>CM031376.1:87117948-87585604 GCA_018208015.1 Medicago ruthenica
AAAAAAGTCTACTCAGAAATAATTGCCAACAATGAAGTTCTGGATCACAAAGGAAAATTGAAGATATAAAGGAAAAACAATACCTGAGCAGAGCTGACAATATGAGAGAGTGAAACCACCAAAACATGGTCTAATTTGTTTCCCCACTTTATAACTGCCGGAACCAATTCCTTGAGAGTAGTTTCCACCACTACTCCTGAGGGATCACATATCAATTGGAACATTATCTCCTCCACCTAACAAAAATAAAACAATGAATTGGAGAAACTCTTTATATTTATTCCTTTTTTAAAAGAAAAAGAGTGTCTTATTTTTTTTATACTAAGGGTATAAAGCTCCATTCCATAGATCGTCCCCTCAACCTTTTTCAGAGCTTACATTGTAGCCAATTCTCTCAAGTCAGAAATCTTCTCCATGATTGCCTCGAAGCAGATATAGTGAGGCTGACCTTGAAATATTTATCCATGTTTGGAAAAAGTGGAAGCAGCTTAGCCAAATTATGAGCTGCAGCCTCTCGAACAATAGTGGCAGAATCTTCTACTAGTTGTTGCACAATTGATAAAATAAGAGAATCGCGAATCTCAGGGCGTACAAATTCTGCAAGCTCTCCACATGATTGAGCAACGAGCAGTCTACGTTCCTCGTACATGTGATTTATCTGAAATCCATAACACTGAAAAACTGAAAACAAGGTTCCTAAGTCAGAATGGCAAGAAGCATGCAAAAAATAAAGCCGAGATATACTTGTTCCCAGCACTGTGGAAGCAATTCTGTTTCTGTTCTCATCTCTCCAACATTCTTTGCAAGGCTGACACATGCCTGAAAAGATCATAGTTTATTCAAAACCAGATTATTTAATCAATTTACATGAAGCCAATATAACTTACATCCATTATTATTCGTCTCTGCTGCTCATCTGGACGCTTTATTAAGTTAAATAATGTGTGGGTCAAAGAATCTCGAGTCCTGCTATCAGGGTGGTACTCAATTGCACACATCATTAGAGGAAGGAGCTCCTGCAACCAAACAACAATTATGTAACATATATTGTACGTGATTTATGTGTAAATAAAATTAGAAAGTAACAAACCTCACGATGGTTTATGAGAACATAAGGAACAATTTTAGGCAAAGCATCTGCCAGTATCTGAATGGTTCCTAATCCCTGTCAAAGTACTAACATATATAAGAACAGAAAAATAAATGTACATGAAGGGATGGGGTGAGATTATTATCTGTATAAATACACAAGAACTAGTTTATTTTTTAACACTAAAATAAGCCCTTACCAAAACTAGTTCTGACCATTCAGAAAGAATTTAATTATGTTTCCACTATCAGTGTGACATCAAACCCAAAGAATTTGACATTTCACTATCTACAAATATTACAAAATATGATTGGATGATAAGCTAAAAGAAGTTAGAGTCTTGCTAAGGATTTGACAAATTTAACAAAGGTAAGCTAGGCAAAATGAAACCAAAAAATAAATTTAACAAGTATGAGGATTCGATCAAAGTAGAATGGACTTGCCATCTTCTCAAATATTGCTTCATCATTTACACTTTCTGGTTTAGCATGTAACCTGCTATCGCCATCTTGCTTGCCACCATTTTGTTCAGAGACATTTTCAAAAGCAGTATTTGTATGTGTAGGATTAAATAAATCTAGTTGTGAATCTGTGTGTTTATCAGCAAACTCATTAAGAGTTTGAAGAGCGGGAGAATGAGCTTCTTCATCGTGTACAACATCTAATGCCTCATCAACAGAATGAGAGGTTGCACCTTGGTCTTCATGCTTCTCAATAACTTTGTCTTCTGTCTGCAGAAGTTCGTTTTCAAAAATGCTAAATTTTCCATGTTCTGGAGCTCCTCTACTCTTTTCCTTCAACCGATCAACTTCCATCTGTAATTTCTTAATTTCTTCCTTGTACTTATCTAAAAACTCAGGCAGAACATTATCAACATCACCAACAACCAGACTATTTCCGGAACCGAACCCTTCATTATGCTTTTTCAGATTCCTGATCTGAACTCTACAGTCATGGAGCTCCTTTCTTTGATTCTCCAAAGACTTCTTTAACACTTGAACCTAAAAGTTATTATTAGTATATAAGATTCAAAATAGAAAATGATTACTGTTTGAGATAGCTACTACCGTGTTCTCTTTCTGCTTAAGATCTTCTTGAAGTGCACACAAGGATTTAGTTAATGCTCTTATTTGACCGTCTGTGAAATCTTTGTCCTTCAACAAGCTCTCCTTTTCTTCATCCAGGCTCTGAGTTTCCTTCAGCAATGCTTCAATTTCTCGAACTTGGGCATTTTTTTCCTGCATATCCATTCATATGTGATTCAACATAAACGGTGATTTGGAAGCAGTATTGCAGGACTAATATGGCCAATGCAAGAGCATATAGTTGATTCTCACAACCATCCGGTGAACTTACATGCAGATTGGGCAGGCCTTTACGCTGATATACTCCGTTATTGAATCAATCATTTTAGTATACATTTTGTCTTTCAAATCAGCTTATTACTAAGGAATTTTTCGTTTACTAAAGATATTAAATTCATGTACATGATACTTCAATATATACAACCAAATACAAACAAAATAGAAAATAAAAACATAGGTATGCATAGTACCAGCAAAATAAAACCTCAAAATTAAGAAACCAAGACATGAAATATATACAACCAGTTGGAACATTTATTTAATTGAATGAACATTTATTAACTAAGTAATGACCTCAGAAGCCTGTGAAGTTGATGAAAGATAGTGATAATAATAATGACGCAAGGCATCTGGTACTAATGCAACTGAATTCTGCCAAATGTCCAAGTTCTGGTCTGTAACCTACAATAATAACAGTTAATGAAAATTAAACATTAAGATCATAAAATGTGAAAAAGAAAAACACTTAGAGTTCATTCATGAATGATATTGATACTTCTTCATAAAATGTCATTGCGGTGAGTCGATAACCAGCTATAAGCAAATATTCCTTAACAGCACAATTGAGGTCTCGACGCTCATTTTCCTTCACTGGACCCAAAGCAGCGATTGGACTTTGATTATTCGCTTTATGTTGTTGAGTTTGTAACTCACCACCATCACCATTCAGCGAAACATCTCCATTTGACTTCATGCTTGTATCATTAATAATAATATTACATTCTGTTTTGGTTTGCAATTCGGCTTTCAGTTTTGTTATGTCTTCTTGTGCCAAACGCAGTTCGTAATCGGTCATCACTAACTTATCTTCTGTTTCTTCTCTGTTTTGTAGCAGTGTTTGAGGATCCGCCACTGCAATTTCAATTTTGAATGAATGAATGAATGAATGAAAATAGATAATAGAGGATTGATAATTTGGTGATGGTTGTTCTAAATAGCAATTACTGATCCTAACATAATAAATAATGATTGAATCAAGGAAGGAATAGGATAGATACATGAGAGGGAATTGAAACGAGAGATTTGATTAGGAGGAAATCTGGAAGGATCAGAAAAATATTGTTGAAGACGAATGGCTTGATTGGTTCGTCCATCGTCAAGAAGTTCATGAAGAAGTTCAAAAGCAGTTAGAATGTAATTCTCTTCTAATAGAAAATTAACAACACAATTGCATAATGATGATTTCTGATGAGAGAATTCCATTAATTTCTTCGTTCAATGTAATGTAAGTAATCTCAATCTCCATGCATTTCCATTTCTAACACTCCTCATTCTGTGCGCGCTTTTCGCCTTTTCCTTTTATAGACTAAACCATAATAACCATTTTTGTTTTTTACATATTCATTATTTTTGTTATTCATCAATGCACTGATCTTTTTATCCTTCATCTTATTATTTTTTTTTATATGGTTTATTCATCAATGATATGACAATGTGGTCGTATAAGTTGTTTCACACACTTTGGTAGATCCATGGTGGTGACAAACTCTAATATGTCGAACTTTAGTTCAAATGTAATTCACGACATGCAAGTTTTAGGGCTAGTTTCACTAAGGCCCAACAAGCTATGGAATTTTTGAGTGATTTCCGGTCTAACATGGCTCAAAATGATGAGAGTGTTGATTTGCTTGGAAACACAAATCAACCTTTTCAAATGGTGGTTCCGAGAAAGTCAAAGAGCAAATTAAAGAAGCAACAAACCGAGGCTAACAAAGGATTCAAGGTAGGCGCTTTGAACCGTATCCTACGCTAGCCCTTTGGTGTGTTGTTGTTCCTATAGCTTTTATTTTGCTCTTTATGTTTTGGTTTTTCTTTGTTTTTGCTTTTTTGCTTGAGGATTTTGGCTTTAATCCCCCCTCTTTATTTGTACACTTTTTTTTTTATCAAAGCAAATTTAACTATCATTAATCAACCACTGTTCAATACAAGAAGGATAAGAATCAAAAATACGGTGACTAGCCCAAGAACAGGCCGCCTTAGCTAAAGTATGAGCAACCATGTTCGCTTGTCTCCTAACAAACTTCACCTCGAAGTTGGAATGTAAAGATAATTGGAATGTAAAGATAACCGATAAATAATACTTGAAACAATAGCACAGAATTCCGAATCACCATGGCCCGAAGACGATAAAACTTGCACTAAAGAAGCAGAGTCGGACTCGAAGACAACCCGATCCCATCTGTTCACATCAGCAAAGTGAATGACATCGAGTAAAGCTACTGCCTCCCCCTCCAAAAATGTCATATTTGCCCGCTGCCATTTCGTTTGAGCCTAAATAAGTTGCCCACAGGAGTCTCTAACACAACACGCAAAAAATGTAAACTGGTTACGGTCATGGAACGCGGCATCCACATTACACTTTAACCACGTCTCGGGCAGTTTCTCCCAAACTAAATGGTTACCTTGCACTCTATTCTACCCGTGTTGCACAACCAGTGGTGAGGGTTGTTTATGAATCTCTTGCCATTGCTGCCATGCATCTAGTGTTGTCCTTCTGATGCTTGTTGAAGTATCATGAGCGTCATTACAAATAACATCATTACGTGCAGCCCAAATTTGCCAAAGAAGTACAGCCACCCGACCAGCAATGTCTTGGCTTTCTGAACAACATATGTCAAAAACAAGATCTGCTAAACTGCTTGCAGTTCCAGCTCACGGTTGCAGCACAGTCGAAAGCCCTGCGCAATACCAACTCTCGCGCGCCACCATACAACCCATAAAAGCATGTCAATCGTCCTCAACAGCCGTATCACACCAGGGACAGATCACCTCCCATTGAACATGCCGTGATTGTAGTCTAAGGCGCGTCGGAACACACCCCCTGCAAATCCTCCATAACAAATTACGTGCTTTATGAGGGGAATTCACCTGTCAGATTCTATGCCACTCTCATTCAACATGGAACCGATCAGTGTGTAACAACTCCATCATAGCCAGTTTATAACCAGTCTTAACAGTATACCTCATGTTATGTTCCATCATCCATGTTATTCTATCATTTTGAACCTCCTCAAACAGTGGTGTGTCAAGAATAGCTTGCACCATATCATCTGAAAACAAAGATTCAATCTTATCAATATCCCAAACTCGTTCCTCGTCAGCTATCAAATTACACACATCCCAATTATGCACACCTTGGCTTTGTGGGGATTGAATCCAGCTTCCATGAGCACCTCGAAGCCATGGATCATTCATCACGCTAACCTGTTGCCCATATCCAATTGTCAACCTACAACCATGTAAAAGTAACTGACGCGAATTCCAAATAATCCGCCAAGCAAAGCTCGGGTTATATCTGAGTTTAGCACCCAAAAATGAAGAACGAGGAAAGTACCACGATTTAAAAACTCAAGCAACCAGAGATTCAGGATTATACAGAAAGCTCCATCCTTTCTTAGCTACCATAGCGAGATTAAAAGCTTTGAAATTCTGAAATCCCATTCCACCAAATTCTTTAGGGCATGCCACTCGTTCCCATGCCATCCATTTAATCCCTCGGTTGTTGCTCCTTCCTCCCCACATAAACACATTGATCATCTTCTCTATATCATCTATAACTGAATTCGACAGAAGGTAAATACTCATTTATGAAGGAATAGATTGTAACACAGACTTGATCATAACTTCCTTACCCGCCTTTGATAATGCTCGTCCCCTCCACGCATTTATCCATCTCCTGATGCGGTCCTTGATAAAAGAAAAAATGAACCTCTTATTTCTACCAATCATCAAAGGTAATCCCAAGTACTTTCCGGTACCCATCACATGTCGGACACCAATAATGCGTGACAAATCCTCCTGCGTCGCCCTACTCATATTGCAACTGAAAAACACCTCAGACTTTTATAATTAATTTCTTGCCCAGATGTTTCCTCATAAGTTTTAAGAATAGTGAGTAAACGTTGTGCTTCCACCACATTGGCCCTGCAAAATAAGAAACAATTGTCTGCAAACAACAGATGGGACACCACTGGTGCGGCGCGACAAACTTGTACCTCATGAATATCACCTCTATTAACTGCCTTATGTATTAGAGTCGAGAGCCCACAACCACCAATATGAATAAGTATGGTGATAATGGGTCACCCTGGCGCAACCCTCGACCGAGTACAATAGGCCCCACCCTATCAAAGTTCATAAGCACCGAATAAGTAACAGAACTAACACACATCATCATCCACTTGATCCATTTCTCGCTGAACCTCATACGCATAAGCACACCACGAAGAAAACCCCAATCTACTCTATCATAAGCCTTGCTAATATCAATCTTGAGAGCCAATTCCCCTCTCAATCATTTCGTCTTCCGCTTCATTGAGTGGATTATCACGGTAGCTATTAATGTGTTGTCCAATATAGAGCGGCCCTCGACAAACGCTGACTGCTCCTCGGACACACATTTATCTAAACAACATTTAAGTCGATTAGCGAGCAACTTCGACACCATTTTATACAACACATTACAAAGAGATATAGGCCTAAGATCCTTCATATTATCCGGGTCTTCACACTTCGGGATCAAACAAATATTTGTTTCTGTGAGGTTTGAAGGGAAATAACCGCAATCTAACCAAGAAGCCACTGCCTGAAAAATATCATCACCGCACACGTGCCAGAATCTCTAATAAAATGTCGGGTTAAAACCATCTGGACCTAGGGACTTATCTGATTGCATCTGAAAAAGGGCTTGATGCAATTCTTCCTTTGTAATAAGTGATGTAAGCATTATATTGTCATCCATCAAAACACATTGGCTTATCAAATCCAGCACCGATCCATGGACACCTGCATTCGCAGCAAATAGTTGCTCAAAACAACCTTGTGCCACGGTGCACATATCCTCTTGCGACGTAGCAGTCCTCCCATCATCCGTGCGGAGCCTACTAACCTTCTTCACTTTGCCGCGGGCTACCGCTGATGCATGAAAGAAATTAGTATTCATGTCCCCTTCCTTCAACCAATGCATTTTTGCTCTTTGCTTCCAAAAGACCTCCTCCTGTACAAGTAGTCGAGCATGTTTCTCACGGGTTGCGATCTATTGCGTACGCATCATACCATTCGGCTGGGCACGGAGTTCCTCTAAAATATGAACGCATTGGTTAATTTCTTCCTTAAACCGAATTCTCTTCCTCCTACCCTAACTTTGCAACTTCGTAGAACAATTCACAACTTTATCACCAAGCTCCAACCCCATAGTACCACCCCAGCCATCCACCACCACCTCCTCAATATCGTCTTCTAAGAGCCAACTATTTTCAAATTTAAAAGAATAACTATACCTCTGACTAACCGTAGGCGTAGTATCAAGCAGTATTGGAGTGTGATCTGAGTGAGAAGTAAGCAAGTTTGTAAGTTTGTCTTCTGGAAAACATTGTAGCCATTAGGAATTTCCCATAGCCATATCCAATCTTTCTTCCAGCACTCGATTGGTACCCAGACTCTTGATCCACGTAAATGGGTGACCATGCAATTTAATACTCCCTCCGGTCCTTATTATAAGAAATAAAATCAATGCATTCATTAATTAATGTAACTTTTTGAATATTTTTACAAATATACCCTCATAAAAAATTGTGAAACATTAAATACATCAACTAATATTAAAAAGAGAAACATTAAATGGGGGTAGAAAAGTCTTTTAAGCAATAACTACACCTTAAAAATTGTGATATTTTCTTATAAATAGGACCAAAATTTTTTTTGAAAATTCTCTTATAATAAGGACCGAAGGGAGTATCGGATAAGTCACAGTCATCAACCGCTTCACGGAAACCCATACACAACCAATTAGGGTGAGGATGAATACCAGCTTTGTCTTGTTGAGATAACAAATCATTAAAATTCCCAATGATACACCACGGAAAAGATGACATATCCCGCAACTCCCGAAGTAAATCCCAAGCATCACAACGACGAGCACGTTCAGGATAGCCATAATAACAAGTTAATCTCCAATCACCGGCCTCTCTATCCTCCACAATCAGATTAATGAAATTAGAGGGTCGCACTAAGCTTTCCTTCTGCACCCTGTCTTTTGTTTAAAAAAAAGTTGTTTCACATCATTAATGAAAAAACTACATCACTTAAGATTGTGATCACAAAATAGGATGAGGTAAAAAAAATTAAAAAAAGTGAAATTGGACGACTGAAAAATTGCTTTTTTAAATAAGGGACCAAAGCAACTTTCTTTTTTTAAATTAACTCAAATTGTAGTATGTAAAAATAGAAAACGTTTCAACAAATAAAGATAAATTTCAAGATTAATGATGTTTTTCCACTATCTCACTTAACTCTAAACAAACTATATTCAATCAAAAAGAGACAAACGAAAAAAATGAAAAGATACCTATGAAACTTAAAAGCCAAGAAAGCCTAAACATCAAGATTCTGAATGGAAACAAAAAATTAACTTGTAAATCACAATTTTTTTGAAATCCAATCCTAAATAGCCCTTGTTAAAAATATCTCAAGTTGTTTTACCAACAGAGATGGAAGAGACTAAATTTTCACAAAACGATGAATTAATGTTTAAATTTTGACTAAAAAATATATATTTATGTTCGTTGTTTTTACATACATCAACGATGTAGCTAATGAGAGAGAAAAAACAATAAGAGAAATGTCAAAAACATCAACATTCTCTAACTTTCACTCTTTTATTAAATGAAATTAATATAAATCGCAACGTTTACTTATGATCCATTTTTAAAATGTGAAATTCATATTTATTTAACCTAATCCAATAAAAAATAAATATGAAAGAATGAAAGTGATCAAAGAATGAAGACACGTTGCCGACATATTATCTCTAAAATATGGTTTGAAGATAGTACTAACATTATTAATTAGTTAAAGACACAACACAACAACAAGTCAACAATTCCCAGCCATAAGTCAGTCCCTCGTGTCATCAAGGACAAACAATCTTTACTTCACCCTTACCTTACCCATATATTAATGTATCTTCTCTTCAAGCTTCTAAATTAAATTATTGAGGTAAGTAAGGTTCTTACTAATACTATATAGAGTTTTTTTTTTTGAGAGAATACTATATAGAGTTTTGAATTCACTAGTAAGAACATATATTAAGCATGAGTTACCCTCACAACCACAGGCACAATCCTCAGCCACCAGGACCTCCGATGGGAAGGGGGCCACCACTTGGTCCAGGTCCACCACCACCACAACCGCCTATGCCCCACTCCCACCACCCTCCACCTCCTCATGATCCTTTTGCTCCCCCACCACCTGTTTTCCACCATCCACCCCCTCCTCCAAATCCTTACGCTCCATCACCGCCACCACCAGTTGTGCACAACCATCATACACCACCGCCACCACTTCATGGTCATCCCGGTCCACCGCCACCACGGCCTGGTCATCCCGGTCCACCGCCACCACAGCCTGGTCATCCCGGTCCTCCGCCACCACGTCCTCCGTATTATTAAGTTTGCTTCCTATTTAACTACTATATATTATGATTATCTACTAGTATATGTTGATCCTGCCATATACTACTACGTATTAATCATTGCTATATGTATTTATCAATAAGGAATATTTACCCTGTCTGCAATCCACTACTTTAGTATTATCCTCCTCACTTGAATTATTGTGTTTTTTATTCTGTTTGCATATTAATTACTATTTGCATATGTATGCGTAATTTGAAGCATATATATCATTTGTAGATTCAATATCTGTACGAACTGTTCTAAACTACCATAAAATTTGTATTAATAATATGTGGATGACATCATCGTATGAATAATTAGCTATGATTTTTCCCAGTTTGGATAAAAACTTATAGAATAAATGCTTATTACGATAAACTCTTATGTATATGAGTTTACATAAAAAAAACTTATGTAAACTAGTTATTTCTGTAGCTTATATTAAATTATTTTTCATATGATGTTATTTTGAAGAACTTAAAAAAATAAGCTCAAAAATTCATATGAAAAATATCATAAGTTGTTTTTGTAAGTTATCTCAAACAATCTCACATGTTATTGGATAACTTCAAATAAATCAATCTAATATTTTAGCTAGTTCGATTGATGAAAATTGTAAAATAACTCCTTTTCAGAACAATCAAAATCTTGAAATGAGTTTTGGTCATTGTGATTTTGGTTCTCAATTTCGCGGTCGATCCCGATTACGAATTTGGTTTTATCTCACGTTTCGATTCGATCCAAGTGATTTGAATGATCCAATACTAATTTGTCCATCACACATACCACATGATTAATACATCATGTCTTTTAATGAAGCACATGCATTTATATCTGGAAGAAGGGAAAAATCTTTGGTAGGTCCTTTTCTTTAGCATTTGAATTCTCGTCCAACACATGATGAAACCGCGGTTGAATTCTCGTTCGGTGCAATAACTCTTATTATGCTTATTTCATCAAATACATTGAACACATAATTGCATAACTTTGGATCCCAACTCCATTTCCAAAGTGAAAAATTAGCAAATTAATTAAAAGAATAGGATTGAAAATAGTATCCATATGTTTTACAAATAAATTAGTAAATATCTTTTTGCCATGAAAATTTATTCATTAGCTTCTTTCTATGTTTGATTTTTCTTCTCATTTTATTCCTAACAGATCGATTACTTACTTACTTCTCTCTCTATTGTTTGATTTTGGGACTTGCCTAATTTTGTGAAGGAAACAAAATGCCAACAAATATTTAGAAAATTTATGTGTTTTTCTTTGTTGACATGGTACATAAAGTGTCTTAAAACAAAAACAAAAAAAAAAAACATGTATACATTCAAAGCAAACTAGTAAAATTTATTGAAGAGGAAGGGTTTCAGGAAAGGGTGTGAGAGGGAGGCTATGGTTACTTTTTTCGTTTCTTTCTTTGTTGAATGGTTGTGTAGAAAGGTTGAAAGAGATGGTGAGTGGAAGAATGGTATTTTGTACTTGAGGTGAGATTTGTGATGTTTGTAGTTTAAAATGAGTGAATTAGTTAGTGGGTGAAGGTCATGAAACCATTGTGGTAATGATTTCAAGCAACAAAAGTGGGTTGATAGAGGTTGTTGAGAAGATGTTCTACGTTGGAAGCAGTGGCTAATGGTTTATGCATGAATACTAGCTAGTTAATTTTTTTTTTGAGGGATGATTAAAAAGATGGTGAGGTGAATGAGATGATGAGTATGGTTGGTTGCATACTCAATAAGGAAAAACAAGTTTTAAAACACAACAAGTTTGGCATTGGATTCTCTTGTTTTTAGTGATCAACGCTTAGCTAGGTTTTCCTCTTTGTCTATTTATTTAGTCACCGAAACTGAAAAATTAAAGACAAATTTTAAAAATTAATTGATCAAACAAATTTTTGTTTTTGACCAAAAAAAACAAATTTTTGTTTATCTTTAATTTTTTAAAACTTAGATATACTAGTTTTTGAATGCACATAATAATAAATAAAGGCTAAACATTTGTCACAGATTGTGTTAGTGGCAATTACGGACATTCTGCAAAACTCCAATAATAGGGTAAAGTTCAAATATATCTATCAACCAAACACTAGTATTAATATGAAAGTTAGACTTGTTTACATTTCTCTCGTCATGGTAGAGTGAGGCTAGGTGTGAGTTATAAATTAGCAAGTTCAATAAGGCACTAGCAATCAAAATAAAGGAAAATTAGAAGTTCAATCACAATCTTAAGCTGTCTAAACCAACAAAAAGCACTAAACAAACACCCTTGCATTATTTGTAAAAAAAAAAATGAAACAAAATATATACACTTACGATCAATCTCTAAATTTAACCTAGCTAAGAGTATTTCTCACGTCAGTTGTTTATCTCGTTTCTTAAACTTAAGAGATCATTGCTTATTTCGTTTTTGACATTAGAGACGCATGACGTGGTAACAATGTTGCCTATAATAATGATGTAACGTTGCATAACTAGGAAATAAAGAGGGAGGATTGCTTATCAATAAACAACGAAGAAATATTGAAATAAATATCAAATATGGGGGTACTAAATTTAATATTTTAATTTAAAATAAATGTAAATGTGAATTCTAAAGTATTAAAGTGTAATGCAATAAAAAAAAGTATTAAAGCATGCATGACTTGTGAGATCGCTTAAGAGATTCATTGTAAGAAATCAAATATCGGAGTAAATTAATCAAGTGATGCTAAATTGTGATTGGGCATATGGTGATAACTTCAAAGTTAGAATAACTTAAGAGACTAAGATTGGAGAGGATATATAAACTAGAAAGAACCTACGGGCTCCTTTAGAGCCATGAAGAGGTATAGACTAACAATGCAATTAACGTCTTAGACTCCAATTTTATCGTGGCATCTAACCATATATAGTGTATCAATGGTTGAATTTTGCAGTTTTATTAAATCTTATCATACATCTCCCACATTATAACACATACCATACTCCTTCCCTCTCCCACCTTGCTCTCACCCCACCACCACAACAACGCACTTTAACAAGAAAAAAAAAACATTTGCACAAGGGAAATTCTTGTTTACCCATCAATAAAAAGTGTGTAATACTACCCATGTTGAGTTAGCCCAATCAAAACAATGTATTTATATAACATCAAAAATAATAGAAAACAAACAAATAACTTTGATTGGTGCCAACTCAGCATGGGTTGTGTTACCCACCTTTTATTGATGGGTACCCAAGTTGTCACCTTTGCACAATGTCTTCCGATGTGGTTGGTCCTACGTCATTGTCAAACTAATGTAAACACAAATCATCATTAAACTCAAATCCCCAAATAAAAAAAATCTAACAGAAGCAACACACAAGAAAGAAACCTAGAAAAAAATACATATTCACTCTTATAATTTAGAAATCTCATTCCAATTACTCTATTATTAATATACGCAATTTTTTAAGATTACCATTTTTTCTTAATTTATGTTTAATATGCAATGAGTGCTTATAATTAAAGATGAAGAGAGTATTGACCATCCCCGTGAGCTTAGCTCAGTGGGTAGGGATATTGCATATTATATGCAGGGGCAGGGGTTCGAACCCCGGACACCCCACTTCTCCACATGTTTAACGTAGTTTAATGTGTGGTTAATGTTATCATGATTGTATAATATGTTACATATTAACTTAATTAACTACTTTCTCCGGTCACTATTATAAATAATAACTTACTTTTTAGATTTGATGATTAATTTATGTGTTCGGTCTATAATATAAATCAAATACATCAATTATTTAATAAATTTAAATAGTATTATTTTTTTTCTTATAATAATAACCACAGGAAGTATGAATTTCAACATCATTAACCACAATCTCATGTGTTCCAACTACATGTAGATTTGATGGCTTAAAATTTAGAGTAAATTACACTCTCCTCCCCTCAAAGATGCTTGAATTACACTTCCCTCCCCTCTTATGTTAAAATATACATTTCCCTCCCCTCTTATTTAGAACATATTGGAAAATATTTCACTTCCCTCTTTTGAGAGAAGCTTGAATTACATTACCCTCCCCTCTTATGTTAAAATCAACGCTTTACTCCCTCAATAATTTTTTTTATTTCTAATAATCTAGCAAAAAAAAAATATAACACACTTCGAAGAAAAATAGCATTGCAGGTCCATTTTTATATAATCAAATTTTGAATACATACTTTTCGCTATTTTTTATTCACAATTCCATTAACATGTAGTTTTAAACCCTATTACAAAATATGAAACAACCAAAAATAAAATTAAAATATGTGAAAAATTACTAAAGTCGATTAAGTAGGGTTATTTAAAAGTGAATTTTATACTCCAAATTATAAAATTAATAACAAAATATTTAAATTTAATTATCAATAACATTTAAATTATAAAGAAGTGAATTTATTTTTTCTAAATGGTGATTCAAAATTAGTGTATATTATAAAAATATTTATTTATGTTAAAATAGATTAAAAGGTAGTGCATATTTAATTATTAAGGATGGGGATTGTAATTCAAGCATCTCATAGGGGATGGGAGTATAAATTTTACTTTTCAAGGGAAGGGAGTGTATATTTTAACATAAGAGATGAATGAAGTGTAATTCAAACTTCTTTTAGGAGAGAGAGAGAGAGTGTAATTTACTCTAAAAATTAATGTTAATCACATTTAAATGGTTTTTTCTACATTACCCCTTAATGATTTAGGGTAATTTAGCCCTATCAAAGAAAAATCTATTTTTTTCTTTTTTTTTTCTTACAGTCAAATACTATTTTCATCTCCAGAACATCAAACTGTTTCATCTCCTTCATTCAACATGTGATCTCCATCTTCTTCGTTCCATAATCGAATCCTACTTGTTATTTGGGGTAAATTACTCTCAATTCATCAAGGGAAAATGTAGATTTCACCATTTTTGTTTTCTCTTATAATCAATTACCATTTTCATCTCAAGAACATCAAACTTCTTCATCTCCTTCGTTCAACATGTAATCTTCATTTTCTTCAATCCAGAATTGAAACATACTTGTTATGAGGGATAAATTATCCCCAATTCATGAAGGGGTAATGTAGACCTCACCCATTTAAATTCATTGTTAGTGAAGTTTGGTGAATGATTAGTGAATTGTGGCATTTAATATAATTATTAACCAAATCTAATACTATTTACCACATGTATAAACTCCGTTAATCATTAAAAAGTTATCAAATTTAGAGATGTTCCAAATTGATGTTTAAATAAGATTTCTATTTTCTTTTAAATTGTTCAAAGAGAAAGGAAGGGAATAAAGTCAAAGAAACTCGTGGAACTAAATATTGAAGGGGTTTAATTTTAAATTTTAATATATTGTCAATGTAAAAAGCTTACATTATCAATAAATCACAACAAAAGTCAATAAATATATATTTTGATTTTTTTTTTTTGAAAGTAAGTATACATTTCGATTTATAAGCAGTTATAATTGTAGTTTAATATTTTTTTTGTCAGTAAGTAAAATGTTTTTAAATAGAGAAAAAAATAATGATTTTTTTTAAGAAGAAAAAAATAATGATTTATTAACCAAGTGATGGATGTTTTGGTTAAGCATGCATGGTTTTAAGCTCTCCTTACCTTTTCACTGTTTCGTTGTTATTAATGTTTTTCTTTGTATCCCCTTGTGGCTGATGCTGAAACGATATGCTTGACTTCAGTTAGCTTTTTCATTTGGATGTTTGACCAGTTTATTCATACAAAAAAAAAACCAAGGCTTTAAACTTGACCGTGTAAAATTGTTGTAAATTCGGACTCAAATCTCACATCAACAAACTTAGATGTGTGAACAAGAGGAAGGAATAACCAACAATCAAAGTAGCCTTTAAACAACAACAATAATAGCAGAGCTACTAATGTTGTATCAAAAGTAAGTATATTTTTGTATCGTATCCACAGGGACTAGTGCAATATTTAAGCCGTTCAACAATCAATATTGTTCTAAGTGATGAGTTTATAATTTGTTTGTTTGAATAACTTACTAAAACTTATAACACGATAATTAAAATGGAATTTTGCAGAGAGATAAGTATGCTGGGATTAAACTTCATCAAACTATTTCACATGTATTCCTGAGATTAGTATTACAGATTCTAGTTATCACTCGATATTCTCACGTATTGCTCGGCAAACCTTACTTATGTCTAAACAAGATTGCGGGTTCAATCTTATCGGTTAATCGACGATTTCTCAGCCTATTAACCAATATGATAGCATTAAGATTCAATATTTTTGGTGAATATTAATCACAAACCCCATTTCTAGAATTAGTGTTCAATAGATATTATCCTAACTAGATTCAAAAGGTATTTGTCAATAGCAATTGAAATCCATGTGATTGAAACAATAAAGACAAGAATAATATCAATATCATGAAATACTAGAATCATGCAATATCACAATCAAAAGGAATACATTCTAGAAGATTTGATTACATTTAATCCCAACAAAAAGGAGTTTAGCTACTCATTGTCATGGTAAGCTTACAAAGATGAGAAATGATGAATTAATTTGCCATCAAGCCTTGATTTCTCAAGGAATGTTGTTAATTCAACTTCAATCCTTGCCAATTGGTGTTGCTCTCTCTTTCTCCCTGTTTTTCGCTCTCTAAGATGACATAATATCTCAAGTTTCTGTTTCAAAACCTATTTATAAGTGTTCTACATTTTTGCAGCTCGCTCAGCCACGCCCTGTCTCGCTTAGCGAACTGCCCTTTCTTCACCAGTGGATTTCTGCCACATCAGCAAGGGACCAGTCAAAACCGTCTTAGCTCGCTTGGCGAGCTTATCCTTCGCTTAGCGAGTGTTCTTGCTTGGCGAAGCTTTACTTCGCTTATCGATGCCTTGTTTTTCTAGTTTCTTGTGCTCTCTGCCTAACTTCGCTTGGACTTCGCCTGAACTTCGCTGAGCGATCTTATGTGGCCTTGACTTCGCTTGGACTTCGCTTAGTCATGCCCTGTTTTCCTGATTTTCATTGCTCTCTGCCTAACTTTGCTTAGACTTCGCTATGAGCTCGCTGAGCGACCTTATTGACACTATTTTCTTCCATTTTTGATCTTTAAGTCCAAGGCAAGTGCATTTACCTACATAAATGGTTGGCATTAGGTATAAAAAAACATAAATTGATATTTATCCATTATTTTGAAGCTTTTACATAGATAACTTGTAAAACAAGTTAACAAGTGTCTATTTTATTCATGTAAATTAATCAATTTCTGGCACTTATCACCTACCATTTTCCCAAATCTCTTTCTAAAATCAAGAGACTCAATGATTTTACTCACCCAAGGTGTTTACAATTATTTTTCAAACCAAAAATCTCGCCCAAAGACACTCAACTCTTAGCCTCTAAGTTCCTTAAAAATTCCCTCCTTCGATTTCATCAGATTCACCAAACTCTATCAACAAATTGGTCAAAAAGCTCTTTTAGATCTTAGCAAATCGTGCCACGATTCCAATTCATACTCAAACAACTGCACCCAGCATGGAAATTTGTGCAATGATTATTTTCCAAATCATACAATCACGATTTTTCTAGAATCAGCAACATCCATTTTTTTCTTCCAAAATTCACCGAATCGTGTCACGATTTTTTTCAGAAACACAAACATCAAATTTTATGTGAAAAGTCAACAAAAATATATATAATGATCATGATAAAAGCATCTAGATCGCTCCATATTAATCCATTTCATATCTGTGATATGAATCATTCTCTTTAAATCGGAATATTCTCCCTTTTTTATTAATCAACTATAATTATAGTATTAAATTTTACTTTATCTATCAATTGAATTATTTTATTGTAATTAATTCAATCACTATTTATTGCAAAGACCAGATGTAATAAAGGGTGTGGATTGTCTATATATCATCATAAGCCATGGGCACACGACAAATCTGTCTTTTAATGTACCGAAGCATGTGCTCTCAAAATTTGTAGGATCAGATTTCTCATACAAATACAAATCCAGTACAAAAATCACATGTACAACCAAGATATGTCTAGATGTTAATTGATCCAATTAAATCACTTCATCCACCAAAAATAAAAAACACTTCAACAACCATAAAACAGCTGTTGTATAAACAAAATGATGAAAAGCACAACATGCACTCTCAATTCTCCATTTTTCCTATCTTAAATTTCATTGTTTTCATGCCACCACCAATGTGTTGTTAGTTTTTATTGACTGGTCAATTATCCTCTCTCTAGCTTTTGTTGCCTGCAATGCAATCACATGCAAAAGTTGCTTCAATTGTTGTAAAAAACAAATGTGGTTGAAAAGAGAAAAAAAAAAGTACAAAATTTGGGGAAAAAAAAAATTATATTTTTTTTGTATAAGAAAACAAACCTCTTTCTGCCAATCAGTTAATGCGGTTACAATAGCTAGTATAATGACATTTAGAACAGATCCTGATAGAGTTCCCATCCACAACCCCTTGGCATTTAGTTTTAGATGAAAACCTAATAACAAACCAAAAGGAATTCCCACAATATAGTAAGCTCCAAGGTTCACATAAGCCCCCATTTCTTGAAATCCACCTCCTCTAGCGATCCCTGCAGTGCACATTCATATATAAGTAACAAATATAACTATAAACAACATAGGTGTTATTAATTAATAATTAGAATAAATATCCAATTTGGGCATTTAAGGATAACTCTCCTTTAAAATATATAAAAATTTGTTGCAACTCTCAACGTATCCACGCAGAGAGACATTTGTGGTCGTTGAATCGAGATTAGACGGTCTAAAATATACATTAAAATCTCAATCGTCTGATCTTGATCCAACGGTCATTGATGTCCCTAAAAACGTGAATGTGTTGATTGCTAACTGCAACAAAATCTAAATCCCTCGGAAAATAAATGAAAATTTGTCTCATTAATCCCAATTGTTATATTGACAAAACATTAGGGACTAACATAAAATATTTTCGTATATCCTAATGATTATATATTAGAGCAGATTTCATATAGTTTTGAAATTAAGAAAATGTAAAACTTGAGAGATTAGTCTAATGATTAAGCAAAAAGAATTATTAATAATATAAAACTCACCTGAAAGAGCTCCAATTAGACTATCAGCACTAACAGAAACACAAAGAAGAGGAACCATGTCGGCAATGTAATTCACAACTTGTTCATCATTGCTATAAGCATATCCTAAAATATTTCTAAAACAAAGGAAGAAAGTGCTGACAATAATTGCCTCAGCAATTCCAATAATCACAACCACTCTAACAGCTCCCTTAGCTGTCTTTGGATTCCCTGCTCCTAATTCATTTGAAACACGAGTACTGCAAAAACAAACAAATATCATGACATGGGGGAGATCAAAAACAGAAGATCTTGCAATATCACATGATATTACTTTTATGATTATGTTACATATGTATGGACCAAACCAAACCTTGCAGAAGCTCCAATTGCATATGGAATAAAGAAGTGCAATGAGGTAGTGTTCAAGCTGCAAGAGTAAATTTAGATTAAGTTAGAAAGAAGATCACATTGCAACACTAAGTACTAAAATCACTAGTCAATTCATATTTCCTGGACGTGAGTTTTGACCATGGAATTTCATATTTCCAAACACACAATCATATCAGACCATGTCACACAAAAGATTTAGCATACGTTTGGATGTACGTTGCATTCTAATTTCTCCGTCCCAATGTGTTATTGACGTGAATTTTCAGAAGCTAAGAATTCAAGCTTCTAAGTAAACGTTAGTTTAGTTCCTTTATGGCACAGTTCCAAACAGGCTAAGCTATTAATATGATGGAAGATTTTCAGTTTCATGAACTAAATTCACAATACAGTTGAAAAATTTCGATCACATTAGTCCATGCCACATAATATAGTAGGGTGCTATGAACTTGATATATGAAATGAACAAAATTTCAAAATAATTATTATGTTCGAAAATTCTTGATCACATCAGTCCCTGCAAAACATTTTTAAGAACTAGATGAATCCAAAAGAGCTAATATGATCGAAGATTTTCAACTTAAAAGGTCAGTTTAAAATACTGTCAACATCAAAAATTAATTTGACTGCAATCTACAATTTTAGAGACTAAATGCATAGTTCACCCTTTGGACAATGCATTATAAATTGAAATTGATAAGACTCACCAGACAGAAAGAACTGAGGTTTCAAGTTGAGGATTAGGTAAAAGCCCCGCAATTAATATAAGAATCTCAAAGGACCACCATTCAAAACTACACAATATTGTATGAAAATTGAAATTAGTAGAAGGAAATTAAAATGAAATGAAGCAACATTATTTTATTAAGAGCTATTATAATTTACCAAAACATGAGTCCAGAAGGAATAGCATATTTGCAGAACTCTGGTAGGTTATGTAAAGCATGAGTTGAAAACACAATCTTGGTTTTTTGACATGATGGAGAGTACTTAATATAAACCCAAAGCCAAATCACATTCAACCAATACGAAATTCCAATAGCTAAAGCAGCTCCAATGTGTCCTAATCCCAACTTAAAAACCAGAATCCAACAAATAGGAATGTGCAAAACTAGAGCAGATACTGAGCTAAAAACCATGGGAAAAATCATTCCCTGAGTCTGGAAATAGCGAATCAACGCTTGAAGAAGTGCATAGCCAAATAGAGCGGGAATGAGGTATATGCAGTACTCGCGAGCTACATGAGACATTCCAGGGTCTTGACTAAAAAACATTAGTATTTTATCTGTGAATATCCACACAAGAGATATTGGGAAACAAACTACAGTTAGAGTTAATATTGCACAGCAAGTGTAGTTTCCAAGTTTTCCATACTCCTCTGCACCAAAGGTTTGTCCACATAGTGTTTCCAATGCACCAGCCATTCCCAACTGCAATGCAAACAAGAAACACATAATAAGCATAACCATTATATTTATACTATGAAGCATTGACACAGACACCAGACACAACATTGATACTAAAACATTGGTAACAGTTTGAAAAAATTATTTAGTTAAATGTAATTACATGTACCGGCAACTAACTCATATACTATATAGAATATAGAACATAGATCCCAATTTCTTGTATTTAAGAATCCTATTGGTTGGCTTTTAAGCCCTCATTGATACCAAAAAAAAAATGAATCCTATTGGTTGAAGGAGATAAATGACCTGGTGTCAAATCCTGTTATAGGAGGAAATACTAACATAACAGCTGATTACTAATATTTGCATATTCAAAAAACACTAATCCTAAATTTTTTAGTAGTTGTGCAACTTAGATGTTGGAATGACACACATTTTAATTCATTAAATAAGGTATAAATATAGAGTTAAGACGAGGAAAAAGGACTATGTGAAATATGGACCCTGAAAAAGGGACACTATGGTGTTTGAATGGTGGAGATAATCCATTCCCTAAAACTTGAGCCGTTAGATTGTTGAGATGAACAAATACAGGAAATTTAGGATTTTCCAAATGAATGGTATACAAACTCTGTGTGTAGGATCTTGTCACACAACAGGACATCATCAATGAGAAAATAAGTGTTGTCAACCATACCCAACTACTCTATAGTCTTCACCATCAATACACAACCCTCATAATTTTCTAGGAGAATTAAGTACTACTTGACAAAAAAATAAATCCAAATTAATATTTTTATATTGGAGACAGATTAGTCTCTAGAATACAATGATTTATGGACTAATTTGTCCCCAATATTAAAATGTCATAGATTAATTTGTGTTTATTTATTGTTAGAGATTGAATTGACCTACAAGAAAATTGAGAGTGACTAAGTTGTATCTTCACTCATTATATTCAATAGGATACTATGCTATTTTTCTACTATACAAGAATCAAAAAGACAGTTGTCCCTCTTTGATCTTGTTAGGATTGCATACTTTTATATGAACTGATTGGCTATAAAATCAATTAATGGTGGCCCATTATATACCTTTCATATGTGATCCTGTTTATTACTGTTACAAAAACTAGTTAAACATTTTGGATTATGTTCCTACTCCAAATAAAAATCAGAAGAAGAAAAATAGGCTTCAAACAAATAAAAACAAAATACAAGCTTAGATGCATACTAGTTGGATTCATAGTTGAATCTAAGAAAAACAAGAAAAGGAAAGAGAGAGAGAGAGAGAGAGAGAAGAGTTAAGAAGAACATACAAGGACACTAAAGCCAGTAACTTCAGCAAAAGACATGGCAATGGAAACACCAGAGAATGAAACAAGTATCCCAAGATGTCCCACCATCATAAGAGAAACCACTTGAAGAAGATATTGTGAAACAGTTACAGCTACCATTGGAGCTGCCATGAAACTCACCTTCTTCAACTCTTGAATGAATGTACTCTCAATCTCAATTCTTCCATCAGTTCCATGGCCATCACTCTTTCTTAGTAGTGGTGTTGTCACCTCCTTACTCATCTCTCTAGAGTTTTTCATTCTTCATTCATTCAATAAATGTGATCACTATATGATATGAGAGAAATATATTTATATTTATATATGAGTACAAGAGTTGTTTCTTTCTTCTTCTACCTCTTCTTTCCTGCAAGGAAAGTGTGGTTAATGTTAATATTTTTGGTCAAAAACCAAGTTGCAAATTAATAATAAATAAACAAATAAACAATGATAGTTTTATTTTAAAATTGTGTTTCCACTCACAGAACGAGGATGACAGAATTGAAGAGTGTGTTGCTAGTTAATGGTAATATTCAATTAATCACGTACCATGTACATACATTAAAAATGTATATTAAATCATTGTTCTCGACATCAATGATATTTGTACATTCCATATTTTCTAACATTCATTTAACATTTTGTTTTTTCTTCATCTCTCTTTGTATCATATCATCGGTGTGTTTGATTTCTATTTACACCTAGATAGTCACGTTTGCTCACCATACCCAAGGTATTTTTACCACAAAATTCAAACTCTCCGAATCTTGTAACTGCGCTTTTTCATGTGAACGAAAAAGTTCAGATACAAATCCAATCGAGCTCCTCTAAAAAAAAAAATCCAAACAAGCTACTTTAAAATTATTTTGATCTCTTTCTCTCTCTCTCGAGATGTATACACCTATAGAGAGTTTCCTTAAATAATTGGTCTCAATTATAGAATTATATTTAATTTGTTACATGTTTTATAGTAAGATCCACGTGGTGTATCATAAGATTGCACGAGGTGGAAATCTAAATATAGTAATTAAATAATGTGCAGATGGAAAGGCTGGTATTGAGCTCTTTTGTTTTGACTCGGGTTAGTCCTCAGTCAGCATCAGAAAAATGTCGAAAACATTCCACCGCATGCATCATAAAGTTTTCTTTTTATACTACTTTTTAATTAAATATAATTTTTTTTTGTCAGGTAGCCTAGTGGCTAGAATTCACTTTTTAAAGTGAATAAGTGGGGTGTCCGGGGTTCGAACCTCGACCCTTATATATAATAATGTGTTGTCCCTGCCATGAATTATGCTCACGGGGACTAAATATAAATTTATTCAGGAACCAGAGTTTGAATATTTTATAGAGTAAATAAGTGGTGAAAAAGGATGAGAAATTCAGGGGGGCTAAGTAAATTTGGTCATATGGAAATTAGTTCCAAATTCTGCATAAACTTAAATTTAGAATCAAAACTAAGAATATTATACTGTAGTAAGAACATGCTATACTGATTTAAAAAGGATAGGATTGCTAAAGGATAAGATTTCAATTCAATCAATAATTAATACGATTTCTTATCTCAATGAATTGGTCGTACCAAGTGCAGTGGTTGAGTTTGGTAAATTTTAATCAAGATCAAATCAATTCAGAGCAATTCAGTTTCATACACCTATACCTAACTGAAACAATAAATCATAGTGTACTTATTTTTATTTTTAGAAGGTACTTTAAATTATTAACACTATTTTTCTCTAAAAATCAGAAGGTTAGATCATAACACAAATGATTTGTAATCATAAATAAAATTTGTGTGTAATTACTTAAAAATTTAATCTAATCATTTTCAAAAGTTTGACATGTTAGGCTTAGGGGCAATTTGGTTTGACTTAATTTTGAGTTTATGAAAAATAACTTATGCAAATAAATAAATTTTTATGTTAATTTATAAATTTTCACTAACGAAAATTGTATATTCATAAACTGTTTTTTCATAAACTACATTTAAAAGCTCATGAATAATACATAAAAATTTATTTATTTGTATAAGTTCAAAAATAAGTTAATCCAATAGACCTTTAAAAGTTGATAATATGTGAGCTTATCATAACACTAGACTTTTGAAAAGGTAAAATTAGTCGTGGTCTTAATTGTTTTTACCAGACTCAACTTTGAAAGATACGCTTGATAAAACTTGGTTGTAAATCTTGTAGTTCGGTCTAACTTATTTTCACTTCTACAAATAATCAATTAAAGGTGAGAAAATCCTATATCATAAATTAAATTTTTAAAAGTAAAAAATAGTAAAGTAGTTATAAGTTTATTATATTAAAAAATATCATTTATATTTATCAACAGGGTTATGATAATAGAATTTATGATTTATGAATTCTTAAAAAAAAAAAAAAAACTATGATTTATGAAGTTGATCATCTTATTATTTTTTCAATTGCTTTATCAAGCCCCGTTAGTCTCAATGGATGCTAGTCCAATCCAAAGATTAGCAATTGATTTCAACTTATGAGGGAGGATTTTCAACTGTGGGTGTAGATCCACACTCACAAGTTCAACTACAAAAATCCGAGACACTCTTATTAATTTAAATAATTAAAATTTATACATGAATTTTTTTTCTAACAGGATATATCCATCTTATTTAACTTATTTTTTGAAGCTGCATCTTATTAAACTTGACTTCACACTATTTAATTTAATTACTCCTGTCATTATTTATTAAAATCGTGACATCCGTAATATTCAAGAGTGTGTTTTTAGTGGTATAGTTAAACCAATCACATGTTGTGCTTGTTAGCGCAACTATGAAGCTTAACTTTCTTAAGCAACTATTTGATCTTAGAGATTTTCTGATTTTTGGTCAATTTAGAGAGAATGAGAAGAGAAGAATGAGAAAATGAGATTGTGTTATTGATTAATGAGAATGTACAAGTGAATTGGCTTATATACAAAAGTTATGCTAGATTGTTTGAAGCAGCCTCAGACTCTGAAACCTCAGATTCTGAAACTCAGAACTTTAGCTAAATTCTAGGGAACTTGTAACTAATCAATAACAAACAAAAATTTAATGTGATTAACCAACTAAACATGATTACATCACTAACAAACTTGAATTAACAAAATAACATCCTCCCTTAATTCAAGTTTCCACTTCCTTCATGTCAATCAAACCCCTTAGCTTGATGATGTAACGACCCTATTTTCGTATGTTATATTTTTATATATTTTATTTTATTGTTTGGCTTTTAAAAATATTTTCTCGTAATCGATAAATAATTATTTGGCGCGAGCGTAAGTTCGTAATCGAGTTTTTAAGGTTTTGGGCCTAAGGTGTGAATAGTAATGGGCTTGGTCATGAATAAGTAGTAATGATCAAGTGGATGAGATTTAGTGAGCTTGGATTGGATTGGATGGCTAGGATTGATCATGAGAGAGTTAGTAAGAATGGATGGCCATGATTAATTGGATTGGGTTATAAAGATAACCACAAAGACTTTTCACAATCACTATTCTTTGTCTTTTGGAAAGCTGAAAACGTGAAGGAGAAGGGAGAAGAGCTTGCGAAAACTAGGGCAAGAGCAAAGCTAGGGCAAGCGATTTTGTGAAGAGAAAAGCTTGGAACTTTCGTTGATTCATCGATTTAGAGGTAAGAGAGGTAGTATTGCTTATTTACAAATGATTGAGAAGGGGAGAATGTCTATTTCTCCATCCCAAACTTCCTTTCACTTTGTCTAGGTTTTGATAGAAATGTTGTTAATGATTATATTATGTTCATTTGATGCTTAGTGATGTTGATGGTATGTTTAATTGAAGTTATATGATGGTTATCTATGTTTGGGTATTTCGAAAATGATGTTGTTGTTCTAGAAAAGCTTGAGTAAAACCCTAACAATGGTGGTTTTTGTTAAGGTCATTATGTTGTGTGAGTATGAGTTATATAATGTTTGAAATGGCTGTTAAGAACTAATAGAGTGTGTCTAAGGTTTTGAAAGTGGATTTGGACGTAGTAATATTAAAGACTAAGGTGTGAGAAGTGATGAATAGGTTGAAATGGATAAGTTATCAAAGTGTGTGGGTGTTCCTTTGAAACCCTTATGTGTTTGAGATTTTGGTATGATTGTTTGGTTTAGTTGAGATTGTTGAACATGGATGAGTATATACATGTTGTATCTTATGATTAGGCCATGAGAAGCCTAGTGGTGGTGTTTGTTGTTGTTGTTGTCGTGATAATTATCAGAGTGCTGATAATTTAGTGGTTGTGTTTTGTTGATGATGTTGTGAGTTTGGTTTAGTATGATGTTGTTGATGATGTTGTGAGTTTGGTTTAGTATGATGTTGTTGATGATGTTGTGAGTTTGGTTTAGTATGATGTTGCTAATGATGTTGTGAACCATGTTTGATGATTTATGGATGTTTGTATTATGATTGGCCATGAGTGCCTGAGTAAGAATGAAATCCAATTATTATTGGTCATATGCACGACCGTCCTTTTATGACGAATGAGAGGTGCAGTCGATGAAAGAAAGAAATCCAAGAGTGCTTGGTTATCAAGAGTGCTTGGTAAGGATATAGGTTTATCCGCGAAATCCAAGAGTGCTTGGTTATCAAGAGTGCTTGGTAAGGATATAGGTTTATCCGCGAAATCCAAGAGTGCTTGGTTATCAAGAGTGCTTGATAAGGATATAAGTTTATCCGAAATGATTTGGTACCACATGTAGTAGTGAATGCATTTGAGGCATGCTCCTTTTGTGACATTATGTGTGCATAGTGGTTGTTAAGTGATAATTGTGGTTGACGAGTTTCGTGTGTGGTTGATGAGTTTCGTGTGTGGTTGACGAGTTTCGTGTGTGGTTGATGAGTTTTGTGTTTTGTCGATTATGTGTTGTGTTTTAAGTTATGTATAATAATGCGTTATTTATACATGTTTATTGGTTGTGATACTAACACTCTCTGTTTTGTGTTATGTGCTGGATCTTTGGGGATCCAGATTTTCAGGAAGACGAGCTTATCGTCGAGGAGTAGCTTTTGCTGTTTAGAAGCTTGCGTAGTGGTGAGGACATAGCTTAGCTATCCTTACTTTTTGTACTAGGTGTTGTATCCTAGTTAGAGTTTAGGGCTCTGATAGTTGTAACACCATTTTGGGTATCTGAACGTGTATGTATAACTTTGGTAATGATCTCTATTGTAGATCTGGATGTTAGTTTTCTAATGCCGTTGGTTTGATGTCAAAACGATTTATAGAACTTGAGTTATGGTTGAATTTCTGCTGTGTGTCACAGTGAATTTTTATGAGTTTTCTGCACAACTTTTCCGATTTTGAAACAAAAACTGGTACCGATCAGTACAGAATTGGCTTTGGGTGTAAACATGAATGTTTTAGATAATTCTGTTAGCTTTCCAGTGGCTTTGGTTTGGTGTGAAAATGAATTTTAGTTTTTGAGTTATGATGAAAATACTCAGAGGAGGTCTTAGTGAAACTGTGCTGTGACAGCATTTTCTGTTTTCATGATTTTGCGTTTTTTTTTCGCACGTCTCTGTTTTAATTTGGTCTTTGGGATAAGCATGTGAAATGTTGTTATGTGTTTTGAAAACGGGAAAGAAATGAAGAAATCGATTTCGTGAGTGTTGATATAGAAGGGGTATGACCTGTGTTGAGCTAGAAGGGGTATGACCTGTGTTGAGCATAGAAGGGGTATCCTGTTAGAAGGGGTATCGTCTCTGTTTGTTATTGTTTTGTTATTTTTTTTCCGCTGCTGAATTTGGGAATCAAATATGTTTTGATCTGTTGATGTTTATGAAAATGCGTTTTCATTATGTTGTAACTTCCTATGTCCTTAACGTTTTGTTTTATTAAAGTTAATAATCGGCGGTTAAGGGTTAGGGTGTTACAATAGGTGGTATCAGAGCAGGTCGATCCATTGGATCAATTAGGTGTAGATTACCCTTTGTGTAACATGTGTTAGGAAAACACTGTTTATACTGTTTTGAGGAAACGAAGTGTATCCTCACTCGTGGTGCGTGGTGCTGGTTCAGGTTATGACGCAACGGGCATTTGCCGATGCGATGGAATTGATGGCGAATGCCATGGTTCAGAAGGCTGTGAGTAGGACGGCTGATAGAGCAGCACAGGAAGCCAAGACTAACTACTACAAGGTTGTGAATGAGAAGAGGAGGAGAGCTTTCGGAAGAGGAAAGCCTTATGATAACCGGGGAAAGAAGCCGGATGGAGGTGGAAGCAGTGGTGGTAAAACTGGAGGTGGTAAGAATTGTTTTAAGTGTGGACAACCGGGACATCGTTTTTTTGAGTGCCCGAAGAGTGATGGAAAATGTTTCAAGTGTGGTGATCCTAACCACAAAGCTGATCAGTGCAAGAAGGGTATTGTGTGCTTCAACTGCAAAGAAGCGGGTCATAAGAGCAACGTGTGTAAGAAGCCTAGAGCGGCTGGAGGAAAAGTGTTTGCTTTAGATGGTGGTGATGCGAAGGCGGACAACTTGATCAGAGGTACATGCTTTATCAATAATACTCCTTTGTCTGCTATTATTGATACGGGTGCTACCCACTCGTTTATTTCTGAGGATTGTGTTAAGAGGTTGGGTCTAAGAGTAGAAAATATGATGGGACGCATGGTTATAGAAACGCCTGCGAGTGGTTCGGTATCGACTACTCTAGTCTGTGTTGACTGTTCAGTCACTATGTATGGTCGACACTTTGGAATGGATTTAGTCTGCATTCCGTTGAGCGGAATAGACGTTGTCTTTGGTATGAACTGGTTAGAATTTAATCGTGTTCATATCAACTGCGGTAAGAGGACGTGTTTGCTATGTTTGCTTCGTTGAGAGCGGAAGTGAAGATTGAGGTTGATGCGTTGCCGGTGGTGCGTGATTTCACAGATGTTTTTCCAGATGACATTTTGGATTTACCACCCGAGAGAGAGGTTGAATTCGCAATTGACGTAGTACCTGGTACTAGTCCAATTTCGATGGCGCCGTATCGTATGTCAGCTGCAGAGCTTGAAAAGTTGAAAGAACAATTGGAAGAACTGTTAGAGAAAAAGTTTGTAAGACCGAGCGTATCGCCGTGGGGTGTGCATGTTCTGTTGGAGAAGAAGAAAGATGGTAGTATGCGTTTGTGCATCGACTATCGTCAGTTGAATAAAGCAACTATCAAGAATAAGTATCCACTTCCGAGGATAGATGATTTAATGGATCAGTTAGTGGGAGCCTGTGTGTTCAGCAAGATTGATTTGAGATCGGGATATCACCAGATAAGAGTTAAGGCGGAGGATATACCGAAGACTGCTTTCAGAACAAGGTATGGTCACTACGAGTACGCTGTTATGCCTTTTGGAGTTACTAATGCACCTGGAGTGTTTATGGAATATATGAATCGTATATTTCATTCCTTTTTGGATCGATTCGTGGTGGTCTTCATAGACGATATTTTGGTATACTCGAAGACGGAAGAGGAACATGCCGAGCATTTGAGGATTGTGTTGGAGGTGTTGCGCGAGAAGAAGCTTTATGCAAAATTTTCTAAGTGTGAATTTTGGTTGCATGAAGTTAGCTTTTTGGGTCACGTCATTTCAAGTGGTGGTATAGCAGTGGATCCTGCTAAGGTAGAAGCCGTGCAAGATTGGGGGACGCCGGAGTCTGTTACTGAGATCCGAAGTTTTCTTGGTTTGGTCGGTCACTATCGGAGGTTCATCGAAGGATTTTCAAAGTTGGCGTTGCCGTTGACGCAGTTGACTAGGAAGGGTCAAGCTTTCATTTGGGATGACAAGTGTGAGCAGAGTTTCCAAGAGCTGACGAGGAGGTTGACATCTGCACCTGTGCTAATTCTACTAAATCCGAAGGAACCGTTCGTGGTTTATTGTGATGCGTCGAAGATGGGTTTAGGTGGTGTGTTGATGCAGAAGGGACAAGTCGTTGCTTATGCATCAAGACAGCTGAAGATTCATGAGAGGAACTATCCTACGCATGATTTGGAGCTCGCTGCTGTCGTATTTGTTCTCAAGATTTGGAGGCACTACTTGTATGGGTCAAGATTCGAGGTTTTCAGCGATCACAAGAGTCTGAAGTACTTGTTTGATCAGAAGGAGCTCAATACGAGGCAAAGAAGATGGTTAGAGTTTCTTAAGGATTATGGTTTCGAGTTGAACTATCACCCGGGTAAGGCTAATGTGGTAGCCGATGCGTTGAGTAGGAAGTCTTTGCATATGTCGTCTCTGATGGCGAAGAAACTGAGATTGATTGAAGAGTTTAGAGACCTCAGTTTGGTTTGTGAAAAGACAACCAGAAGCGTGAAGCTAGGAATGTTGAAGTTGACGAATGATTTTCTTGAAGAGGTTGTGGAAAAGCAAAAGATCGATGTGAGAGTGATGAAGTTTAAGACACTCATCGAGCAAAGGAAAAAGGTAAACGTTGAGATCGATGAGAAAGGCGTGATGAGATGTCAAGGGAGGTTATGTGTACCAGATGTGCCAGAATTGAAGAGGATGATCTTGGAGGAAGGTCACAGAAGCAACTTAAGTATTCATCCTGGTGTTACTAAGATGTATCAAGATCTGAGGGAGATGTTCTGGTGGCAAGGGATGAAGATAGAGATCCCCGTTTTACTTCAAGGTTTTGGGAGAGTTTGCATGAAGCGTTGGGGACTAAGTTGCGGATGAGTTCTGCTTATCACCCGCAGACGGATGGTCAGTCGGAGAGGACGATTCAATCAGTGGAGGATTTATTAAGATCGTGTATTTTGGAACAAGGAGTGAGTTGGGAAGTTTGCTTACCATTGATTGAGTTTACGTATAACAATAGTTTTCATTCGAGCATTGGCATGGCACCTTCTGAAGCGTTGTATGGGAGAAGATGTAGAACACCTTTGTGTTGGTTGAATCGAGAGCAAGATGCGGGACTCCTATCCAGAGTTGTTTTCGGGTATTTTCGAGGGCGAAAATTCTTTTTAGGGGGTAGAGTTGTAACGACCCTATTTTCGTATGTTATATTTTTATATATTTTATTTTATTGTTTGGCTTTTAAAAATATTTTCTCGTAATCGATAAATAATTATTTGGCGCGAGCGTAAGTTCGTAATCGAGTTTTTAAGGTTTTGGGCCTAAGGTGTGAATAGTAATGGGCTTGGTCATGAATAAGTAGTAATGATCAAGTGGATGAGATTTAGTGAGCTTGGATTGGATTGGATGGCTAGGATTGATCATGAGAGAGTTAGTAAGAATGGATGGCCATGATTAATTGGATTGGGTTATAAAGATAACCACAAAGACTTTTCACAATCACTATTCTTTGTCTTTTGGAAAGCTGAAAACGTGAAGGAGAAGGGAGAAGAGCTTGCGAAAACTAGGGCAAGAGCAAAGCTAGGGCAAGCGATTTTGTGAAGAGAAAAGCTTGGAACTTTCGTTGATTCATCGATTTAGAGGTAAGAGAGGTAGTATTGCTTATTTACAAATGATTGAGAAGGGGAGAATGTCTATTTCTCCATCCCAAACTTCCTTTCACTTTGTCTAGGTTTTGATAGAAATGTTGTTAATGATTATATTATGTTCATTTGATGCTTAGTGATGTTGATGGTATGTTTAATTGAAGTTATATGATGGTTATCTATGTTTGGGTATTTCGAAAATGATGTTGTTGTTCTAGAAAAGCTTGAGTAAAACCCTAACAATGGTGGTTTTTGTTAAGGTCATTATGTTGTGTGAGTATGAGTTATATAATGTTTGAAATGGCTGTTAAGAACTAATAGAGTGTGTCTAAGGTTTTGAAAGTGGATTTGGACGTAGTAATATTAAAGACTAAGGTGTGAGAAGTGATGAATAGGTTGAAATGGATAAGTTATCAAAGTGTGTGGGTGTTCCTTTGAAACCCTTATGTGTTTGAGATTTTGGTATGATTGTTTGGTTTAGTTGAGATTGTTGAACATGGATGAGTATATACATGTTGTATCTTATGATTAGGCCATGAGAAGCCTAGTGGTGGTGTTTGTTGTTGTTGTTGTCGTGATAATTATCAGAGTGCTGATAATTTAGTGGTTGTGTTTTGTTGATGATGTTGTGAGTTTGGTTTAGTATGATGTTGTTGATGATGTTGTGAGTTTGGTTTAGTATGATGTTGTTGATGATGTTGTGAGTTTGGTTTAGTATGATGTTGCTAATGATGTTGTGAACCATGTTTGATGATTTATGGATGTTTGTATTATGATTGGCCATGAGTGCCTGAGTAAGAATGAAATCCAATTATTATTGGTCATATGCACGACCGTCCTTTTATGACGAATGAGAGGTGCAGTCGATGAAAGAAAGAAATCCAAGAGTGCTTGGTTATCAAGAGTGCTTGGTAAGGATATAGGTTTATCCGCGAAATCCAAGAGTGCTTGGTTATCAAGAGTGCTTGGTAAGGATATAGGTTTATCCGCGAAATCCAAGAGTGCTTGGTTATCAAGAGTGCTTGATAAGGATATAAGTTTATCCGAAATGATTTGGTACCACATGTAGTAGTGAATGCATTTGAGGCATGCTCCTTTTGTGACATTATGTGTGCATAGTGGTTGTTAAGTGATAATTGTGGTTGACGAGTTTCGTGTGTGGTTGATGAGTTTCGTGTGTGGTTGACGAGTTTCGTGTGTGGTTGATGAGTTTTGTGTTTTGTCGATTATGTGTTGTGTTTTAAGTTATGTATAATAATGCGTTATTTATACATGTTTATTGGTTGTGATACTAACACTCTCTGTTTTGTGTTATGTGCTGGATCTTTGGGGATCCAGATTTTCAGGAAGACGAGCTTATCGTCGAGGAGTAGCTTTTGCTGTTTAGAAGCTTGCGTAGTGGTGAGGACATAGCTTAGCTATCCTTACTTTTTGTACTAGGTGTTGTATCCTAGTTAGAGTTTAGGGCTCTGATAGTTGTAACACCATTTTGGGTATCTGAACGTGTATGTATAACTTTGGTAATGATCTCTATTGTAGATCTGGATGTTAGTTTTCTAATGCCGTTGGTTTGATGTCAAAACGATTTATAGAACTTGAGTTATGGTTGAATTTCTGCTGTGTGTCAGTGAATTTTTATGAGTTTTCTGCACAACTTTTCCGATTTTGAAACAAAAACTGGTACCGATCAGTACAGAATTGGCTTTGGGTGTAAACATGAATGTTTTAGATAATTCTGTTAGCTTTCCAGTGGCTTTGGTTTGGTGTGAAAATGAATTTTAGTTTTTGAGTTATGATGAAAATACTCAGAGGAGGTCTTAGTGAAACTGTGCTGTGACAGCATTTTCTGTTTTCATGATTTTGCGTTTTTTTTTCGCACGTCTCTGTTTTAATTTGGTCTTTGGGATAAGCATGTGAAATGTTGTTATGTGTTTTGAAAACGGGAAAGAAATGAAGAAATCGATTTCGTGAGTGTTGATATAGAAGGGGTATGACCTGTGTTGAGCTAGAAGGGGTATGACCTGTGTTGAGCATAGAAGGGGTATCCTGTTAGAAGGGGTATCGTCTCTGTTTGTTATTGTTTTGTTATTTTTTTTCCGCTGCTGAATTTGGGAATCAAATATGTTTTGATCTGTTGATGTTTATGAAAATGCGTTTTCATTATGTTGTAACTTCCTATGTCCTTAACGTTTTGTTTTATTAAAGTTAATAATCGGCGGTTAAGGGTTAGGGTGTTACAGATGAACCTGTCAACCTTCAATGACTTAGTGAATATGTCTGCAAGCTGCAGCTCAGTGGAACAATGAACAACTTGCAATGCTTCTTTGTTCACTTGCTCCCTCAAAAAATGAAACTTAGCTTCTATATGCTTGCTTCTTTCATGTAAAACTGGATTTCTGGCTAAGTTTATAGCAGATTTGTTATCTATTATCTATGAACAATGTTATAGGTCTGCTAACCTCTATCTCTATCTCCTTGAGTATATTTTCAAGCCAAACTGTCTGACATGTTGTCATACACCCTGCAATATACTCAGATTCACAGGTTGACAATGCCACAACTGGTTGCTTCTTAGCACACCATGAAATTGGGGCATTCAGAAACTTGAATAGGTAACCTGAGGTGCTTTCTATCATGCTTATCTCCACACCAATCTGCATCAGAGTAAGCTATCAATTCTCCAGAGTTTTCATTCAGGCACTTAGGAAATAGAATGCCAAACTGCAATGTTCCTTTGATGTATCTCATTACTCTTTTGGTTGCTAGCAAATGAGATACTCTAGGTTCACTCACGAATCTACTGATTATACCAACTGCATATGCAATATCAGGCCTACTATTGCATAGGTACCTCAGTGATCCAACAATTTGCTTAAACAATGTAGGATCCACAGATTCTTCTTCTTCATTCATTACTAGTTTTACATTTGTCTCAGCAGGTGATGATGATGGATTGCAGTTCATCATATTGAACCTCTTCAATATATCAGATGCATACTTCATTTGATGCATTACCAGTCCCTCTGCATTTTCAGTAAACTCCAGGCCTAGAAAATATGTCAATTTTCCTAAGTCTGACATTTCAAACTCACTCATCATCTGAGATTTGAATGATTCTATCTCATTCACATCACTACCAGTCACTATCAAGTCATCTACATAGAGACAGATGAGTAACTGATTACCTTCAATTCCTTTCTTCACATATACACCATATTCAGACTTGCATTTAACAAATTCTTGCTGAACAAGGAAACTGTCAATTCTTTTGTTCCAAGCTCTTGGTGCTTGCTTCAGTCCATAGAGTGCTTTGTGTAATCTATACACCATGTCTTCTTTCCCTTTGATTTTGAAACCTGGTAGTTGTGTTACATACACTTCTTCATCTAAAGGATCATTTAGGAAAACATATTTTACATCCAAATGATACATTGGCCAGTTTCTTCAACAAGCTATAGCAACTATCAGTCTCACAGTCCCTAATCTTGCTATTGGGGCATATACTTCAAAGTAATCCATACCAGCCTTCTGCATGAATCCCCTAGCAACTAATCTAGCTTTGTGTTTGGCTACTTCACCATTTGACTTCAGTTTCAACTTGAAAATCCATTTCACATCTATAGGTTTCTTGCTAACAGGTAGTTCAGTCAGTTCCCATGTGTTGTTTCTGATGATTGAATTCAACTCTTCATAGCATTCTTCCACACTTCTTCATTCAATGTTATTTCATGGTTGATTGGTTCTGCATCTGCTAATAAGGCAAAGTGAACAAATTCCCCTTCTTCATTAACTAGATTATCTGGAATAACTTCATGTCCAGCTAACCTTGTGGAAGCAAATCTCTGTCTCCCTGAAGTTCTAGTAGCTTGATTCTCTTCAACATGTACTTCAGCTTGAACTTCAGTATCAAGTTGAACTTGTTCAACTTGATCATCTTCTTCAATTATTGTGGGAACTGTGTGATTAGAACTCTTCTCTTTCTTGTTCCAATCCCAAGCTTCATTCTCACAGATTTTAATATCCCTACTAATCACTATTGAATGAGTTAGAGGATGATATAACCTGTATGCACCTGTTTCATGATAACAAACCATTATCATAGGCTCACTCTTACCCCCTAGCTTTCTTCTCTTTGCATCAGGGATATGTTTGTAACATAAGGAGCCAAAAACTCTTAAGTGTTTAGCTGACTGCTTGCATCCTAGCCAAATTTCTCCAGGGATTTGATTCAGTTTCTTAGTGGGGCATCTATTCAAGATGTAGGCTACAGTTCTTACAGCTTCTCCCCAAAAAGTATTAGGCATCTTCTTCAATTTCAACACACTTCTGGTCATGTCAAGCAGACTTCTATTTCTTCTTTCAGCCAAACCATTGTGTTGTGGAGTATAAGGAGCAGTTACTTCATGTATAATACCATTGTCTTCACAAAATTTCTCAAACACTTTTGAGGTCTACTCACCACCACCATCAGTTCTTAAAACCTTAATAGATTTTCAACTTTGATTTTCTACTAAGATTTTGAACTTCTGAAACATATCAAATGCTTCACTTTTGGTCTTGATAAAATATAACCAGAGTTTTCTGCTGAACTCATCAACAAAACTTATGAAGTATCTGTTGCCCCCTAATGAAGGAACCTCTAAAGGACCACATACATCTGAGTACACAACATTAAGTAGCTCCTTTCTACTAGCAGTACTTGAACTGAATGCATTTCTAGGTTGCTTGCTCAACAAACAAGTATCACAGGTTGTGTTAGGTATCTCAATTTTCGGTACACCAAGAATCATTTCCTTATCAACCAGTTGATTAAGACCTCTAAAATTAAGATGACCAAACCTATAATGCCATAACCAGCTATCTTCATCTTTTACCATTGCAGATAAGCAGTTCAACTCTACAGCTTTCATATTGGTCTGAAATGTTCTATTTTTTGCAAGGGAAGTTTTCAAGACTAACCTTTGATGTTTATCAAACAACTTCAGAACATTATCCTTCATAGTAACTGAGTATCCTTTCTGAATGAGTTGACCAACATTAAGTAAATTGCACTGCATTCCAGGGACATACATAACTTCTTCAATTATTGCTATTTTTCCATTCTTTCCTTCAATAGCAATCTTCCACATACCTTCTGAAGTTAATGTACTATGATCTGCAAGTTTCACCTTTGTGTTCCTTCCATGATCAACTTCCCTCAACCAGGCTCTGATACCAATTTGTTAGCGCAGCTATGAAGCTTAACTTTCTTAAGCAATTATTTGATCTTAGAGGTTTTCTGATTTTTGGTGAATTTAGAGAGAATGAGAAAAGGAGATTGTGTTATTGATTAATGATAATGTACAAGTGAATTGACTTATATACAAAAGCTATGCTAGATTGCTTGAAGCAACCTCAGACTCTGAAACTCAGAACTTTAGCTAAATTCTAGGGAACTTGTAACTAATCAATAACAAACAAAAATTTAATGTGATTAACCAACTAAACAAGATTACATCACTAACAAACTTGAATTAACAAACTAACAGTGCACATGAAAAGGTAGTAATTTCTATTTTAAATCATCTCATTTATAGATTTTATTTAATTATTTCTATTTAAAATAGTGACATCCACAATATTCAAGAGTGTTTGTTAAAAAAAAAATAAATAAGAGTGTGTTGTTAGTGGTATTTTTTTGAATTTTGAACCTCCAATCCTTTTATGACTTCCATCATACTAGTTGAAATGTCTAACCCCCTAAATTTTTCTTTATACTTTTCAACATATTTTGATTAATATTAAGTAATAAATATTTTTAAGAGTGAAAATATGAGATTTTCGGTCAGCTCAATAAATTTGGTCATATGAAAATCAGTTTCATACTCATACAATAATTTTATTTTAAAATAAAAAAGTAAGAATTAAGGATTTTTAATTTCAACCAATACTTAATACTACTATAGTTTAATCTAAAGGGTAATAGTTCTGATCTCAATGAACTTTGACATAACCAAGTAATTAAGTTTAATAAACTTTAAGGTAAAATTAATGGTTAATATATGTTTACCTCTAAAATATTGCGATTTCTAGTTTTTTCTTTGTAAAAAAAAAAATAGATTTCAACCTTGTAATTGAGTCACCAAATTTTTTATTATTGTCCACCATGTATTGAGAATTTTGGATAAGAGTGTTTCCATGTGACTATGGTATGGTATTATAGTATTATGAGAATACGCCAATAGTTAATTAAGAGAATTTAGGAAAAACAAGATTTTTGTCTCATTCATTTATACATTTTTTTAAGATGTGTTAAATGTTCAAATGAGTCCATTAATATGGTACTGAGTGAGTACTGCCTTTACTAGTTTTTAGGAATTTTTCATCCATAGCCAGACGTGCAGTAAATTCACGGTTAAAACTGAACCAAACTGTTTTGTTTGGATGATTCATGAAGAAACCATATCAAACCATTCCATAAATTTCTGAACTAGAGAAACTCAAATACAGAAAAGCTTAAACAAATGAACTGTGAAATGTTGCATTACAAGTTACAACTTCCTCCGGTATCCTTCCAGCTACAACTCTTCATCCTAAATTGATTATCTAAAAGTAAATATATTTCACATGCTTTTATTTATTTATTAATTGAAAGGGTGGTTATATTATACTTAATTTTTTCTACCTTATGTGTATTACTGAAAACAAAAACAAAAAACTGAACCACAGTAAATGAAGTTGAAGAAGTGGAAGGCTGCTAGCATTCACTTGACATTGACAAGTGATAGGAGTAAGAGAAATCAATTCTTGTGTTGCATCCTCCCACTCTCAGAACCGGCATAGGGATCAATGGTAACATTTATGACGGCTGGTTTCCTAGTAGAGAAAGATTCTGAGAGAGCTGACTTTAGATCATCAGGTGTCCCAACAAGATAACCCTTCCCACCAAAAGCTTCCATCATAGTGTGGTATCCTGCATTTGGAACAAAGGATGTCGGAGCGGGGTCCTCCTTGTGAGGTCCATGTTTCTCTTCCGTGCTTCTACGGTCACCACCATATACACCACCATTGTTGAAGACAATCACCACCACAGGCAGTTGGTACCGAACCAATGTCTGGAAATAAAAATATAGAGCATCAAATTGCATTCTTGTATTCAGAAAATGAAGTGCAAGAGTAAAACATATGCAGCCATATATGAATGAAATCACATTACATATATTAAGAAACCAAACATTTATAAACTAATATGAATGAATGGTTTTTACAAAATTGAATTTCACAAAGCTATTTAAACAAACAAATCCATTTGGATCATGGCTAAAATCTACAAGCATAAGAACATTTTAGTTTGAAGCAAACGTATTCTCAGTTTCGGGCTAGAACAACAGATATAAAACTTGCATAGTGTCAGGGAAAAGTAAAGACCTAAATAACAGGGCTAAACTCAAGAAAAACAAACCTGTTAAGAAGTTATCATAAGGTAAAATCCACATATCTCAGATATGTATCTTATTATGTTGCTCACCAATTTGCAAATAGAAGTTGGGCATTAAGATTCATCATTTTTCACTCTAATGCATGCCAAACAATGTTTTGTTCAATTTCAAGGACAAGAAAACATTTATAATCACAGCTACTAAATACAAACTATCCAAGATCTTTACCATCAGGAACACCAGCTAAAAATCTAAGCAGAAACCTCACAACATCAGTAATTGATTTAAATGGAACTTCGTTATTGCAATTTGCAGTAGCATACAACATGTTATGTCTATCATGGACGACGGACGACTAGAGATATTAAATTTGTAAAGTCTCGGGGAAAAAGGTAAAGACCTAAAATAACAAGGCTCCAGAATAACAAACTAGTTCAGAAGTTTTCATAAGGCAAAAAAAATATTCCACATATCTCATTTGCAACATATAAGTTGGACAGCAAGAGTTGTCACTCATCATATAAGTTGGGCAGCAAGAGTCGTCACTCATCAGTCATCACTGTTCAGTACATTGCACGACAAACAACCTTTTTTCAATTTCAAGGACAAGAAAGCATTAAACATTATATAAACACTGTTACTAACTATCAGAGTTCTTTACTGTGAGGAACACCAGCTAAAAATCTAAGCAGAAACCCTCATCAGTGATTGATTTAAAATGGAACTTGGTTTTTGCAGCATCATACCATAGCTTATGTCTGTCATGTACAACTAGAGAAACACAAAGAAACATCTAATAGAGATCACCACAGACAAACACGATTCTAAAACAATAGTAATGTAAAGTTGTATGAAAATTTAGATCATAGGAACAGCAGCTAAAAATCAAAGCAGAAACCCTCACAACATCACAACATCAGTAATATAAAATGGAACTTGCTTTTAACAACGGCATACTATATCATGTACCACTAGATAAACACATTGTAATATCCAAATCCAACAGAGATCACAACACACAAACACAATTCTAAAGCAATATTAATGTAAATTTGCATGATATTTTAGATGACAAAATATATACCTCAACTTCCATAGCACTAAATCCATATCCAGAATCCCCTTCAACAGCAACGACAAGGCGATTTGGATAAGCAACAGCAGCTGCAATACAATAACCAAGACCAACCCCCATAGTCCCCCAAGTACCAGCATCCAACCTAGTCCTTGGCTCCTTCTGAACCAACACTGATCGACCAACATCCATAGTATTAGCACCTTCAGAAACCACCACAGGAGCCGGACTTCCTCCAAATTCCAAAATAGCATCTCTGATAATCCTCATTGGCGTCAAAAAATTAAACGGCACAACATCCTTCGCCAATTGAGCCTCCATCTTCAGACCATTGTCCTTCACTTTACTCGAAATAGCTTCCACCCATGGATGAGTGCTCCCCAAGCAAAACGGATCATCTTTAATCTCCTTATTCAAAATCTCCAAAACTTCTTTCGCATCACCAACTAACCCTAAAAACGGTTTTCTAAGCTCAATTTCTTCCCTACTCACATCCACCAACACAAACTTCACATCCTTAGACCATTTGGGCTCTTCCCCAAAATGAAGCAGCCAATTCAACCTTGCTCCAATCACAATCGCAACGTCACATTTTCCAATAGCAAGTGACCTAGCCGCGGAGGCAGCCAACGGATGATCATCCGGCAACAATCCCTTCCCCATTGGAGTTGGAAGAAACGGAATCCCCGTCCTTTCCACCAATTTCTTCAATTCATCTTCAGCTCTAGCATAAGCTGCTCCTTTCCCAAACACAATCAACGGCCTCTCTGCCTTTCTCAGAAGCAAAACAGCCTCTTGAATCTTCGAAGATTCAATACTTATAACGTGATTTTTCTTGATTTTCTCTGCTAAATTTTTGGCTTCGGTTAAAAGCGATTCAGCTTCAGAATGTGAAACTTTCTGATGCAATACATCAGTAGGAAGATCCAAATAACAGCCACCAGGTCGATCCGAAACGGAATTAGCGAGGACCTGTGCGACGCAATTAGGAATTTGGGAGATATGCTTGGCTTTGATAGCGAATTTTGTGAAAGGCTTAACAGCTTCGATCTGATCGAGTTCTTGAAAATCACCACGACCGACGTCGTTTTGGTTACAAGAACCGGAGATCATGACAGTAGGCCAGGTGTTAGTGGTGCCATTGGAGAGACCAGCGAGACCGTGAACGCAACCGGGACCGGAGACGGTGAGGAATATGCCGGGACGGGAGGTGAGGTAGCCGTAAGCGGAAGCGGCGTAACCGGCGGATTGTTCGTTGTGGAAAGCGATGAAACGGATGCCGAGAGAGACGGCGCGTGTGGCGAGTGTGGTTACGGGGATGCCGACGACGCCGAACATGTGTTCGACGCCGAATTGAGAGAAGGATTTTGCAGCGAGGACATTACCGTCAATTTCTCCCATTGAATTGGAATTGGAATTGAAATTAAATGAATAAGAATGCTATTTTTGGAGTATGATGGATGGAATTAGAGGTTGGCCTTAATTTGATTAATGAGAAGTGAAATTGTTTTTGAGTGCTTCTTCTTCTTCTTTCTTTCTTTCTTTGCTGTCAGAAAACAACATTCTTCATCTATAGGGTTTCTCCATTATGACCCTGCTGACTCACAGCCTCCACCAGTCACTCACATTCACCAACCAATGTGGATGTGTCATGTTTTTGTTTAAGGATAAGGAAAATACGCTACTTTTTTTTAATGTGAGAAAAAATTGTGATGTGGTCAACTGAATAACAAAATTTTTAGTTTTTGTTTTGTCTCTTGCCTGCAGTTTGTTCTATCATTGAAATAATTTTATAAATCAAACAATGTTCAACTGAAGTGGTTAGTTTTTCATTGTTTAATAATAACATATTGAAGACACTCACGGTCAAAATTTGTTTTTTATGTTTCCTTAATAAGGGTTTCAGTGTTTTAAAGGTATTCTTTAAAAAATCACAATAATAACCTTGAGTTCGCTTTTAAATTTAGTTTTTTTTTTTTAATGACCTTGAGTTTATATGAATTGAGTTTTGGAGACTCTAACATACCTTAAAGTTCATAAATCATCGAGAGAGAGAGAGAGAGAGATATTTACGGTTTGAAAATGTAGCCTCTAAACCATGATTATGTTTCTATCCGACGAAATTAATGATTTACTACTATAACATTGAAAATGGATCATCTCATGTATCATGTACAAGATCATTTTTCGTAAGTTTAATTTTACCGTTGAAAGCCTCCGACACCATCGTTCCATCCACACTAGACATGATAACAAACCAACAAGGAACTATATTTCAACCAAAAATTTAGAAAGTTAAATATATCCCTTATTTGGAAGTGCAAAATATGAATGAGAAGCGAAATTGTTTTTGAACGCTTCTTCTTGCTCTCACTACAGATCTGCCTATATGATTCTAAAAGGTCTCTCCATTAGGACCCTACTGACTCACAGCCTCCACCAGTTATGATTAATAAATAATAACCTAGTCATCACTAGTCTAACACAATGACACTCACCAACCAATGTTAGTATCATCATATAGTTTTCTTTTATTTAAAGTGGAAACAGTACAATCCTATGATGAGTAATTTAGTAGAAATATCTCTTATTGCCCCAAACTTAGTCTCCATACCCTCACAAATTCTGAAGAAAAAAAAAGATATTTTAGTCTTTTGATATTTTTCTTTTTTGAAAAAAAATTGAAACTCAAATTATTTTTTTTAAGGGGATCAATTTTTTATGAAAAATCCAAATTTAAATTTTTTAGGACATAATTAAATAATTATAAATATTTAAAAATTGTTACGATAAAATGATAATTCCATATACTACTTGAGAGTATGATGTCTAACTTGGGGGGTTGGGGGGGCGTCTTTGGGAGATAATATTTCATAGTTTAGAAAGCCCATTGAAATACAAATAATTTAACCCGGTCCATTTAAAAGAAGTAAAACGGTACCGTTTGAGTCCCTTATTAGGTTTTCGTTTCCCTCTCTTCGCTTCTTTCACTGATTAGTGTTCCGGTCACTCTTTCCGTTTCTCCATCGTTCTACCGTTTCTGTGAGTAATTCTTCTTCAACTTTAACTTCTTGAGACTGTTACTGTGTGGTTGGGGAAAAATTACAGTCAATTTTTTATGCTTTATATGTTGCTTTCTTTAATTCATCGCAGTGAAAGAGTGGATAATTAATTTTTAATATAATTTGTTTTTCAAAGTTGTTTAATTTCATTTGGGTTTTTTTTTTTTAGGTTTTGTTTGTAGAAAATTTTAACTTTAATGCTCAGATTTATTTATTCAGTTCATACTTTGCTCTCATGTATCATGCAAATCAAATTTTGAAGTTTCAAGTAACGTGCAATGGTTTTTTGAGTGTTGGTTTATTCAGATTACTCGGCTCTTAACATGAAAAATATAGATTTGTATGGGTGATTGATTATTTATGCTTCACTATGGGCCTGTTTGAATAAACAGCTTGATAAGCGCTTCTGTGTAAAGTTCACAAAGCTATTTCTATAGAAAAGCATAAAATAAAGTTAAATTGTTTTTGTAAAAGCTGTAAGTTGTTTTTACTTTTTGTAAGCTATATTAGAGAACTTATGAAAATAAGCTGAAAAAAGCTTTTGAAAATTGTCATAAGCTGTTTTCGTACATTTTTCCAAATAGTCTCACAAAACTTGTACCAGTAATAGATAAGCTCAAATAAGGCAATCCAAACAGGCCCTATGTGCTCTGGTTTTACGTCCTAGACATGAAAATAATATGAATTTCATTTGGGTACTGTCGCGATGATTTTTGGATATCAAGCTATTAATTAGCGTTGACTCACAATTTTAAGATTCACCACCGATCTTTTATTTTTCCGAAGAAAAGGGAGAAAGTTCGAAAAAAAAACCCTATTTTTTGAGAGAAAGGTACGGGGGTTGGTTACGCAAATGGAAGGTATTAGCACCCTAAACGTCTATAGTACTATATAGGAACCTCTCATTTTATCTTTATCTTTATGCTAAATTGATTATTTGTTTTGTAAATAAAGGCTTAAGTGTGAAAAGACTAAAATAATGAGAATAAAAGAGAGGAAAATGTTTTTGTTATTTTGTTGATTTGGAAAGACAAAGTCATTTGCCTACGTACCCGAGCGGGATCAAAATCACGTAGTTCGGGGTAAAAAGCCGAGTTATTGGTTTTGATTGATTTTAAAGTTTTGAAAAATGTTTTGAGGAAGATAAGAGGCCGAAAAGGCATAGAAGAAATAAAATGTGAGTTTGATTAATTTTAATTGAAGAAAAAGTTTGATTGATTAAAGATTGATTAAAATTTGATTAAGAAAGAAAAGACACTTGATTTAAAATCCAAGATTGAATGTTTTTGAGATTTTTATGAAATGTTTTTGATTTTGACTATTTGACTTTTTTTTTAGAAAGTTTTGATTAATTCCTAGGGTCCAAGTGTTAGCCCATATTTTTTATAAGATAAAAATATGCTCTAAACACGCATTAAATGCTGAAGAGAATCTTGTAAGATTCTATCGAATCGAAGAGCAAGAAGACTCTTGGAAATGTTCACAGGTTCAAGAGAATATTTACAAACACAAGGCTAAGGCAAGAAAGAGGACTTCGAACCATTGGGCAAATCGACCTAGCGTATGATCGAATCGAAGCAACAGATTTCTGGACTTAGCGTAATTCTGACAAATTTCACAAATTCAGTTCGACTTCGAGCGATACAACCGTTCTAAGGGGCAGTTAGGTGCATGCAGGGTGTACGTGGCAGGACATTTGGCAGTAGGGTAGTGTTCGACCGTTAGGACAGTTTATTTTCGAAAGTCTATATATAGTAGTTTTTTAGTCAGAAACAAGGTCGCAATTCGTTTATACGAGAATCCTTGTAAAACTCAAAGTACCCATGCTATCGAGAGAAACGAGTGAAATGGGATCCAAGTATGAATCTATGAACCATCCTTTTCTGTAAAGCACATTTTACAATTCTATGCAATTTACTTTTCATGCAAATTTATCTTTCAAGCACTTTAAATTCCATGCAAAGTTTACTACCTTTCATTTAAATTCTATTCATTTATCTGTTTCGATCGAAACAAAGCATTTGTCTATTAAGAATTTATTTTCCTTGTTGCTTGTAATCCAAGTGACTGATATATTTAATTTTCCCAAAAAAACAACAATAAATGTTTATGCGTAATGAACATTCAAACAACTTAAAGAATTCAAACAAAGCACTATGCTCCTGAGATTCACTAGTTGGTCTCGCAAGCAATTAACCCAGACTAGCGGTTGTTTACCAAATTTCAGTGTAAACAAATTGGCACGCCCAGTGGGACCTGTGCTTTATTTGAATCTTTTCTAAAATATTTTTGTTTGGATTTGCAAGTTCTATTTGTGCATTCTTTCTGGAAATTGCGTTAGTGCATGTTCTTGAGGAGTGGGAAAATACTCCCTGAAATGGTTAGACCACCACCCAGAAATACAAGCACAAATAATATGGAAAATGCAAATATGAATGATAATAATAATATGTCCGCGCCTTCGAGTGCATTGAACACTTCGAGTGAAGTTGTTGCGAATGTGACTGGAGCAACTGTTAAGTGCCAGAAAGTGGTTAAAATGCTCATTTAATTTAGGCACTTATGTTACTTATTTCACAAGTTACCATAGGATAAGCTCTTAATTTATCATTAAATATCAAACTTGTGATCCTATGCCTTACCCCATGTTATTATGCAGGAATTTCATGCTTGAACCTGAGCTGAGCAAAGAACATGAAGTTTTGATCAAAGCCATCGCTAGAAGCGCACACTTCCTCGCTACAAGCGAGGATAGGCAAGGAATTTGGAGACTTCATCGCTTCAAGCGCCAGATGCCACGCTACTAGCGAGCTTAGACAGGGAAATTGGAGAGTCCATCGCTACAAGCGATGGACCGGTCGCTTCAAGCGACCAAGGGCGGTTTAAGGTTCCATGCTGGCGTGGAGCTCTCCCATTGGCCAACAAACTTCATCGCTACAAGCGACCAGCTCATCACTTGTAGCGAGCGTGCAAAATATCAGTTTTATAAAAGCATTTTTAGCTCTTTTTTCAGATATAACTGGATCATTGACTACTTCCATTTAGGGATTGCTTTTTAATTCAGTTTAGTAATAGTTTAGGACTTAGTTTTAGGGCTAGAAGCTATGATCTTCAAGGAGCAAAAGGATTGAATTGTGGAATCAACCAAAGGCTTTGGGAAATCAAGACTTGGGTTATGATCTTCATCTTTTCTTTTAACTTTTGTATAGTTGTCATGAAAATGAACAACTAACTTCCCTTTGTTGGGATTGGAGGTAATCTTTCTAGCTTTGATGTAATACATGATTATGTGAATATATGATTTTAGCAATTTATGTGTTTATGAAGTTATTCTTGTTTTTCACTCTCATGCTTGATTCAATTGATATTGACAAATACTTTTGAATCTATGTTTAAGAATAATCTTCTATCAAAATAAGAAAATCTAGAAATGGATTTGGGTTTTGATAATCGCATAAAGTTTCGGATCGTAATGCTTTCGGATCGTTTGATTGATTGGGAAATCATCGATTAAACGATACGATCGTTTTCACGATGTCATTTGGGAAATCAATGACGTTGTTGAGCGATACGTGATATTTTCGCTAAAACGCTAAATTCATATGCATGATTTATAGATTATATTCTTTGCAAGATTGATGAACTCCGATTCCAACGCTTTGATACCCTATTATTCGTCGTTTTAATTCTGCTTTTAGTTTCATTAGTTTATGCACACAAGTCACGAAACCCTTAACTCAAAACAATACCGATTGTTGAACGGTTTGAAGTAACGCACCTAATCCCTGAGGAGACGATAATTGAAAATACTTACTTTTGTTGTTTGAAATACTGCTTCAACAAAATGGCGCCGCTGCCGGGGATTAGTGTTAAGTTATTTTGAGCATCGCAATAATTGATAGTGTTTTGAGCTTTTGTAAATATCTTGTTAATATTTTTGTACATTATCAACTGTTTGTGCATTAACCCTCTTTGTAAAGCAAAGAAAATTTTCTTGTTAGTTACACTTGTTTCAGATTCTCAACATTGGAACAAATCATGGCTGATCATCATGATTATTTCAACTTCTATGATCCATACGAGCATGAATCCTATCAACAATATCAACAATATCCGCCTGAAGACGAACAAATGGCAAGAACGGAAAACACTTTGAATTTGTTCATGCAACAATCCATGATCAACATGCAAAATACCAACCATAGATTGAGAGCTTTGTCATGCCAATTAGAGATTTTGCAAGTTCAATTCAATTTTCTACCAAGAGTCATGGATGTTCAGACCAACAATCAATCCGTTTTGGAATTCGGAGAGATTGTTGAAGATGATGTTGATGAGAGTGAGGAAGAGACGATGTTTGAAGGATGTGGTATAAGAACATTAATGGAAGAATTAGAGATACCACACAAGGATGAACTTCCTCAAGAAAGGTCAAATTCTGAAGAGGCCAGTGTTGTTGATAGTGAAGAAGTGATGGATATTGAGAAGATGCGACAGTTTCTTAACAAGGAAGAAACGTGTAAAAAGGAGGGGATGAAAGTGAGCAAGGCGGAACTTGAACGTGTACAAGATTGCTTATGTTCCTTGCTCAACTTATTCTGGATAGGGAGGTTCTGGACTCCACATCAGCCATACCACAAATTCATGGAATTCCTCCCACAACAAAGGAGTACTAAAGCTGATGTGCTTTCCGTCTCGTTTTGGCCACCCTAACGAATCAGGTGTCGAGCTAATGACGTTAACCAAGCGCTTGTTGGGAGGCAACCCAACTATGTAGGTTTGTTGTTTTTAATTAGTATTTTAGTTTTTAACATCCATTCATGCATATAGGGATAGTGGCAAAGACTGAAAAATTAATTTTTCTGTTTTCTGTCATGGTCGCTACAGCGATGGATCTCATCGCTATAGCGACGAGCTTCAAGCTCTGTCGCTGTAGCGACGTACGGTCGCTTGTAGCGATGCCTTTCTAACTTTGCGCTTGTAGCGCCAGTTAACGCTTGTAGCGATGGGCTTACAGCCTGTCGCTGTAGCGACAGGTCGCGCGCTTGTAGCGATGACAGTAAAAACGGCCATTTCAATTTCCCAGGCCACTATAACCTTTCCCCTACCCCCCAACCACCTAATTAAATGCATTATCCGTTTTTACTATCATTTTCGCATCCCTTAGTACCTCAGTAACATTCCAATTCCATTTTACTTTTCTTCTGCAATTTCACTTTCCATTTCTGCAATTTTTCTGCATTTCTTGCAAATCAATTTCTGTTGCTTCTGTTATCTGCTCAATCTTCAATCAGGTATGTAAATCGTATCTGTCTGTCAATGTTTGTATGCTTTTTACATGTTTAATTGTGCCAGCATGCGTTTTAAGAACTTAGGGTTTTAGGGTTTTCAATGTTTTAACTTAAGGAATAGCCTTCTTGAATACCCATTATAATCTGTAGTTAAAGCTATAGAAAATGAACTAGAATCACTTAGCAAACTGTCCTCTCATCATCTTTGGCTAGCAAATCGTATTTTGAAAAAAACCTTTTTGTAAAAATTCAAAATAAATTTAGGGTTTTTGATGATGAGGGAGTTTTAGTGATTTTTATTCATTTGTGTTAGCTTTAGGGTTATTTTCGCATGCCACAAGTAGTTTAGATTCAAGAAAAATCACATTTTTAGAAATGGGTCACTGCACGCTAGACAGCGCTTGTAGCGCAGGAAACCAACATTTTCTGGGTTCGCTCGCTACAAGCGACCATCCTGTCGCTGTAGCGACGAAACCCAGAATTGGTTTTATTTTTCTTTTTATCTATTGCTAACTTGCATCCTACCTGTTTTGCATTTTTAATGTTATTGTGTAGGCATGGCACCTAAATCATCATCGAAGAGGCAACGGAATGTTGAGGGTTCTTCATCTAGACCTAAACCAAACCCTCAACCACATGATGCAAACCGTTTCCTAAGCTTGCGTAACCAAGAGCGTTACGCAGAGCTCAAAACTAGAAGGATATGGTCAGAGAAACAGTTCAGGATTTCAGAGGAAGGAAACTATGGAGGGATTGCACACATGCTGAATGAGAGAAAATGGGGAATATTGTGCACTCCTCCAAGGAAGATCAATTATGATATCGTGCGGGAGTTTTATGCAAACGCGATTCCAGCTGACCCATCATATGACTTCACCTCGACGACATTTGTCCGAGGACGTACTATCATGTTTGATAGGAATGCAATCAGCGAATACTTAGGTAATCCCCTGGACCTAACATTCCCGGATGACCTAATAGATTACAAGCGGTTGTGTGCCTATCATGAGCATCAAGCAGCGGGGAACTGGGATCATGATTTAATTGCACGGGAAATCTTCCAAGAGGGGAGAACTTATGATGTGAGCAAGGCTTCGGGTAAGCCTTTTAGAGCTTTTAGGGACCATATGACCACACCAGCTCAGGTAATACTTACCCTCATCCTTTATAACATTAGGCCTAAGTCTCACACTTCATCCACTACCCTGGATGTCACACCTTTACTCCACTATATCCTTAGCAACCGTCAGGTTGACGTTGCTAGGATTATAGCTAATGAGATGAGGGTTGTGGCAGAGAGTGGGATCCTGCCGCCAGGCAAACCTAAATGCCCATTGACTTTCCCTGGCTTGATTATGGGATTGTGTAGAAAAGCTAGGATACACATGCCTACCCAAGTGGATGAAGAGATTAAAAATCCTATTGATGACAGGTACATCAATAGGTATTGCTCCACCCCCTCTCCTACTGCTCCACATTCTTCTTCTGCCGGACCTTCCACTTCAGCTGGACCTTCTACAGTACCACCACCAGCACCACAGGCCCCAACCTATCCACCATTGGACTTCTCTAGTTGGGACCCTTCTCTAGTTGGCTCATTCATCATGGCTCAGAATGCGTCTAATCATCGCGCCCTGACGATGATTCAGAGTCATTTGCACGATAGCGGCTTCAGTTCTTGGACTCCAGCCTTTTTCCAGGAGCATATTGCTTGGCCTGGGGACAGGCCTTTCTATTCTGGAGGGGCAGGTGCAGATGCTGCAGATGCTAGAGGTGATGATGCTGCTGATGATGATGATGACCATGGCGATGACTCCTCAGAGGCTACTCGGAGCATTGACCATGAGGCTGCAGACTTGATGGATTCAGACATAGACATGGATTCAGATTGAGATCTTGATGCAAGCTGCAGATTTTTGTTCTATCATTTCTTTCGTTTTATTTATTATGCTTTGTACTTTATAACTTTGTTCATGTTATGTACTTTGTTTATGGTTATGCGTATGTACCATGGATAATTTATTTTGGTTATTATGTTATTATATTTTGGTTATTATGTTTAGTGTATATTATGCTTTATTTAAAATTTTTGTGAATTATTTTTTTTAATTATCCCAACAATTTGGAAAGAAAGATGAGAAAGATTCAAAAGCCAGTGCTTGAGCTTAGAATCAGTTGAGCGATAATGATAGAATGAGTGATAAAAGCGCGCAGCTAAGGTACTCGTTTTCTTGTTTTTCTAGGTATATTCTTGAATGTGAATAAGTTCTTTACACACAAGTTTAATCTATTCAGTTTTACGCAAGCACTTGTTTAGTTTTGAACCAATTTAGAACTAGCCAAAATGTGAGGTATCCTCAACCTTTGTATATATGCAGGAGACCAACATTTCATGTTTAACTCAGTTATTTTATGTTAAATCTATTGTTGTTTTAAATTGTATAAAAGCATTGAAATGATCAAGGCAATTTTTTGAAATTGAGTGAAATACTTGACCAAATAAACCTACCCTATGAGAAGTGAGTATCTGTTAACCCCTCTGAGCCTATTGAATCAAAATTGTTAGCCATGAACTGTCAATTTTCATAAGCTCAATTGCTTATTGAAATTGCCGGAGTTTGTAAAAAAAATTCAATTCTTAGTTAACTCTTTATTGAATTCTGATATTTGTTTTCTTTTGAACCCTTATCCATCGTGTTTATTGACCTTTGCCATAATGATAAAGGAACATTCGATTAGGGTGTCATTGAACTAAGTTGGGGAGAAAGGGAGGTTGTGTTTATGTCAAAGTAGTGGTGAATGATGATAATTGATCTTGACAAAAAGAAAAAGAAAAGAAAAAGAAAAGAAAAAAAGAAAGAAAAGCAAACCAAGAAAAAGAAAAGAGAAAAATAGAAAGGTTTGCACTAAATCAAAGAAAAAATTGTCAAGATCAATCAAGAAAAGAAAAATTTGTAATTCACCAGGAGTTGTATTGGAATAAGGAGGAAGTTTGTAAATAGATTGAATGTTCCTCTTGCTTGGCCATTTGAATTCAATATCCCACATATGACAATTCTTTTGTAACCTAGCCCAATTACAACCCTTAATGACCTTATGATCAATGCCTTTTATGCTTTTAGAAATGATAATTAGATGAACACATAATTTGATTGGAATGTTATCATGTTTGTTGGATGAGTGTTCATACCCTCACAATAGATTTCAATGTGTTCATATACTTTATATAGAAGTGTGTTAGGTTTGGTTCAATTTTAAACATGTTGCTTGTTAAGAATTGTGTGATTAGATGCTTTGTGTTTAGAACTAGTTCACATTCATAGTATGTATCTCGTTTAATGAGAAACTTAACTTTAGCTTGCGCAATCACGTTTGAATCATTCATCTGACACTTATTTGCTTCAAACTTTGATTCTTTTGCATTCTTGCTCAAAACTTTGGTTAAAGCTTGTTTCCTTATTTGTAGTGTCCTTTGTTTGAGGACAAACAAAGATTTAAGTTGGGGAGTGTGTTAAGTGCCAGAAAGTGGTTAAAATGTTCATTTAATTTAGGCACTTATGTTACTTATTTCACAAGTTACCATAGGATAAGCTCTTAATTTATCATTAAATATCAAACTTGTGATCCTATGCCTTACCCCATGTTATTATGCAGGAATTTCATGCTTGAACCTGAGCTGAGCAAAGAACATGAAGTTTTGATCAAAGCCATCGCTAGAAGCGCACACTTCCTCGCTACAAGCGAGGATAGGCAGGGAATTTGGAGACTTCATCGCTTCAAGCGCCAGATGCCACGCTACTAGCGAGCTTAGGCAGGGAAATTGGAGAGTCCATCGCTACAAGCGATGGACCGGTCGCTTCAAGCGACCAAGGGCGGTTTAAGGTTCCATGCTGACGTGGAGCTCTCCCATTGGCCAACAAACTTCATCGCTACAAGCGACCAGCTCATCGCTTGTAGCGAGCGTGCAAAATATCAGTTTTATAAAAGCATTTTTAGCTCTTTTTTCAGATATAACTGGATCATTGACTACTTCCATTTAGGGATTGCTTTTTAATTCAGTTTAGTAATAGTTTAGGACTTAGTTTTAGGGCTAGAAGCTATGATCTTCAAGGAGCAAAAGGATTGAATTGTGGAATCAACCAAAGGCTTTGGGAAATCAAGACTTGGGTTATGATCTTCATCTTTTCTTTTAACTTTTGTATAGTTGTCATGAAAATGAACAAATAACTTCTCTTTGTTGGGATTGGAGGTAATCTTTCTAGCTTTGATGTAATACATGATTATGTGAATATATGATTTTAGCAATTTATGTGTTTATGAAGTTATTCTTGCTTTCACTCTCATGCTTGATTCAATTGATATTGACAAATACTTTTGAATCTATGTTTAAGAATAATCTTCTATCAAAATAAGAAAATCTAGAAATGGATTTGGGTTTTGATAATCGCATAAAGTTTCGGATCGTAATGCTTTCGGATCGTTTGATTGATTGGGAAATCGTCGATTAAACGATACGATCGTTTTCACGATGTCATTTGGGAAATCAATGACGTTGTTGAGCGATACGTGATATTTTCGCTAAAACGCTAAATTCATATGCATGATTTATAGATTATATTCTTTGCAAGATTGATGAACTCCAATTCCAACGCTTTGATACCCTATTATTCGTCGTTTTAATTCTGCTTTTAGTTTCATTAGTTTATGCACACAAGTCACGAAACCCTTAACTCAAAACAATACCGATTGTTGAACGGTTTGAAGTAACGCACCTAATCCCTGAGGAGACGATAATTGAAAATACTTACTTTTGTTGTTTGAAATACTGCTTCAACAGCAACCATATCCGCTCCCAGTTCTTCGACAATGGGTGTTACTATGCCTATCAATGCGTCAACAACGATGCCTTTCACCACTGCAGGCCCTGCAGTTTCGATACCCCAAAATGTAGGGAGCCAGTCATCCCCAGTAAGAGGGGGAGGCACAATCGGCTCTACGTTCAGTATGCCTTTTTCACAATATATGAATCAAGGCAACAGTAGGAATGTGCCATATGGTATGCCTACAGCACTGATGCAAGGGTTACAAACTAACCCTTCATTATTTTCAGAAACTGTGTCTGGCGTTTACTCGCCTTCAAACCAGCGTTTGGCCTCTAGTTCTGTTAATCGAAATGCAGCGCCACCATTAACTAATACATCCTTGATGTCTTTAAGGCAACAAATGGATGAAAGTAATCATGATATGGTTAATATGTTGACACAACAAATTGGTACAATGTTTAATCCTTTGATACAAAATACTAACCAGACTTATCAATTGTTAGCCACCCAGATGGGTAGGATGGCTGATTTCTCTGGGGCTCCTCATGTTCCTACTCAACCAGTCCCCCAGATTCAGAATCTAGCACCCATACAAAACATCCAAATACCAAATAATGCTATGGTGCCTATGCCCAATAACATAGTGGTACACCCTAATCAAGGACAATTACAAGTGGTTCCAATCGAACCACAAGTCCAACCACAAGTCCAACCACAAATCGAACCAAATCCAGGGTTAATCTTAGTAAATCGAAATCAAAATGCTGATGAAGTGGTTAGAAATGTCTAACAAAATAACTTAGGGGCACAAAATAACATAGCAAATTTGGTCGAAGCTATCTTAGTCCAAAATGGTCTGAATGTAGGTTTACATAGACCAAACTTTGTTTCTGCCTTGTCAGAATATGTGCTTCAAACTGAACTACCAAGGGGTGTCAAAATCCCAAAATTCACCAAGTTCGCTGGTGACACTAGCGAATCAACTGTTGAGCACATTGCAAGATTTCTGACAGAAGCAGGAGACATAGCAAACAATGAAAATTTAAGGATGAAGTACTTCCCAAATTCTCTAACAAAAAATGCTTTTACATGGTTTACAACCCTCCCTCCACATTCCATACATAATTGGAATCAATTAGAGAGAGTTTTCCATGAACAGTTTTACATGGGACAATAAAAAATAAGCCTTAAAGAATTGGCAAGTGTTCGACGTAAAGCACCTGAATCAATTGATGATTATCTGAATAGATTCAGACTTTTAAAGGCAAGATGCTTCACCCAAGTCCCTGAACATGAATTAGTCAAAATGGCTGCTGGTGGCCTAGACTATTCGATTAGAAAGAAATTAGATACTCATTATTTGAGGGACATGGCTCAGTTGGCTGATAGAGTTCGACAAGTCGAACGGCTAAAAGCTGAAAAGGCTAGAAATTCTAAATTTCACAAGAGGTTGACAGTGACCACGAGTTCGATATCACTTATGAAGATATCGAAGACAATGAGGTTGATTTAGCAGAATTAAAACCTGGACCTCCTTATGTCTGTAAACTCCTTAGACCTTCGAATGGGAAAAATCCTGTTGAACCTAAAAATGATAAATTTGTGTCTAAAACTTATACATTTGAAATAACCAATGTGATGAAATATTTGATTTATTAGTCACAGATGGCCAGATTATTGTTCCTAAGGGCTTAAAAGTACCCCCAATCGAACAGCAGAAGAAAATGGGTTATTGTAAATTTCATAATTTCCTTGGCCATAAAACCTCACGTTGTATTCTTTTCAGGGATTTGGTCCAAAAGGCTCTCAATGAAGGGAGACTCAAATTTGGTGAGAAACCAAAGACCACTCAGGCGAATGTTGAAACACCTAAAGCTGTTGAAACTCTCTATGCGGAACCTCAAGGAATAATGATGGTTGAAGCAATGGAGGTGTCTCAGGTGCAAGTTCAAGACATATCTGAAGAAGACTACAACGAAAAGATGAAAGTTGTGTATCCTCAGGCTGAAGAGGATTTGATCGATTTCTTGAACAGATGCAAACTCGGAAGCAAGAGTGTAATGCTGTGTCCTCGCTGCAGTGCAGTATGTGATAGAGAGGCTACTGAGGGCCTCAAGAAGTACCAAGTTGTCAACAAGGGGGCAAAGCAAAACCAGCGTTTCGACAAAGGCAAAAGGGTTATGGTGCAGTCGAACAACAACCAGAAATCTGGTCGAAAGAATACTTTTGTTCCTCCTGGTTCAATTCCTGTCGAAAAATGGATGCACCAGGGACTCATAAGGTTCAACAAAGGAGCCATGGAAGTGGGTGGTTCCAGTGGAATGAAACAAATTGGCCCACAGGAGGCCAATAAGTATTCTTACAGGAACAATTACAAGGGTAAGAACCCTATGACAAGGACCCAATGGCGCAGGTTTCAGCGTCAAAGCAAATTGGCCCGACAGAATCTGCAGACTGGCCAATATAAAGAAGTGTCTAGGAGGCTAGCAAAAGAAAGACTCCTTCCTCCAGTGGACGAAGACAAGATGGAAGACGAGGATTTGCTGGATTCTGAACCTGATTTCGATGTCATTTGTGTGGTATCTATCTTGTCATCTGAGTATGATGTCCAATCCGAGTTTACTGAGATCGAAGGTGAATTCGATCATTTTGACATGGCTGACCCAAAGCCAGTATGTTACTATGTTATGAACAATGGCTGCGTTGAAGAACAATTAGCTTCTTTCGAGAAGCCAAGTCTTGGGATGAAAAACCATCTCAAACCTCTTTTCATCAGAGCAAAAGTTGAAAATGTTGGGATCAACAAAGTGCTCATAGATGGGGGAGCAGCTGTCAACTTGATGCCTCAATCTATGCTCTACAAGATTGGGAAACATGACACTGATCTATCTGCCCACTACATTGTGCTCTCTAATTACGAGGGCAAAACTGGCTATTCTTTGGGAGCCATACAAGTTGACGTTGTTGTAGGCAGTATAGTTCGACCAACTCTATTCCTGGTGGTACAGTCCAAGGCTAACTTTAACCTGCTATTAGGAAGGGAATGGATCCATGGAGTTGGGGCTGTACCATCTACTCTCCCCCAGAAACTTATTATTTGGAGGGAGGATGGGATTGTTGAAAACATAGAGGCAGATCAAAGCTTCTATAGGTCAGAGGTTGACATTGTTACTCCACAAACCTTTGACAAAAATTTGGCTAATATAGCACCTTGTGGTGACAAGGAATCTGCTTTCGAGCCAAGTGACAGTATTATCCATTCTGTCAAGCTCCATCCTACCCATGGCTTTATATGGGAGAGGGAAGAAATTGGTACTGTTTCCTCTGAAGATGGAGTCATTCCACCAACTGGGTGGAATATATATGAAGATTACTATGACTGAGGCCACTGCATGGGCCAGGATTACGGCTTATATGGCCGAAAATAGATTAAATACGGCCCTTGAGGCTGAGTTTCAACAAAATATGGCAGTTGAAGCCAAGATCGAAGATCAGAAAATCAAAGAAACAAAGGATCGAAGACTTGACTGCATTTATGACGATGAGCCACTGGGTTTTGAGAAGGATCCTATGAGTGAGGCGCCAAAGATGCAGGCACAAGATCCTTTGGAGGAGATCGATATTGGAGATGGCTCAATTAAAAGGCCAACTTATATCAGTAGCAGAAATGTTGGTAGATTCAACAGCTGGCTTTGAATTTCTAAGTATGTTAGATGGTTATTCTGGTTATAACCAGATATTTATTGCTGAAAATGATGTGTCAAAAACAGCATTTCGATGCCCTGGTGCATTAGGCACTTATGAATGGGTTGTTATGCCTTTTGGTTTGAAAAATGTTGGGGCCACTTATCAAAGGGCCATGAATTCCATGTTCCATGATTTTATAGACACATTCATGCAAGTTTATATAGATGATATAATCATCAAATCCTCATCTGAAGACAGCCATTTGGATTACCTTAGGCAGTCTTTCGAGCGAATGAGGAAACATGGATTAAAAATGAATCCATTAAAGTGTGCTTTTTGTGTGCATGCAGGAGATTTCCTTGGTTTTGTGGTGCATAAAAAAGGCATCGAGATAAACCAAAACAAGACAAAGGCTATTCTTGAGACAAAGCCTCCTTCGACCAAGAAACAGCTTCAATCTTTGCTAGGAAAAATCATCTTCTTGAGAAGATTCATTTCGAATCTAAGTGGCAAAGCTCAAACTTTTTCGCCATTGCTTCGACTCAAGAAAGATGAACCATTCCAATGGGATGAAGAGCATCAAAAGGCTTTCGATGAAATTAAAGAGTATTTGATTAAGCCTCCTGTACTAATGCTTCCTAGTCGAAACAAAGCTATGAAGTTGTATATTGATGCGTCTGACAAGACCATTGGGAGCATGTTGGCTCAGGAAGATGATAATGGCATGGAGCATGCAATATATTATCTTAGTCGTGTATTAAATGATGCAGAAACTAGATATACTGCCATAGAAAAACTTTGTCTTTGTTTGTATTTCTCTTGTATTAAACTTAAGCAATATATAAAGCCTGTTGATGTCTATGTGTATTCTCATTATGATATTATTAAACACATGTTATCGAAGCCTATTTTGCACAGTAGAATTGGAAAGTGGGATTCAGCATTAACAGAATATTCTTTAACTTACAAGCCCTTGAAATCTGTTAAGGGCCAAATTGTGGCAGATTTTATTGTAGATTACTCAGTGATCGAAATGCCTCAAGACTATGTAGATATTGAACCTTGGATTTTGTATTTCGATGGTTTGAAACATAAACATGGAACTGGGATTGGAATCTTAATAATATCCCCCACAAAAATCCCAACTAAGTTTAAGTATAAGATTAAAGGTCTTTGCTCAAATAATGAGGCTGAATATGAAGCTTTAATCACAGGCCTTGAAATTTTAATTAGCTTGGGGGCAAGAAATGTTAACATAAGGGGTGATTCAGAGTTAGTGTTGAGACAATTAACACAAGAATACAAATGTGTGAAAGAACACTTAGCAAAATATTTTGTTATAGCAAGTTCTCTTCTGAATCATTTCGATTATATTAATATTGAGGTTAAAATGTGGTTTTGGTCCCTGCAAATATGACCAGTTTTGGTTTTCGTCCCTGGTAAATTTTTTTTTTGAAAAAGGTCCTTGCAAAATATTTTGTTTTTTAAAATAGTCCTTGTGCCAACCAAAGTGCTGAAGTGGCATGGTTTTGGTCCCTGCAAATATGCCCAGTTTTGGTTTTCGCCCCTAGTAATATTTGGAGGGACCAAAACTGGGCATATTTGCAGGGACAAAAACCAAAACTGGGCATATTTGCAGGGACGAAAACCAAAACTGGGCATATTTGCAGGGACCAAAACCATGCCACTTCAGCGCTTTGGTGGGCCCAGGGACTATTTTAAAAAACAAAATATTTTGCAAGGACCTTTTTCAAAAAAAAAATTTACCAGGGACGAAAACCAAAACTGGTCATATTTGCAGGGACCAAAACCATATTTTAGCCTAATATTGAACATGTACCTCGACTAGAAAACCAAGAAGCAAATGATTTAGCCCAAATAGCTTCAGGGTACAAAATGTCGAAGGAAAAATTAACTCAGTTGATCGAAATAAAAGATAAACTGGTGTTACAAGAGCCATTGAGCACTAAATTGTCAATGCCAAAACTTGTGGGGGCAAGTACACCACAAGATAATGAGGATGAAAACGTGGATGATCTTCAGGAAAAAATTCAAATTTTTGCCATTGACAATATGTTGGATAATGATTGGAGAAAATCCATTGTTGAATATTTGGAAAATCCAACAGGTAATGTGGCTCGAAAGATCAAATATAGGGCTTTGAACTACGTGATTATGGGAAATGAATTATTTAAAAAGATTGCAGAAGGAATTTTATTAAAATGCCTAAGTGAATCAGAAGCATATTTAGCAGTTTCCCGTGTTCATAGTGGTGCCTGTGGGTCACACCAAGCAGGACATAAAATGAAATGGCTTTTATTTCGACAAGGTTTATATTGGCCGTCTATGTTAAAAGACTGCATAGAATTTGCTAAAGGCTGTCAAGAATGCCAAAAGCATGCAGGGATACAGCATGTACCTGCTAGTGAGTTACACTCCATAATCAAACCTTGGCCTTTCAGAGGATGGGCTCTGGATTTAATTGGTGAGGTCAAGCCTGCTTCGTCTAAAAACCAACGATATATTTTAGTTGGAATAGACTATTTTACTAAATGGATTGAAGCAGTGCCTTTACCAAATGTCGATCAGGAGGCAGTAATTAGTTTCATTCAAAACCAAATTATTTATAGGTATGTGTTGAAGCAGTATTTCATACAACAAAAGTAAGTATTTTCGATTATCGTCTCCACAGGGATTGGTGCCTTACTTCGAACCGTTCAACAATTGATATTGTTTTGAGTTAGGGATTTGTACGATTGGTTTCATAAACTAACGGAATGTAAATGCGGGAATTAAAACAACAAAGAATTAGGGAATAAAAGCGTTGAAATTAGAGTTCATCAATCTTGCAAAGAATGTCATAAATAAATCATGCATATGAATTTAGCGTTTTAGTATAAATATCACGTATCGCTCTACAATATCATTGATTTCCCAAATGACATCGTGAGATCGATCGTATCGTTTAATCGACGATTTCCCAATCAATCAAACGATCCGAAAGCATTACGATCCGAAACTTATTGCAATTATCAAAACCCAAATCCATTTCTAGATTTTCTTATTTTGATAGAAGATTATTCTTAAACATAGATTCAAAAGTATTTGTCAATATCATTTGAATCAATCATGAGAATGAAAAGCAAGAATAACTTCATAAACACTTCAATTGCTAAATCATATATTCACATAATCATTCATTACATCAAAGCTAGAAAGATTACCTCTAATCCCAACAAAGGGATGTTAGTTGTTCATTTTCATGACAACTATACAAAAGATAAGAGAAAATATGAAGATCATGACCCAAAGTCTTGATTTCCCAAAGCCCTTGGTGATTCCACAATTCAATCCTTTTGCTCCTTGAAGATCATCTCTTCTAACCCTAATTACTAAGTCCTAAACTACTACTAAAGCAATCCTAAAAATTGGGAGAGAAAGTCTCAAAGTTCTCCAGCTGGTTATATTTTTAAATGAGCCAAAAATGCTATTTAAATCTGAATTTTTGCACGCTCGCTACAAGCGATGAGCTGGTCGCCTGTAGCGAGGAAGTTTAATGGCCAATGGGGAACCTCCACGTCAGCATGGAGCCTTAAACCGCCCTTGGTCGCTTGAAGCGACCAGTCCATCGCTTGAAGCGATGAACCTCTGAAAATCCCTGCCTAGGCTCGCTTGAAGCGTGGCAACTGGCGCTTGAAGCGATGAAGCCTTCAAATTCCCTGCCTATCCTCGCTTGTAGCGAGGATGCTTGCGCTTCTAGCGATGGCTTTGAAACAAACTTCATTTCTTTGCTCAGCATGATCAAGCATAATTTTCCTGCAATAATAACATGGGGTAAGACATAGGATCACAAATATAGCATTTTGAACCATAAAAATGAGCTTATCCTATGCTAACTTGTGAAATAAGTAACATAAGTGCCTTAATTAAATGAACAATTTAACCATTTTCAGGCACTTATCACACTCCCCAACTTGAATCTTTGTTTGTCCTCAAACAAAGGACACAACAAATAAGGAAACAAGTATTAACCATGGCTTTGAGCAAGAATGCAAAAGAATCAAAAGCTTGAATCAAATAAGTGACAGATGAATGACTCAACAAGATTGCGCAAACTAGGGTTAAGTTTCTCATAAAACGAGATACATACTATGAATGTGAACTAGTTCTAAACACAAGGAATTAAATCATACAATCCTAAACAAGCAACATGTTTAAATTTGAACCAAACCTAACACACTTCTATATAAAGTATATGAACAATTGAAATCATTTGTAAGGGTTATGAACACTCATCCAATAAACATGATAACATACAATCACATTATGTGTCTATCTAATTATCATTTCCAAAAGCATAAAAGGCATTGATCAAAAGGTCTTTAAGGGTTGTAATTGGGCTAGGCTACAAAAGAATTGTCATATGTGGGATATTTGAATTCAAATGGCCAAGCAAAAGGAAACATTCAACTAATTACAAACTTCCTTCTTTCTCCAATACAACACTTGGTGAATTTCATTCTTTTCTATTCTTGATTGATTCTTGACAACTTTTCTTTGAATTCTTGCAAACCATTTCATTTTTCTCTTTTCTTTTTCTTGGTTTGCTTTTCTTTCTTTTTTCTTTTCTTTTTTTTTTTTTTTTTTTTTTTTTTTGTTGTCAAGATCAATTAACATCATTCACCCTTACATTGACATAAATAAAACCTTCCTTTCTCCCCAACTTATTCCAATGATACCCTAATCGAATGTTCCTTTGTTATTATGGCAAATGTCAATAAAAACGATGGATAAGGGTTCAAAAGAAAACAACTATCAGAATTTAATAAAGAGTTAACTATGAACTGAATTTTTTTACAAACTCCGGCAATTTAAATAAGCAGATGAGCTTATTAAATTGACAGTCCACAGTTAACAATTCTGATTCCATTAGGCTCAGATGGGTTAACAGATACTCACACATCTCACAGGGTAGGTTCATTTGGTCAAGTATTTCTCTCAATTTCAAAAAATTTGCCTTGATCATTTCAATGCTCTTATACAATTTAAAACAACAACAGATTTAACATAATATAACTGAGTTAAACATGATATTGGTCTCCTGCATATATATATACAAAGGTTGATGATTCCTCACATTTTGGCTAGTTCTACATTGGTTCAAAACTAAACAAATGCTTGCTTAAAAACTGAATAAATTAACTTGTGTGTGTAAAGAACTTATTCACATTTACGAATATACCTAGAAAAACAAGAAAACGAGTACCTTAGCTGCGCGCTTTAACACTCATTCTATCATTATCACTCAGATGATTCACAGTTCAAGCATCGGCTTTTGAATCATTCATCTTTCTTTCAAAATTTGTTGGGATTATTCCAAAAAAAATTACCATAAATACTAAAGCATAAATAAAATATAAACTATACTAACATGTTATACCCAAAATAAATAACATAAACATAATTAACTTAACCAAAAAGGGTACATCATCCATGGTACAAAAGAAACATAATCAAAGTACAAAGCATAAATCAAAATGTTAAAGTACAAAGCTGAATAAATAAAACGAAAGGGAAAACAAATCAAGATCTGCAGCTCTGCATCATCAATCTGAGTCTGTGGCCATGTCGTCCTCAGAGTCTATCAAGTCAGCTACCCTGCGATCAATAGAATTTGTAGCAGCTGAAGAATCATCATCCAGATCATCATCGACATCAGCGTCGTCATCACCCTCATCACCGGCATCCTGCTGATCACCAGCATCCGCTGCAGCTGCCCCTCCTGGAAAGAATGGCCTGTCCCCAGGCCAAGCAATGTGCTCATAGAAGAAAGCAGGTGTCCACGGGCTCTGGCCACTGTCGTGCAGATGGCTCTGAATCGTAGTAAGTGCCCGGTGATTTGACGCATTCTGCGCCAACAAAAAGGAGCTCACAGTAGCAGAATCCCAACTCGAGAAGTCCAAAGGTGGAATAGTCGGGTGGCTAGGGTGGCTAGGTGGTGGTGGTGGTACATGAGAAGGTCCTGCTGAGGATGATGGTCCAGCTGAGGGTGGGGGTGGGGCAACAGGTGCAGGTGTAGAGCAGTACCTATTGATGTATCTATCATCAATAGGGTTTTTAATTTCCTCATCAACCTGTGATGGCATGTGAACTCTAGCTCGCCTACATAGACCCATGATCAACCCGGGAAAAGTCAGAGGGCATTTTGGTTTGCCCGGGGGTAATATACCACTCTCAGCAACTATCCTCATCTCATTAGCTATCAGCCTAGCAACGTCAACTTGACGCTGAGTGAGGATGTAATGGACAAGAGGGGTCACATCTAAGGTGGTGGAGGAGGTGTGAGACTTAGGGCGGATGTTATACAGAATAAGGGTAAGGATTACCTGAGCCTCAGTGGTCATGTCATCACGGAATGCTCGGAAAGGCTTACCCGAAGCCCTACTCACGTCATAACTCTTCCCCTGCTGGAAGATGTCCTGTGCGATGCTGTCGTGATCCCAATCACCACTCCTCTGACGTTCACAGAAATCACATAATGCAGTGGGTGCAAGCGGATTATCTTCCTCAACCAGCTCCAGAGGCTTGCCCAGATATGCGTTGATGGACATGCGATCGAAGGTGACTGTGCGCCCTCGCACGTAGGTCGTCCAAGTAAACTCATCAGACGGATCAGAGGGGATCGCGTTCGCGTAGAACTCGCGCACGATTTCATAGTTAATCCTCCTGGGTGGTGTGCAAAGAATCCCCCACTTCCTCTCGTTAATCATGGCTGCTAAGCCTCCATACTCCCCCTCTTCAGAAATCTCAAACCTCTTCTCAGACCAAATGCGTCTTGTCCTCAGCTCCTCGTAGCGTTCCTGGTTCCTCCAGCTTAAGAAACGAACGGCATCGTGTGGTTGAACGTTTGCTCGTGGTCGTGACGAGGAGCTTTCAACGTTCCTTTGACGTTTAGAAGAGGTTTTAGGTGCCATTCCTACAAAAATGATCAAAACAGATGAAAGTTAAGTAGGGTACAAGTCAAGTCTTAATCAAAACAAAAATAAAACAAATTCTGGGTTCGCTCGCTACAAGCGACAGCTTGGTCGCTGTAGCGACGAAACCCAGAAAATGCCTCATTCCTTCGCTACAAGCTTACTGTAGCGAGGAAGACCCTTTTCAGATTTTCATGTTTTTATGGATTTTAACTTACTTGTAGCATGCGAAAACAACATTAAAGCTAAAATAAATGACTAACAATCACCTAAACTTCCTAAATCCTCAAAAACCCTAATTTATTTTGAATTTTTACATAGGGTTTTTCCAAAATACGATTTCTATGAACAAGAGGATTAAAGGGAAGTTTTCCTAGTGATTCTAGGTCATTTATAACAACTTAAACTAAGTATAAACAATGGGTAACAACTGGGCATGATTTAAGTTCAAATTTCTCAAAAACCCTAAACCCTAAATTACGAAATCAGCATGCAAGCACCATTAGCAAGTAAAAAGCTGAAAAATAGGAACAGACAAGGTCGAATAACATACCTGATAAATTGTTTTAGCAAGATTAACACAGGTACTGAAATTAAAGTGCAGGATTGTGCAGAATGTGAAGAGACAAATGCAGAAATTGAAAGGAATGTTTACAGATGTGAAAGAATGCGAAAATATAAGTTTAAAAAGGATAAAGTATTAAAGAAAGTAGTTGGGAAGTAGCTGAAGCGACAGGAGTGGCCTGGGTAATATAAAACTGTTTTCTGATACGCTCGCTACAAGCGCGCGATTCGTCGCTACAGCGACAGGCAAAATGCCCATCGCTACAAGCGTACTTTGGCGCTACAAGCGCAAGTGCAAAAACTGTCGCTACAAGCGACAAGTGCGTCGCTACAGCGACGTAGTGTAAATTCCATCGCTACAGCGATGAGTTGGTCGCTGTAGCGATCATGACAGGAAACAGAAAAATAAATTTTTGAGTTCTAGCCACTATCCCAACATGCATGGATGAATGTTAAAAATTAAAATACTAATTAAAAACAAACCTAAACAGTTGGGTTGCCTCCCAACAAGCGCTTGTTTTACGTCGTTAGCTCGACGCCTTTTCGTTAGGGTGGCCAGAATGAGACGGAGATCACACCAGCTTTAGTATCCCTTTGCAGCGGGAGGAATTCCATGAACTTGAAGAACCGCTGATGTGGAGTCCATAACCTCCCTATCCAGAGTAAGCTGAGCAAGGAACATAAGCAATCTTGTACGCGTTCAAGTTCCACCTTGCTCACTTTCATCCCCTCTTCCTTAGAAGTTTGTTCCTTGTTAAGAAACGGTTCCGGCTTCTCAATCTCCATACTTTCTTCACTATCAACAACACTGGCCTCTTCAGTATCTGACCTTTCTTGAGGAGTTTCATTTTTGCGTGGTATCTCTAATTCTTCCAATAATGGCTCTATACCACATCCTTTAAACATTGATTCTTCCTCACTCTCATCAACATCATCTTCAACAATCTCTCCACATTCCAAAGTGGATTGATTGTTGGTCTGAACATCCACGATTCTTGGTAGATAATTCATTTGAACTTGCAAAACCTCCAATTGGCATGACAAAGCTCTTAATCTATGGTTGGTGTTTTGCATGTTGATCATGGATTGTTACATGAACATATTCAGAATATTCTCAGTTCTTGACATTTGTTCATCTTCAGACGGATATTGTTGATATTGTTGATAAGCTTCATACTCGTATGGATCATAATAGTTGAAATAATCATGATGATCAGCCATGATTTCTTTCAATGAGAATCTGAAACACAATTAACTAACAAGAAACTTTTCTTTGCATAACAGAGAGGGTTAATGCCAAACAGTTTATATATACTAAAGAAATGAAAGAATATTAACAAGGTATATACAAAAGCTCAAAACACTACAAACTATTGCGATGTTCAAAATAAGTTAACACTAATCCCCGGCAGCGGCGCCATTTTGTTGAAGCAGTATTTCATACAACAAAAGTAAGTATTTTCGATTATCGTCTCCACAGGGATTGGTGCCTTACTTCGAACCGTTCAACAATTGATATTGTTTTGAGTTTGGGATTTGTACGATTGGTTTCATAAACTAACGGAATGTAAATGCGGGAATTAAAACAACAAAGAATTAGGGAATAAAAGCGTTGAAATTAGAGTTCATCAATCTTGCAAAGAATGTCATAAATAAATCATGCATATGAATTTAGCGTTTTAGTATAAATATCACGTATCGCTCTACAATATCATTGATTTCCCAAATGACATCGTGAGATCGATCGTATCGTTTAATCGACGATTTCCCAATCAATCAAACGATCCGAAAGCATTACGATCCGAAACTTATTGCAATTATCAAAACCCAAATCCATTTCTAGATTTTCTTATTTTGATAGAAGATTATTCTTAAACATAGATTCAAAAGTATTTGTCAATATCATTTGAATCAATCATGAGAATGAAAAGCAAGAATAACTTCATAAACACTTCAATTGCTAAATCATATATTCACATAATCATTCATTACATCAAAGCTAGAAAGATTACCTCTAATCCCAACAAAGGGATGTTAGTTGTTCATTTTCATGACAACTATACAAAAGATAAGAGAAAATATGAAGATCATGACCCAAAGTCTTGATTTCCCAAAGCCCTTGGTGATTCCACAATTCAATCCTTTTGCTCCTTGAAGATCATCTCTTCTAACCCTAATTACTAAGTCCTAAACTACTACTAAAGCAATCCTAAAAATTGGGAGAGAAAGTCTCAAAGTTCTCCAGCTGGTTATATTTTTAAATGAGCCAAAAATGCTATTTAAATCTGAATTTTTGCACGCTCGCTACAAGCGATGAGCTGGTCGCTTGTAGCGAGGAAGTTTAATGGCCAATGGGGAACCTCCACGTCAGCATGGAGCCTTAAACCGCCCTTGGTCGCTTGAAGCGACCAGTCCATCGCTTGAAGCGATGAACCTCTGAAAATCCCTGCCTAGGCTCGCTTGAAGCGTGGCAACTGGCGCTTGAAGCGATGAAGCCTTCAAATTCCCTGCCTATCCTCGCTTATAGCGAGGATGCTTGCGCTTCTAGCGATGGCTTTGAAACAAACTTCATTTCTTTGCTCAGCATGATCAAGCATAATTTTCCTGCAATAATAACATGGGGTAAGACATAGGATCACAAATATAGCATTTTGAACCATAAAAATGAGCTTATCCTATGCTAACTTGTGAAATAAGTAACATAAGTGCCTTAATTAAATGAACAATTTAACCATTTTCAGGCACTTATCAGTATGGTATTCCTGAAACAATTACCACTGATCAAGGTTCAGTTTTTACTGGACGAAAGATGCAAGAATTTGCTCAAGAAACTGGCTTTCGATTATTAACCTCAACACCATATTACGCGCAAGCAAATGGTCAAGTCGAAGCAGCCAATAAAATTATCATTAACTTGATTAAAAAACATATTGCCCAAAAACCAAGAAATTGGAATAAAACGTTGGATCAAGTTTTATGGGCATGTAGAAATTCTCCTAAGGAATCAACTGGCACTACCCCATTTCGATTGACGTTTGGTCATGATGCTGTACTGCCAGTCGAAATACATTTGCAATCAGCCAGAATACAAAAACAAATGGACATACCAATTGATCATTATTGGAAAATGATGTCAGATGAGTTGGTTGATTTAGATGAGGAGAGATTAAGAGCATTAGAAGTCTTGACTAGGCAAAAGGAAAGAGTTGCAAAAGCTTATAACAAGAAAGTGAAGTCAAAAACTTTTAATGTTGGAGACTTGGTGTGGAAAGTCATTCTGCCCATGGATAGAAAAGATCGAACCTTGGGCAAGTGGTCCCCAAATTGGGAAGGGCCATTTAAGATAGTTCACATTTATTCGAACGGTGCTTATGAGTTAGAGGAGTTAACTCCTGATCAACGTACTTTGAGTATAAATGGTAAGTATTTGAAAAGATATAGACCAACGCTGCAAGAGATTCGAGTAAATCAAGAATAGTTCGAAAAGCAAAATACTAAAGTGGCAACATGCGAAGATGCCAGTAAAATAAAAGATTCGAATTAAAATGGTGGGTTTTATCCCTCATCATACAAAGGTCTTATCTTGGATTTTTATCCATCATAAAGTGCTAAGATTTTATTTGAATTACAAAAGAAAAAGTGACCACGTTGATCTTGAAGGGCCTTCATTTCAAATCCACTTCTGAGTCTGATGAACGAAGGTATTCCTTGTTTTCATCATAGGTCGAAAGGAATTCTGCCCAATCAGGGTCCGTACTATCAGACTCTGAGGAGGAAACCTCTGGTTGAACCTTTGAAGGTGATTCGTGTATTTTCCCTTCAGGAGGAGGGGGAGCTCTGCAGGTTCTTGAACTTTCGCCCTTGGAAGAAGGTTTCTTTGTCTTCTTTGAGGAATCAGCAATTTTCTTGTTGTCCTTCTTTCCAGACGTTGCTTTCTTTTCATTGGTGTTCTTCGCAATTTGTTTGCCTTTACCCATGACTTCTCTTTCAAAATTGGTGATGGTTGCTATACTATTATAACCTGCAGAATAGAGTGAGTAAAACGAATAGAGAACGACCATATATATAATGGTAAGATCATTAATAATTCTTCAACCGTTTCCTAATTTTTCTCGGAATTCACACCATTTCAGTTTGACTGTTTTAGAAACGGATGTTTGACTTGTTTTGAAACTAGAGCCAGTCAGAGATATGGCTTAGTAGTTACGCGTTTTGTTATAGGCACAATCTTATCCGTTACTAAAAAAGAGGGGTTCATAGTGTATCATGAAAACCAAGTAAATCTTCGATATCTGGCATTTTCAAATGCTAAAATAGTCAAAGTGACTCGAAGTAAAGATAAGCGCAGAATAAAACTTCAAAGAGATTCGAAATGGCAGTTAAAAAAAATTGCCACAAACTGGGCATGTCTTGAACATTACAACCAAAATATACCAAAAAATGTTCGAAACTTATAAAATAAAAACTAAGGTAGTACAAATGTTTGACAGACTCCCAGTACAATTTGGTCAAGCTATTGATCTCTTTATCGAAGATCTGGCGGGCACTCTCCAAGCTCTTAACCTCTTCAAGGATTACTGCAGAAGCACTGTAAGCCTTAAGACCTTCTCGTCCCTTCTCATCAATTCGAGTCTTAATCGAATTGTTAACATCCTCTTCGAGTTGGTTGCGTTTGGCTTCCTCTTCAGCAATTTTCTGCCTATAGTTGTCAATCTGCGACTGCAACACAATGATATGATTTTCCCAATCAGAGATGTTGTCATTGCAAACCTTGATATCAGTGTGCGCTTCTTTGGCGAAATTTGCTAATCGATCAACTTCAGCTTGTGCAGTTTTCGCTCTTTCGAGCAAATGGTCATGTGTTCGTTTCTGAGCAGCGAGCCTCATTGCACTGTCCTCATCATGTTGCACAGTTTTGGCCAGTTGGTCAATAATTGATTCGATTTGAAGAACCTTCCCTAAAGTCTCGTCAGTGGTTAAGGGATTGTGGAGTTTCTTTAGAAAGTTGAGATGTACAAAAGCAGTGGAGGGATTTGCTTTAATTATGCTAGGCACATCTTTCATCACAAAATCTGTAGTCAGTTTCAACAGAAGTGAGTCTTGACGTACAGATGAGTTGATTTCTTCTGCTGACTGAGTCGAATCACTGGCCCTGTCACTTGAAGTTGGAGGGGGGGTTTTCTTGGTAAGCAGAAGTCGAAGAGTGGCTGCAGGGTCTGAACTTTGCATATGCATGAATTCTTCTTCAGGCAACCCTAAGCTGGCAGAGAGCTTCGAAGTTGAAGACTCCGGCAAGATTTCTGACCCTTCTACCTCAGCCTCTTTGATAGCTTCATCATCAAATTGGTACCTCTCAGGAGAGGGCGAATAACCCTTGCTCGATTCAGTAGAAACAGCAGCCTCTGGTTGCTCAGTTTCAGATTCGACAAATGTTCCCCTCCGACTACGAGGACTTTCAGACGCAACTGGTTGATCTGGTTGATCTTCTTTCTGTTGATCTGCCTCAGCAGCAGTTTCTGTTTCTACAGGACTGGGAGGCTCTTCGATAAGGGGGCTTGGAATTTTCTCCGCCCATGCTGGAGCACCCTCCGCAACATGACCTTCCACCTGATTCGAAATATAGACGGAATAAAAAAGGATGCTAGCAAAGGCAATCTAAGTCATAAAAGAAGAGGTTTGTGGAGAAACCCGTACCTCGATCTCTAAAATTATGGGATTTGGATTAAGTTCTTCAGGAGTCTTAACGCCTCCAGCATCCTCTTTATCTTTATTCTCATGGTCAGCCCTATTATCAACCTCGGTCGAAGCAGGTTGAGATTCAGAAGGAGTTGCCTTTGGTTGATCTTCTGAAGACTTAGAAGATTTTTTCTTCTTCCTTCTCAACAGGCTCCTTTGCTTTTCGATCTGCAGCAATTTCAGGCCTGATTTTCTTGTCTTTCTTCTTTTTCTTCTCTTTAGGCCCCTGAGCCTGAGAACTACCTAGACCCGTCTGTTCGACAGACTCGGTGGGTGTTGAGCTAGGGGGCGTTTTTCGTTTCCTAATAAGAGGAATTTCCTCCTCTTCCTGTTGTCAAAGAAAAGATAAGAAAAGACTAAAGGGATTGACATTAGATCAAGAAGTAAGGTAGGTAAAGGACATTTGAATGGACTTACTTCTTCTTCATCTATAACATAGATGACCTCGGGTTTTGACTTCTTAGAGGTTGTAGTAGTCTCAGAACTATTATCTCTCTTCCGACTCTGCCATAATCGAAGTAGAAAGAAGTTAGAAAATGTTGGAAATTAAAACAAGGTAAATAAAATCAGTTACCTTTTCTTGTTTTTCCTTCTTTACCTCCTGGATCTTTATGCCAGTCGACTTCTTGGATTTTTCCCCAGCTCGAGACGATTCTACACCCTTCTTTGTCACCGGTGCTTTGCCTAAACAGATGAAATCGAAAGGCATAAATAAATAAAACTAGCATATATTAATAAGTGACAAAAAAGTGAGTTTGGTACCTCGAGCAGGGAGCTTCGAACGTATGTTCTCAATAATTGGCTGGGAAAAGCCACCTTCAAACCTGGAGATTATAGCTTTAGTGTCTCCAACTGAGTGACTAGAAAAATACTTCTCCCACCATTTTGTGAATTCTGTGGTACAGAAGAACGAAGCATTGTATTCGAATGGATGCAATTCGAACAAGAGCTCTCCAGATGACTTAAGATATTTCTTAAAAAGCTTATCTGAGAGGTTAGCGCCCCTCAAAACATGTTTGGGGTCTGAAAACATACTCTTGGGTCGAAGTTGGGAAAGCCCAAATTGTCTTGACACTAGATTAGGTTGGTACCCTACCAAGCCTAAGTAGTTCGACTTCACCCCAGTTCTGCATGAAAGTATGGAAGGATACAGGTAAGCTGACCATACTTCATTCACTTCGTCTTCGTTGTCTGGGTCGATGGTTGGGAAATCTTCTGTAAACCAGGCCGGGCCGAACTGTCTCTCATGGAAAGGGGCATGTTGAGGAAGAAAATGCTTGAAGTCCAGGAAGACCTTCATATACTTGAGGAAGAGCCTCTGTGGGCTCTGTTCTAAGGTCTTGGGCGTCAGTCGAAGTGCCCTTTGGCCCTCGATAGAACGATTGGCAACTTCTTCAGCATAGTCTTGCGGGATGAACAGTCCCATTTCCTTTTCAAAAGTGGCATTAAGCCATAACTGAAGAAGCCACATTGGGCCGGATACTAGGAAGGAAGAACCATCCTTCGATTTTTTCAGGTCATCGCAGGCTTCCCCGATCGAATCATATAGAACGTCCAGCAATAGGCGCCCAAGTCCAAATATTCTACCTTCTCCGATCTGCTGGGCCATAGGAATGAATCTTTTTGCCACCTGCAGGGACTTCGAACAGAAGACAAAATGTGACAGCCACAAGGTCAGAAATGCGACATGTTCTTCGTCTGATACTTCGTCATCATGACCCCTGTTCTCCGCTATATACTTAGCAAACGTTGCCTCTTTAAAATCTACTTTGATGTCGTCATTGGTAATGGTGGGGTCATAGGTATCCCCAGTAGGCCTAAGGCCTGTAAGAGCAGCTACGTCAAAAAGGGTCGGAGTAAGCATACCACAAGGAAATTGAAACGTATTGGTTGCACTCTCGAAGAAGTGCAGAGCAGCGATGAGCATCTCTGGTCGATACACTGGACCAGTCCTGGAAAATTGAATAAGGTCGAAGATCTCATGTCTTTTCCAAAATTCTCCATAGTCACTTTCGACTCGATCTAGCCAAGGGATATAATCCAGGTTGCCTATATAAGGGGCTGATCGAAATAGCTTACCAGGTTTACTTAGAAAACTGAAGTTATATGGGTCACTTAGGAATATCCTAGGTTCGCAGGTTGTGAACGAAGGAATACCTTATCCATGGCCTTCGACAGATTTGGCTGATCCGGAAGAGGTCCACCAAAGGCATAAGTTTGGCCATTCACAGAAAACGGAATCATCACGTTCAACTCCCAAATGGCTTTCTTTGCTGCGTCTCCGTGAGGTTCAGGCACCATTTCTTTACCATCGTTACTGGCGATAGTGCTTGGCCATTTCCCAGCTATAGGAACCTCCTGGTTTTCTTGAGACATTGTCGAAGAAGACGATGAACAGTTCTTACGAAAAGGGTTTTTAATGGCGGACTTATTGAATCAATGCTGATGATTCTGATTCCAAGAAAAGGGTTTCTTTACTAGAGATTCAAGAACAAACGATTGTGAAAAGAAGCAATAGCTTGGTCTGATTCGCAAAAGGCTATGAAGATTGGGAAGCAAGAATGGGAAGAAGCAAGTTTTGAAAGCAAAAAGTCTGGAAAAACGTTCCAATGGCCATTTTTGGCCTATTTATAGGGTAAAAAAAAAATCTGTCAAATCAGATTCACTTCGACTTCCTAGCGTGACACGTGTCCCACTTTTACCTAGAAAGTTGGAACTCATGATGATAGTGGGAATCGAGGTGACAGTTACACAGTAAACGTGTAATCATGACGCCGTTTCAGTAAAACGTGTAGAAAAAGAAAAAAATGTCAACTTCTCATCTTCCTTCGATCACGAATCGAAGTAGATATTTTTTGGGGGCAATTTGTTAGCCCATATTTTTTATAAGCTAAAAATATGCTCTAAACACGCATTAAATGCTGAAGAGAATCTTGTAAGATTCTATCGAATCGAAGAGCAAGAAGACTCTTGGAAATGTTCACAGGTTCAAGGGAATATTTACAAACACAAGGCTAAGGCAAGAAAGAGGACTTCGAACCATTGGGCAAATCGACCTAGCGTATGATCGAATCGAAGCAACAGATTTCTGGACTTAGCGTAATTCTGACAAACTTCACAAATTCAGTTCGACTTCGAGCGATACAACCGTTCTAAGGGGCAGTTAGGTGCATGCAGGGTGTACGTGGCAGGACATTTGGCAGTAGGGTAGTGTTCGACCGTTAGGACAGTTTATTTTCGAAAGTCTATACATAGTAGTTTTTTAGTCAGAAACAAGGTCGCAATTCATTTATACGAGAATCCTTGTAAAACTCAAAGTACCCATGCTATCGAGAGAAACGAGTGAAATGGGATCCAAGTATGAATCTGTGAACCATCCTTTTCTGTAAAGCACATTTTACAATTCTATGCAATTTACTTTTCATGCAAATTTATCTTTCAAGCACTTTAAATTCCATGCAAAGTTTACTACCTTTCATTTAAATTCTATTCATTTATCTGTTTCGATCGAAACAAAGCATTTGTCTATTAAGAATTTATTTTCCTTGTTGCTTGTAATCCAAGTGACTGATATATTTAATTTTCCCAAAAAAACAACAATAAATGTTATGCGTAATGAACATTCAAACAACTTAAAGAATTCAAACAAAGCACTATGCTCATGAGATTCACTAGTTGGTCTCGCAAGCAATTAACCCAGACTAGCGGTTGTTTACCAAATTTCAGTGTAAACACCAAGACTAGAGTAAGCTGAGATAATCTAAAGTGCGCCGGATCCCTCAAAATGACGTTGGATCAAATGAGGGTCCTTTTCCTCGGATACGGTCATTATTACATATTTATCGTTTTAGACATAAAGCGGAATAAATAAATGTGAGTGTCGGTGCATATTCTCATTTATTATTTTACATTGTCCCTAAATACATTCTAATAAAATAAAAATGACAAAAATAATAAGTAAAAATAAAATTGCAAAATGCATAAAAATAAATAAGGAAAATAAACATGCATGAAATGCAAGACATAAAATAAATATGTTGCATAAAGTAAATAAATAAAATAAAAATGCATGTAATGCAAGACAAAAAAATAAATGTTACATAAAACAAATAAAAAATAAATAAAAATGCATGGGATGCAAGACAGAAAATAAATATGTTGCATAAAATAAATAAAGAAAATAAAAATGCATGGGATGCAAGACAAATAATAAATATGTTGCATAAAATAAATAAAGCAATGAGGTGTTGAAATATAAAAGCATTAAAATAAATAAAGTAAAAAAATACGTAATCATAAACTAAAAAGAAAAACTAAAAAAAGAACTACAAAACTACGAAAATAAAATAAAATGCAAAATGATAAGAGCAGTAAGATACAATGGGTGAAAAGTAAATAAAAGCTAAATAAATGAAAATAAATAAATAATAAAAAAATGCACGAAAAAGAAATAAAAACAAAGAAATAAAAATAAAAGAAGAAGGGGGTGCAGGAGTAGAAAGGGGAGAGGTAGATAGAAGTCAGAAAGGAGGAAGAAAGAAAGGGATGATGGGCCGTGCTAAGCCCACTGCAATTGGGGCCAATTAAACCGTGTATAAGAGGAAAAAATGCTGAGAAAATCTCATTTTTCTTATCCTCCCTCTCTCTCTAACCTCCTCTCCCTCTGACTTCTCTCTTCAAAATGGCCGGAAAAACTTTCCGGCGCGGTGGCCTGCCGGCCCAAGGAGCGGCGCCACCGCGCCGGAGTAAAAACCTTGTTTTTTTAAAAAAACTTTTTCGTTTTTTAAACTCCTCTCATTCTCCTCTTTACAAATCCAAATCTGTTTTTTTCAAAAAGCTCTTAAAAAGAATAGATCTGAGTTTGAAAATCTTTGAAGGCTACCTTTTTTGTTCGGTTCGGCTTCGGTGGGTTTTTGGGTAAAGTTTGATTCAGACTTGGCTTGGTGATTGAGTTCGGATTGTGTGGTTTTGGAATTTGTGGTTATTGATTTGTGATGGATTTTGATGATTTGTGTTCGGACTGATTTTGATTCGCGGTTATGGTTATGTGGTTCTGGCTTTGTGTTGATCTGATTTTGATTCGTGGTTGTGGTTGTGAGGTTCTGGCTTTGGTTTTTCGAATTTGCTGTTGTTTATGTGATTTTTTGTTTCGGTTGAGTTTCTGGAAAAGAGAAAAGGAAAACAAAAAATTTAGGGTTTTTTGGTGTGGTGGTGGCCGGATTGGCTTTTGTTGGTGGTTGGTGGTGGTTCTGACTACCCCTGACTGGCTCTGACTCTGATTGGGTGTACTTGGCCCCTGAACAGTACTAATTAATGCACTATGTATAGTGCAAAAATTAGGGTTCTGGTGAAATTTTTGGACAAAAATGTCCCTGGACAATTATTGGACCCAAAATGACTGAAAATAAAAATCAGTAAAAAATAAAAACGAAAATGAAACAAAAAAAAAGAAAATAAAAATAAGTAAAATAAGAGAAAAATACTAATAAAAAAAGAATTTAAAAAAAACAAATAATAATAAAAAGAAAATAATAATAAAATAATAAAATAAAAAACGGTCGCATTCGGAACAAAAATGAGGTATTTTAAAATACCTCTCTGTCGAAATTTCGTCTGAAACGACGAAAATTTCCGGCTTAAAAAAACGAGAGAAACAAATGGAAAGTGGGTCAAAAATGAGGTATGACAGATGCCCCTATTTAAGTTTCTTCGTTACGGAGATTCAAAAATGAAATTTTAATTTGACGGGTCGAAGAGACTTAAATACAGAGTACACCATTTTTGACCAATTTCAACTGTAAAATGGTATGGATGCAATGTCATGTATGCAATGTTATGAATGCTCGTGATGCAAGTATGAATGCAAGACGGCGAAGATGACTCGACTGGGGATAACAAAACAAAAGGATACCCGAGTCTGTTAAAGAACGGGGTCCGACTCCACTGGGTATAACATGGTTTCACTGGGGATAAATGTCAGCTTTTCGGGTTATTGCCGAACTAGCCACAAGAAACAAAGATAAATGTCAGCTGTTCGGGTTACTGCCGAACTAGCCACAAGAAACAAAGATAAATGTCAACTGTTCGGGTTACTGCTGAACTAGCGACAAAAAACAAAGATAAATGTTAGCTGCTCGGGTTACTGCCGAACTAGCCACAGGAAACAAAGATAATGTTAGTTGCTCGGGTTACTGCCGAACTAGCCACAAGAAGCAAAGATAAATTTCAGCTGTTCGGGTTACTGCCGAACTAGCCACAGGAAACAAAGATAAATGTCAGTTGTTCGGGTTACTGCCGAACTAGCCACAAGAAACAAAGATTATGTTAGCTGCTCGGGTTACTGCCGAACTAGCCACAAGAAACAAAGATAAATGTCAGCTGTTCGGGTTACTGCCGAACTAGCCACAGGAAACAAAGATAAATGTCAGTTGTTCGGGTTACTGCTGAACTAGCCACAAGAAACAAAGATAAATGTTAGCTGCTCGGGTTACTGCCGAACTAGCCACAAGAAACAAAGATAAATATTAGTTGCTCAGGTTACTGCCGAACTAGCCACAAGAAACAAAGATAAATGTCAGCTGTTCGGGTTACTGCTGAACTAGCCACTGACGACAAGAAACAAAGGTAAATGTCAGTTGTTCGGGTTATTGCCGAACTAGCCAACCGATGACAAGAAACAAAGGTAAATGTCAGTTGTTCGGGTTATTGCCGAACTAGCCACTGACGACAAGAAACAAAAATAAATGATGCACAAGTTGTTCGTTAAAGAACTGCCACTTGGCGAAAAGAGGGTGACATCTCTGGACCAGACACACTGGGGATGACACTTGGGGAAAAAAAGGGTTACAAGTTGTTCATGATTGATTGATATGAAAAGATAATTAAAGCAAGACTCAGGGTGGTTAATGCAGCCATGTATGAATGATATTGTCTTTATTGTACATGCATGAATGTGTATATGTATGAATGTATGAATGCATGAATGACGATACAACTTGTATGAATGGTATGACTGATTAACTTGTGTGACTGTATAACTGATGAACTTGATGAGACAAGATTGGACAGGTAAGATGGAAAGCGACCCGACGTCGCATCACAAACACTCGACAATCTTCAATGGGGATGATGCCACTGGGGACGTATCAAAACATTGACGGGGTAAAGCCCGACATATGCAACAACTGATGGGGAGTAAACACTTCCTGGGGAGAGTGTGCTAATCCAAAAACCTGGCAGAAGAACTGGTGCTTCTGTGGTCATGCTTATTTTGAATCCCTAACTTTTGCCTGGACCGCCTTTTCAGGTTTTCAGCCCACCGGGAATATATTCTTTTGTATGCCCCTAATTTTTGCCTGGATCGCCATTTCGGGTTTTTGATCCACCGGGACGCTCATTTTTGCCTAAGCTGCCCTTTCGGGTTTTCAACTTACCGAGCTCTTTCTTTTTCTCTTTTTCTTTTTTCTCTTTTTTTTATATATATATTTTTTGTTTTAAGCAATTGACCAAGTTCAAAACTGCAGAGTTTATTCGTTCTCAGGATAGATGTTGACGCACTCTTCACTTATTCATGAGTTCAGAGAAAACGTGTTTGTTGTTTGTGCTTTCCAAAAGAGATGAAAAATATTTATGATTTTGAAAAATATTTTGTTTCAAGTACTACCATCAAAAATAGAAAAGGTTTTTATAAACTGAATAAATGGGAATTCCAAATGAAAGGCAACAGGCTCAAATTTATTTAAAAGAGTGGTGACCCGCCAATGGCATGGCTCCACGGATCTTACAAAGTTTGGAAAATGTTAAATATAAGGGGAAGGTACATTGAACACAATAACCGCTGTTTTCCCTAACAACTTTGAATTCCACTGTTTGGATGCTTCAGATTCAGAGTCTTTTTGACAGCTAAGGTGCCCCATGTGAGTAAAGGCCGACCCAATACAGTTACTTTGTCTTTTGATCCTTAACTTTTGCATAGATCGCCCTTTCGGGTTTTCGACCTATCAGGATAATTATTTTTCTGTTTTATGTCTCTAATTTTTGCCTGGACCGCCCTTTCGGGTTTTCGATCCACCGAGACGCTCATTTTTGCCTAAGCCGCCCTTTCGGGTTTTCGACTTACCGAGCTGTTCTTTTATTTTTTAGACAAAGTATTTCTTGACTGCATCGACATTCACAGGACGAGGGAGCTCGTCACCATCCATAGTTGTAAGAGTCAGTGCACCACCGGAGAAAGCTCTCTTGACGACATATGAACCTTCATAGTTAGGCGTCCACTTGCCCTTGGAATCGGGTTGGAAAGATAAAACCTTCCTGAGCACAAGATCTCCTTCTTAAAATACACGGGGACGAACCTTCTTGTCAAAAGCCTACTTCATCCTCTTTTGATATAGTTGTCCATGACATAAGGTATTCATACGCTTCTCTTCAATCAAATTCAACTGATCGTATCTGTTTTGGCACCATTCAGCCTCTGACAACTTGGCTTCTATTAGAACTCCCATTGATGGAATCTCAACCTCCACAGGGAGTACTGCTTCCATGCCATATACCAACGAAAAGGGGGTTGCCCCTGTTGAGGTACGCACTGAAGTACGATATCCATATAAAGCATATGGTAACATCTCATGCCAGTCCTTGTAGGTGACCACCATCTTCTGTACTATCTTCTTAATGTTCTTGTTTGCAGCCTCAACTGCACCATTCATCTGAGGTCTATAAGGAGAAGAATTATGATGCTCGATGTTGAACTCTTCGCACAACTCTTTCATCATCTTGTTGTTCAAGTTTGTTCCATTATCTGTAATGATTCTATTGGGCACACCGTAACGGCAGATGATCTGATTCTTGATGAAACGGACCACCACATGCTTGGTCACATTTGCATAGGATGCTGCTTCGACCCACTTGGTGAAGTAATCAATAGCCACTAGAATGAAGTGATGCCCATTTGAAGCCTTCGGTTCGATTCTACCAATCATGTTGATGCCCCACATAGAGAAAGGCCACGAAGAAGAAAGAACATTAAGCGTAGTTGGCGGTACATGAATTCTGTCAGCATAAATCTGACATTTGTGACATTTCCTGGCATGCTTGTAACAATCTGTCTCCATTGTCATCCAGTAATAACCTGCTCTCAACGACTTCTTAGCCATTGCATGTCCATTGGAGTGAGTTCCGAAGGATCCTTCATGTATCTCGTGCATCAATAGCTCTGCTTCCTGTTTGTCCACACATCTAAGTAATACCATGTCGAAGTTTCTTTTGTACAAAACATCACCATTCAGAAAGAAATTACCAGACAATCTTCTTAAAGTGTTCTTGTCTTTGTTAGACGCTCCGGGTGGATACTCTTGACTCTGGAGGAAACACTTGATATCATGAAACCATGGCTTATCGTCCACAACTTCTTCGACTGCAAACACATGAGCAGGCCTCTCGAGACATTGAATTCTGATCATTGGCATGTCATTCTGATGGCTCACTTCATACATGGAAGACAAAGTTGCTAAAGCATCCGCCATTTGGTTCTCATCACGAGGGATGTGGTGAAGCTCCACTTTGTTGAAGAAGGTCAACAAACGCCTTGTATAGTCTTTGTAAGGAATCAAGCCGGGATGGTGAGTTTCCCATTCTCCTTTGATTTGATTGATTACAAGTGTTGAATCCCCATATATGTCAAGGTTCTTGACTCTCAAGTCAATGGCTTCTTCAATACCCAGGATACACGCTTCATACTCTGCCATATTGTTTGTGCAATCAAACTGCAGCCTTGCAGCGAAAGGGAGATGATTGCCTTCAGGAGTGACAATGACTACCCCAATTCCATTACCATAGATGTTGAGTATTTTGAAATTGGCTGCATGTTTTGGCAAATCCAATGTGTTGAATAGAAGCATCTCCATGTTTAGAACAAGTCTTCAGTTGCAAGGATTTTGATTTGAAGCTGTTCAGAAGCATTTTTGCCCTTCAGAAGCTGAAAGTTGCTTCAGAAGCTGAAATGAGAGTCTGAAGCATCAGACGCACTGTAGCACGTGTTGACTTTTGTTGACTTCATCATAAGCTGCATATTTTCAAGTTATTTCTGCGCGAATCTTTGCAAGATTTATCAAGGATTTATCCTCGCATATTACTTCTAGAATGCTGATTGATTTGGTGAAGTTTTATTGAAGATTTGGCTGGGTTTTATGAAGTGCGTATTTTTCTGCAGAATCTTTATGAAGATACATTGTTGATTTATTTGTTTCCTTATTGGATCATTCATAATTCAGAAACAAATCAAATTCAGAAGATTGTCTACAGAATTAAGAAGAGCTACTGAAGTCTATAAAAGGAGATTACTGCTATGCTTTCAAGACGGATGTATTATTGAAGAAAATCAAAGAAATAGAGTCTTAGAGTTTTTAAGCTTTTAGCTTTATTTGTGCACCACTCTTTTGAGTTGGTTTAGGTGTTTGATTGAGTTGTAATCACTCTAAGCCTGTAGGTACGAGTGCAGTCATATGTATTGAAGTATTTCTTCAAAACAGGGTAGTTTTGTTTAAGGGGTTCAGTAACAGGTTTGTTACTTGAATAGGAAGTTAGTGGACTCTAATACTCAACGTGTTGGGTAGAATTCAGACTAGGAGGAAGTTAATTGCTTAGGCTGGGAACTGGGTGTTCAGTGTCTTGAGTCATAAGGGTTAATTCCTATAGTGGAATTCCTTCCTGGATTGGTATCCCCCAGAGTAGGAGGTGTTTACTCCGAACTGGGTTAACAAACCTTGTGCCTTTTTACTTTCCTGCACTTTACTTTGCTGCTTGTGTTGTGTTTGTGTGTGCGCTCTGTTTTAGCAATTTATTGTGCCCTGCAACGTGTTCTTAGTATGTCCAGCCAGAATTTCAATAGACATTCACGGCTCCGTCAAATATCAAACCCCATCTAGACTCGGGATCTGGACCTTCTTCGGCAACAGTTCATCACAATCCTTCATCTTCAAATACATGATCTCTTCGTCAGGAAAGTCGAACTTGATAGGTTGGTAATCTTCAATTGGTTGGTGAGCCAAATGATCGGCGAGAATACTACATTTGACTGCCTTCTGGGTGCGGTATTCAATATCATATTCGGACAACAACATCTGCCAACGAGCAATTCTCCCTGTTAAAGCGGGTTTCTCAAAGATACACTTGATTGGGTCCATTTTGGATATCAACCAAGTGGTGTGGTTAATCATGTAGTGACGAAGACGCTTAGCAGCCCAGGCTAGTGCACAACAAGTCTTCTCAAGTAGGGAGTACCGGGACTCACAATCTGTAAACTTCTTGCTCAAGTAGTAAATAGCATGCTCTTTCCTTCCGGTCTCATCCTGCTGTCCTAGCACACAACCCATAGAGTCTTCTAACACAGTCAAGTACATAATCAAAGGTCTTCCTTCAACTGGAGGGATAAGAATTGGAGGTTCTAGCAGATAATCCTTGATACTGTCAAAGGCCTTTTGACAGTCTTCTGTCCAAACAACACCTTGATCCTTTCGAAGCAGCATGAATATGGGTCCGCACGTGGCTGTCATGTGTGAGATGAACCGGGAGATGTAATTCAAACGTCCAAGAAATCCTCTCACTTGTTTCTCTGTTTGTGGAACCGGCATTTCTCTAATAGCTCTGACCTTGTCAGGATCTACTTCAATACCTTTTTGACTAACAATGAATCCCAAGAGTTTTCCAGATCTAACGCCAAAAGTACATTTGTTGGGATTCAGACGGAGTTGATATTTTCTCAGCCGTTGAAAAGTCTTCAGTAAATACTCAACATGTTCTTCTTCAGTGCCCGATTTGACAATCATATCATCTACATACACTTCTATCTCCTTGTGCAACATGTCATGAAAGAGCGTGGTCATGCCTCTTTGGTAAGTGGCACCTGCATTTATCAACCCGAAAGGCATTACCCTGTAACAAAAGGTGCCCCAAGGCGTGATGAAGGATGTCTTTTCTCTATCTTCAACTGCCTTGTTGATCTGATTATATCCAGAGAAGCCGTCCATGAAGGAGAAAACTTTGGACTTAGCAGTACTGTCAACCAATACATCGATGTGAGGTAAAGGGAAATCATCCTTCGGACTAGCCTTGTTCAAATCCCGGTAATCATCCTTCTGCTTGACTGGTGGGCATTCAAGTTTCAAAGGCAAATGGTGCTCCACAATACGGGGATCTAGACCGGGCATATCCTGGTATGACCATGCGAACACGTCAGCATATTCTTTGAGTAGTTCGATCACCCTTTGTTTGACAGTCGCTTCAAGCAATGCCCCGATCTTGATTTCCTTCTTATCTTCCTCAGTTCCCAAGTTGATCACCTCCACTACTTCTTCATGAGGCTGAATGGTTTTCTTCTCGTATTCTAGTAACCGAGCAATTTCATCTGGAATTTCCTCATCCTCCTCCTCTTCGGCTTCGTAGACAGGAAACTCGAAGTTGGTTGAGAGCGCAGGGTTATTGTGTTCAACGGGCTAATTGATGCTTAGTCTGCATATGATTGATGATTGATTTTAGAAAATGAGTGAAAAATGCAGACTTTTTGAAATTGGATGAAAATAAAAATAAAATATTTTTTGGGTTTTTTGTGTTACCATTTTGCAGAAAAGAACAATAAATATTGGGATAAACCACACTTTCCATTAATAAAGATAGTGCTTGAAACAAAATAGCCCTACATGATTGCACTTTCGCCCTGGGAAAGACGAAAGGATCTTTTTGAAAAAACAGAAAAAACAAAAACATATTACTTTGACGCGTGAATTACGGAAGGGATGTCAACCGCGTCCCAATTACGAACAAGCCCTCCAGGTGTAACAAAAGCAGGTACTATCTCTTCAGAATCATCCTCTAAGACAGCATTGGCTTCAGGCGGGGCGTTGATGAACCCGGTGCTATAAAAGGTACTACCGATGGAGTTCAAACCAACACTGCTCTTAGAGGAACCTGCAAAGGAAGCAAAACCCAGTCCTTCACGATTCTTGTTTTCTGGTAACTGTACTAACTTTCCACATCCTGCAGTCGTTCCTTCTTGCACCACCTTCTGTGCATCCTTCAAGGAAGCGATGAACGCTCCACTCTTCTTTGTCTCTTTACCCTCTATAGTTAAACCTTGGAAAGGTGACCCCTCTGTATCATCAGCGCCAATGAAAGAAAAATCCGACAAGTGACTTACCAACAGGGCTTCTTCTCCACCCACAGTGATTAACTTTCCGTTGTTGACGAACTTCAGCTTCTGATGTAGTGTTGATGTTACAGCCCCTACCTCATGGATCCATGGCCTTCCTAAAAGGCAACTGTATGCAGCCCGAATATCCATCACCTGGAATGTAATATGAAAAACAGAAGGTCCAATTGTAATAGGCAGATCCACTTCCCCAATGACAGACTTCCTAGAGCCGTCGAAAGCTTTAACAACCACCCCACTTCTTCTCATGGGGGTCCTTTGGTAGGAGAGCTGGTCGAGAGTTGTCTTGGCCATTACATTCAAAGAAGAACCAGTGTCCACAAGTACATTAGATAAAGCATCGGACTTGCAATTCACTAATATATGTAATGCCAGATTATGATTTCTTCCATCCTTTGGGAGTTCTTCATCACTGAAACTCAGATTGTTGCAAGCGGTGATATTTCCTACTATCCCGTCCAACTGATTAACCATTACATCTTTCTCCACAAATGCTTGATCCAACACCTTCATTAAAGCCTCACGATGCGCTTCAAAATTCAACAGCAACGACATAATAGATATCTTGGAAGGGGTTTGTAGCAACTGGTCAACCACTTTGTACTCACTCTTCTTGATCAATTTCAAAACTTCATCATGATCAGAGTTCCTGTTGGCCCTACTAGATTGGCCCACCTCCTTGTTTGCACTAGGATCATTCATTGGCACTTGTTCAATTACTGGATCACTCACTTTCTTTGAAAACACTGTTGGGATGACACGCACGTTCCTCAGTATCCTGTTATCACTGGAAATATTGTCTACAAAAGTTAGAGAGGGTAAAGGTACCTCCTGTCCATTTTCCAATATCGTGGCATTGTATTTGTACGGGACCGCTTTCTGAGAAGTATACGGTACAGGTCCCGGCAAACAGATCACCAGAGGAGTAATGGATGGCTTCTCGCTGTTATAGGCTATCTCCACCCGTTTGAGTTCAGGAGTGATGACACACACCTCCTTATCCTTCTTTGTGATGATCAACTCCCTTCTATCTATTAGTCCTTGTATATCATCTTGCACTTTTTGACATCCTCTTAGATCCACGAGACACACCTCACATGCTGCATGGTTGTGATCAAACAAAGCTACCTCACACATCTTAATGTGTATCGGAACCAGGGGGTCCGAACATGTTGGACATTAAGAATGACACCATCTTCACAACAGTCTTGTATCATATTAACAGCTGGTCCATGGTTCGACAGAGGGTTTGCCTGAACGTTTGGGTTCTGGTCTTTGAAAGACAATATGTTGGCTCGGACCAACTTCTGCACCTCATTCTTCAAAGGATAGCAGTTCTCAGTATCATGGCCTGGGGCCCCTTGGTGAAAAGCGCAGGTAAGCTCGGGTCGGAACCAGACTGGTGGTGTTGCTGGCACAGGAGGAGGAGGTTTTGTCTTTACTAGGTCTTTAACAAGCAAAGCTAGTAGTAATTCTGCATATTTCATGGGAATGGGATCGAAGGTTGTTCTTTGGCGGTATTGTGGGTTGTATGGTTATAGAGGAGTTTGTGGACGGTTTTGTTGTTGTGGATGGTATTGTTGGGGAGCTTGTTGGTAGGGTTGTTGTTGGTATGGGTATTGTGGTCTTTGTTGTTGAAAATGTGGTTGATATCCTGGGTTTGGGACGGCTGATGCGACATTCGCAACTTGTCGGTATGGTGTGTAGCCTTGTTGGGGCCTGCCATGAGCTACCATTCCCACTTCTTGCTCCTTCTTCTTCGCAAAATGGTTCCCGAACTTCTTGGTACCACTAGCAGCAGGGATACTCTCCATGATCAATCGTCTTTCTCGGACACCTTCTTCCAAACGTACTCCCATGTCAACCATCTCAGTAAAGTCTGTCGGCGCACTCGTGACCATTTTCTCATAGTAGAATTGACCAAGGGTCTTCAAGAAGATTTTGGTCATCTCTTTCTCTTCTAAAGGCGGGACAATTTGAGCAGCCACTTCCCTCCAGTGTTGGGCATACTCTTTGAATGTTTCTTTGTCCTTCTGAGTCATAGCGCGAAGCTGGTCCCGATCCGGGGCCATGTCCAGGTTATACTTGTATTGGCGGATAAAAGCCTCGCCAAGATCGTTGAAAGTGTGGATGCTAGTACTGTCAAGGTTCATGTACCATTTCAAGGCAGCACCAGTCAGACTGTCCTGAAAGAAGTGGATAAGAAGCTTGTGGTTGTCAGTGGACATAGACATCTTTCTCGCATACATCACTAGATGGCTATGTGGACATGTATTCCCCTTGTACTTCTCAAAGTCAGGGACCTTGAATTTGTGTGGTATTGTGACATTAGGAACCAAGCAGAGTTCGCGGGCATCTCTCCCAAACAGGTCTTTTCCCCGGAGAGCTTCAACTTCTCGTTGCATCCCGTCAAATTTCTCCTGAAGTTCATCCATCTTGTCAAGAGCTCCAACACTTTCAGCATGAAAGATAGGCTCGACCTCTTGTTGAACGGTGTGGGTAAGAGGTGCTGAATATGTCATCGCGGCTTGAGGGAAAGACGGGTCGGGTTGAGAAACCGGTGTTGATTGTTGAGCAAAGGGAGGTGGAATTTTGGGCACAACATGTTGGAAACTTCCACTAACTGGGGGTGGCATTCCCCATGAGTAACCTGGAGGCATAAATAAAGGTTGAGAAGGCACCGTGGATAGTGGAGTAGTGCTTATGAATGGTTGTTCCACAACGGCAGCGGCAGATTGAGAACCCTGAGCCGACAATAGTGTACTCATCATAGCTGTCAATCTATCCATCCCCTCTCGCAGACTAGCAACCTCCTCTTGAAGATTCTGATTTTCCTGCTCGACAAGATCCATCCTCTTCTTCTGATTAGCTCGAGTGTTGTAAACACAGGTAGGCTTCCGAAGAATTCGTCGGGCCACTTTCTTTGACGGCGGCAGATTAACCTTTTATTGGTGAACAAAGTGTGAGACTCGATTTGGAAACTATGAATGCAGTATGATGCATGATTATACTTATGCAAAAAAAAAAAGAGAAAGATTTGTTATCGAAGGACTTGTCGAAGTAATTGTAAATATCATAATTTGAACATTTCACTTAAGCATTAAAACAATACAAAATAGTTTTTTTTTTACAAGTTAAAAGATTTTGGAAGCCAAAATCTAAACATAAAATCCTAAAGACTTCAGCTCAAGCTCCTGGAGTAGGTGGGTCCTCGGAATCTGAATGTGCACCAGAGAACGAATCCATAAACCTCTTCTTCCTTTTAGAATCCTGGCTGAGCAATGCATCCTTTCGCTGAAGTAAGTCATCCTTCTCAATCATCCTCTGATTTTGGACGAAAAGCTCATGATCCTTCTGTGCTAGCGTTCCTTTCAAGGTCTCATGTTCACGCTCAAGCTCTTGGTATCTCCTTTTCCAAGTCTCCTTTTCTTGCCTTTCCTTGGTTAATTGCTCATGAAATTCTTCCTTGGTGTCAAAGGGTATGGGCAAAGACGATGGTGGGATGGTGGAGGACAAGTATCTGAGTAAATTGTAAGGTAGGCCAAAGCTCATGGTTCTATCAATAACCCACTGAGTATAAGATTCGTGCACATAATCTAATTTCTTCCCCAACTGGCTTCTGCTGAGTCTGCGGATGGCACTCCAAGCTTGTGCGAATCTTTCTCTTCTGTTTGAGTGATCTTCATGGTTAAGATAGAACTCATTAGTTAAGGCAAGGTTGTTTGGTTTAGTTTTCATTGGGTAACCAAATTGTCGTCGGGCAAGAAATGGGTTGTAGCTAATTCCACCACGCATACCCAGAAGAGGTACGTTGGGGTATTCACCACAACTAACAATAATCTTTCCCACGTCACTAGCTGCCTGGTACCAAACAATGTCAGATGGGTCGAGGGTCATGATTATGTGAGGCCAAGAGAGTTTTTCAACATTGGCTTTGAAGGCATGGGATTGAGGTAGATGGAAGACAAACCATTGGTAGAGCAAGGATGAACAACAAAAGATGGTTCCACGGCCAGCCTGGGTTCGGTCATGGATGGAGTGGTAGGTATCGGCTAGTAGTGTAGGTACGAGGTTTTTGGTGAGGAAGATTTTGATGGCATTAATGTCGACGAAGTTGTCAACATTTGGGAAAAGTATGAGGCCATATATGAGTAGGGCTAGGACAGAATGGAATTCACGAGTACTGGCTACCTCGGCAAATATAGAGGCTTGTTGGTAGAGGAAATGGGTGGGTAGACCCTGAAGGCCTCCTTTGAAGGTGAGGTTTGCTTGGATGAGGGAGGTTTCGAGGTGAAGTGCAGCTGCAATATCGGAGGGTCTAGGGACAGGTTCAAAGTCGTGGAACGGTATCTTGTCAGGCACGGATAAACCAACCAGGTATGAATATTCCTCAAGTGTAGGGACGAGCTGGTAGTCGGGAAATGTGAAGCAATGGTAGAGAGGGTCATAGAATTGGACCAAGGTCTCCAGACATCCTTCCTCAACATCTACTCTAAGGATATTAAGCAACTTTCCATGATGAACTTGAAAATCAATTGGATCGCTTACTAAAGATGCTAGCTCCCTTAATCTTGACAAATCTGGATTTTTGAAAAGATACTTCTTAGTGCTTCTTCGTGGAATGTCCATATCTACGATGTTCACAAAAAAGTTTGTTTAAGTCCTTCGATAATTTGGATGAAAAAGAAAAGGAGTTTATGCATGGATGCATGTATGCATGATTATGCTAAAGAGCGGAGAAAACATGGTGAGGTTAAGTCCACAATGTTGGAGCCGAGGGTAAATACGCCATTTGGTAAGGACTATGGTTTCACATGTACCTGTATCACGGGTTCTACCAAGTTCCTAAAGTCATTGACCACTTTCGAATATTGTCGGATTACGGGACTACTCCCGGTCCAACGGCATTCGTAGGAAAGTCTCGTTTGAGTGTAGTATCGCGTATCAACCAATTCAAGACTACTCTTGATTAGCCACCGCACTACGTCCTAAAAGGCCAAGATGGGTTAAAGGTAACTCTAAAGGTCCTCAACTTCATAGGTCACTTGAAAATAACAATTCCGAACACGACTACTCATGCCAACATAGTAATACTTCCAAGATTCCTCCATTGAGCGGGGTTATCACATGTGCCACATCCGAAACTCACTCTCGGAAAGACACTTTGATTATAGGACCATCCTATCTTATGTTTCCCTCAAGTCCGGGTGTAGGACTTATCTCACCACTCATGTAAAAAGGTGAACACTTAAGCACGTATTTACAGTTAAATAATAATAAAGCATAAAGATAAAGAAAAACAAGATAGGTTTAACCGACTTAGGACATTTTCCCCAGTGAACTTGCCATTTTTCTGTCGCGGTGATTTTTGGATATCAAGCTATTAGTTAGTGTTGACTAACAATTTTAAGATTCACCACCGATCTTTTATTTTTTCGAGGAAAAGGGAGAAAGTTCGAAAAAAACCCTATTTTTTGAGAGATCAAGGTCCAGGGGTTGGTTACGCAAAGGGAAGGTATTAGCACCCTAAACGTCTATAGTACTCTATAGGAACCTCTCGTTTTATCTTTATCTTTATGCTAAATTGATTATTTGTTTTGTAAATAAAGGCTTAAGTGTGAAAAGACTAAAATAATGAGAATAAAAGAGAGGAAAATGTTTTTGTTATTTTGTTGATTTGGAAAGACAAATTCTTTTGCCTACGTACCCGAGCGGGATCAAATCACATAGTTCGGGGTAAAAAGCCGAGTGATTGGTTTTGATTGATTTTAAAGTTTTGAAAAATGTTTGGAGGAAGATAAGAGGCCGAAAAGGCATAGAAGAAATAAAATGTGAGTTTGATTGATTTTAATTGAAGAAAAAGTTTGATTGATTAAAGATTGATTAAGAAAGAAAAGACACTTGGTTTAAAATCCAAGATTGAATGTTTTTAAGATTTTTATGAAATGTTTTTGATTTTGACTATTTGACTTTTTTTTGTGAGAAAGTTTTGATTAATTCCTAGGGTCCAAGACTAGAGTAAGCTGAGATAATCTAAAGCGCGCCGGATCCCTCAAAATGACGTTGGATCAAATGAGGGTCCTTTTACTCGGATACGGTCATTATTACATTTTTATCGTTTTAGACATAAAGCGGAATAAATAAATGTGAGTGTCGGTGCATATTCTCATTTATTATTTTACATTGTCCCTAAATACATTCTAATAAAATAAAAATGACAAAAATAATAAGTAAAAATAAAATTGCAAAATGCATAAAAATAAATAAGGAAAATAAACATGCATGAAATGCAAGACATAAAATAAATATGTTGCATAAAGTAAATAAAGAAAATAAAAATGCATGTAATGCAAGACAAAAAAATAAATATGTTGCATAAAACAAATAAAAAAAATAAAGATGCATGGGATGCAAGACAAAAAATAAATATGTTGCATAAAATAAATAAAGAAAATAAAAATGCATGGAATGCAAGACAAAAAATAAATATGTTGCATAAAATAAATAAAGAAAATAAAAATGCAAGGGATGCAAGACAAATAATAAATATGTTACATAAAATAAATAAAGCAATGAGGTGCTGAAATATAAAAGCATTAAAATAAATAAAGTAAAAAAATGCATAATCATAAACTAAAAAGAAAAACTAAAAAAAGAACTACAAAACTACGAAAATAAAATAAAATGCAAAATGATAAGAGCAGTAAGATACAATGGGTGAAAAGTAAATAAAAGCTAAATAAATGAAAATAAATAAATAATAAAAAAATGCACGAAAAAGAAATAAAAACAAAGAAGTAAAAATAAAAGAAGAAGGGGGTGCAGGAGTAGAAAGGGGAGAGGTAGATATAAGTCAGAAAGGAGGAAGAAAGAAAGGGATGATGGGCCGTGCTAAGCCCACTGCAATTGGGGCCAATTGAACCGTGTATAAAAGGAAAAAATGCTGAGAAAATCTCATTTTTCTTATCCTCCCTCTCTCTATAACCTCCTCTCCCTCTGACTTCTCTCTTCAAAATGGCCGGAAAAACTTTCCGGCGCGGTGGCCGGCCGACCCAAGGGGCGGCGCCACCGCGCCGGAGTAAAAACCTTGTTTTTTTAAAAAAACTTTTTCGTTTTTTAAACTCCTCTCATTCTCCTCTTTACAAATCCAAATCTGTTTTTTTTTCAAAAAGCTCTTAAAAAGAATAGATCTGAGTTTGAAAATCTTTGAAGGCTACCTTTTTTGTTCGGTTCGGCTTCGGTGGGTTTTTGGGTAAAGTTTGATTCAGACTTGGCTTGGTGATTGAGTTCGGATTGTGTGGTTTTGGAATTTGTGGTTATTGATTTGTGATGGATTTTGATGATTTGTGTTCGGACTGATTTTGATTCGCGGTTATGGTTATGTGGTTCTGGCTTTGTGTTGATCTGATTTTGATTCGTGGTTGTGGTTGTGAGGTTCTGGCTTTGGTTTTTCGAATTTGCTGTTGTTTATGTGATTTTTTGTTTCGGTTGAGTTTCTGGAAAAGAGAAAAGGAAAATAAAAAATTTAGGGTTTTTTGGTGTGGTGGTGGCCGGATTGGCTTTTGTTGGTGGTTGGTGGTGGTTCTGACTACCCCTGATTGGCTCTGACTCTGATTGGGTGTACTTGGCCCCTGAACAGTACTAATTAATGCACTATTTATAGTGCAAAAATTAGGGTTCTGGTGAAATTTTCGGACAAAAATGCCCCTGGACAATTATTGGACCCAAAATGACTGAAAATAAAAATCAGTAAAAAATAAAAACGAAAATGAAATAAAAAAAAAAATAAAAATAAGTAAAATAAGAGAAAAATACTAATAAAAAAAAAGAATTAAAAAAAACAAATAATAATAAAATGAAAATAATAATAAAATAATAAAATAAAAAACGGTCGCCTTCGGAACAAAAATGAGTTATTTTAAAATACCTCTCTGTCGAAATTTCGTCTGAAACGACGAAAATTTCCGGCTTAAAAAGACGAGAGAAACAAATGGAAAGTGGGTAAAAAATGGGGTATGACAGGTACGGACTCACATTGTAGTAATTATGGGTTGTAGACCGGCCCGGCCCAGCCCGGTATGTATAATTTACGGCCCTAAATTTGAAACCCTAAATTTCCCGAGCTTAATCTTGGTGATCATTCTAGTAGTAACTATCTCTTCCATTTTGACATCGTAGGGAGGGAGGGAGATGGTGAGACTCACTGCTGACCTGATCTGGAAAAGTCCTCATTTCTTCAATACCATTAAAGAGCGCGAGTTAGATCTGAGAGGCAACAAAATATCTGTAATCGAAAATTTAGGTGCCACAGAGGTATGTAATCTTTTATCTTCTTGCATTTCTTGTTGACCTTTCTTTTGATATGCTCATGAATTTGAGTTCCTTTCTAATGTATTCCTTGCAGGACCAATTTGACACAGTTGATTTATCCGACAATGAGATTGTCAAATTGGAAAACTTACCAAATCTTAACCGCTTGGGTACACTACTCATTAACAACAACAGGATTACTAGAATTAATCCTAATATTGGAGGTATCATTTCAACCTTGAACTGTGTATTAACCCATCTTCCTTCTATCAACAAGCTGTTGTGTAACTATGCCGTTTGTATTGCAGAGTTCCTACCCAATTTACACACACTAGTTCTCACAAACAACAGGATTGTAAACTTAGTAGAAATTGATCCTTTGACATCCCTTCCAAAGCTGCACTTCCTTAGTCTTCTTGACAACAATATAACAAAAAAAGTTAATTATAGGCTTTATGTTATCCACAAGCTGAAATCCCTCCGAGTTTTGGACTTCAAAAAAGTGAAAGATAAGGTAAGGTTTTCTTTACCGCTACCCATATTTATCTTTTCTTTTCTTTGGTTTCTTGTTTGGACTTTGAATGAATATATCAGCATTTTAAAACATACCATTGGCTCTTAATAGCAAGACCAGGTTGTGGACATTTTACTGCATATAACCGTAGACCATGGACTGATTTTTTACCAGTCTGTCTTAGCCCTTGTTTTACTCAGCTTTGATAGACTAAATGATTTGAAATGAAAACCAGATCTTGCGTGCATATAACTGTAGACGATAAACTGATTTTTTACTGCCTTAGTCTTTGTTTTATGCAGCTTTGATAGACTGCATGCATAATTTGAAAATGCAAACCAGATCTTGGGTGCAAATATTTTTTTTCTTAAAATTATATTTGCGGATGCAAGAAGAGTTTGTTTTATTACATTATTAAAGATTACAATGTAAAAAAAAAAAAAAAAAACGAAAATGGTGGTATATTATTGAATTTTATCTTGTTACCAATCACACATCCTCTTCATCTGTACTTCCTGTAGGAACGTTTAGAAGCGAAAAACTTGTTTGAATCAAAGGAAGCTATAGAAGAAGCTCAAAACACACCAGCGAAAACAGTTTCACCTGTTGAAACTTCAGATGTTTCAGAAGCTACGGAGGAACAACAGATACCCAAAGTGACTGCTCCTACTCCAGAGCAAATTATTGCTATTAAGGTACAATTACAAGTGCCATACACATTGTGTTCAATTCAGAATGAACAAATAATCTGTGTATTTTCCTTTTTTATGCATTTTTGTTTGTAGCTTAAGAATTGTAGACTTGTTGTAGACGAGGATAATACTTGCTTGCTTTAATCCTTTAACCCATAACTTCAACACGTGTCCAATACAGCACATATACGATGATATAGGAAACTTTTGCATAAAAAACTAGTCACATAGTGTTGTTAAATAGAGGCCATGGCACTTCCACTCTGCCTTGGCGTGGCGGAATTTTCTCCAACCACCATAAGCAATTTGTAGAGGGAGGCCTGCCATGGCGGTGCAATGGCATGTTCCACCATCCACCATTGATAACACTGGTAGTCACCTTAAGGTGCAACAGCAAGGAGTCTAAAGTCTAAACTATATCTTGTGATAGTACAGGCAAACAAGCCATATCTCATTTGTGTCAAACCTATCAAGTATCAGTGTCCAAACAAAAGGCTTGGCCTGAAGTACCTATTATTATACTATTTTTAATTCTTGATACTTCAATTCTTGTTTCTCAGATGAATATAACTATGGTTATTCATCAATCATTAAATGAAAAAAAATACGTCCAGTTAGTCTTGATGTGTTCCTTTTTTTAAATGCAATGGGTATCCATTAAACTGATTTAGTCAGGTCTCAACTATAAAACACATCGCAAGAGCTTTATAATTATCTGCATTTGAGGGTGGCTTATTTTGATAGTGTAACTCGTTATCCTATAAGTTGGAGTTATGATATAAGATGGGTATGCTTTCTGTTCCACTGGCCCATTTGATTAATTCTTTATTGGTTGACAGTGTAAGGTTTTAACATTTGAGAGAAAAGTGAGAGTAGAGTAAGATAAAACTGATAATTTGAGAATCTGAAATTGAAGTTTTATTGATCTGAGAAGTCACTGGTTAAACTGTGATGAGTCAATTAGAGACTCAACTATTGTGACAAACGTAACTTTCTCTTTTTAGTTAAGTACCAATCTAACCAATATGAAAGCTATAACTAACAGCAGTAGGGCGTACCGGAACCTTCCTATTACAGTCAGCCATACATCGTACTAGTATATAAGTATGTGTCTATATATATACATGTAAGCAGATTCTTTTGAAATTATATTATGTGCCTGTTTGATATTTTCTTTAGCTAAGGAATCACCTTATTCTGGATTATAGCAAAATGGCTATCTTACTGAACTATTGTTACCATCTCTTAAGAGGCTGGTACATGAAACAACTATTTGTGAGTTACCCTGTGGCTTTACCTGATTCTTCTGTGTGCAGGCTGCCATTGTTAATTCACAGACTCTTGAAGAGGTTGCTAGACTTGAAAAGGTACTTGCTTTTCTAAATTACATAATCATTTCTGGTATCTTAAGTTTTGTTTTTGTTATACTCATGCATAACATAATATTGACCTCTTACTAGACTAATGGGCGGCTCTCCAATGAAATTGTGTATCATTGGAGTTCAAAATTGAAAAACATAAACTCAGTCTTACTGTCAGCATAGATAGATTATGAAAACTGGATTGTTTGCCGTACAGGGAGGATGGGATTTGGGTTATCATACATTGATCTGGTGGTTTGGGATACAGGGGGGGGGGGGGGGGGGGAAAGTTGAGATTCATGCTACTAGTTTCTGAGCTTTGTTATGACATTTGCTTGACTATTTTATTGTATCTTCCTAGTATAGACTTCTTATATATTACCAAAATGACTGATGATATGTCATCTAATCGGGTTTGACGTTAACAGGCACTGAAGTCTGGCCAACTTCCTGCAGATCTTAAAAGCTTGACTGATAATATAATGATTGATAATGTCAATGAAAAACAAGATGTGGTTCCTGGTGAATCTAAAGATACACAAGAGCAGAGTAATACTGATTCTACTGCAATGGAACAGGTATGTGTCTACTTCTCCTTGTGTTGCTCAAGCTTTTCTTCTGGATCTCGGATAAAGTAACCATCATTCCTCCATTATATGTAATTATACTTGTTCACAACTAATTGAACTGCCTATAATTGTGCCTTCATCACACTTCTTTTTTGAACATGTTAGCAGCTGCTGCCCAACATACCCAGCCATTATTTTATTATGATTTTAGCCAATAATTACAATTAATTAAGCATAGATCCTAGATCCTACCTATTCTCATCCTTGGCCTTGAGGGAATGAGATCCATTATAGGTTATCTAACTGAGGAGAATTAAATGCAACAAGAACTAATCATACAATTGTGTATGAATTGTTTAGGATCATACATGCTCTGCTTGTTTGTGTTCTTGTCTTATCCTCATGTTAGTAATAATGTATCTGATGTTTCATTACATTCTTTTTGCAGGACTAGAATGAGGAACATTGTGCGTCCACTTTAATGTCGGGTTCTTGAATTAAAGTATTGGTTATTTTTCATGAAGTGTACTTCTCTGTTTCTTAGATGGTTTAGAATTGGGGGTTTCAATTCCCCTCTTGGAGAATAGCTGCTGTTGTCGTAAACATGTGTATTAAATTTAATTGTCTTTACAACTTGAATGAATCGTTAAGGCCTTTTTGGCCCCTAGCCAGGAATTTTTAGTGTACGGATAAGTATGAAACATTCTTCAAACTAATACGACATAGTCAATTATTTGGTTGCATCCATGTTCTTCATATAAAGAGATGCAGACTTGGTCCTTCTATTCTAACTGTTGTCTATGAATAGAAATATAATGTCACAGAATTGTCATCATTAACACGAGGAGTTGTCATTAACATGATGAATAGACGTAATAGTATTAAGTGGTGAAAATAATTGTAGAGTTTGCTGAGGCTGAAACTTGGTATGTCTACTGCTTAAGGTAACTTGATCAGATTAGTTCATCTAACTCGTTGAAGGTCTAGTCTAACTCGTTGATCAACGATCTGTTAAGTTCAACGATAAGGACAAATAGGAACGAAAACAAATCTGGAAAACAACTTGACTACATTTTCTCTAATTCAACGTCCAAACCAACATAGCGAAACAGGTCCTAAATCAAAGATCCACAGACTAGAGTCCATACTTAATGGCAAACACGTGTACTCCGTTTGTTGTTATTTGTAAGATCTCTTAAGAACTTTTAAGCATATTCAGAAAAATTAACAGTGTAACTATTATGTATAATGTATAATGTATAATGGACAATCAAATTTCTGAAAAAGTATTATAATTAAGGACATATAGAGTAAGGGTGATGCTAACATGTGCCTTAAGGGCACACATTAAAAATTCTACAAATAGCAAATATTTATTGAGAAAGAGTAATTTTCAAAATTTGTAGAAATATATTGGTAGAATTTGTCCAAAAAAAAAAATTGGTAGAATTTCCAATACATGTTTTCTATCTTTGGTATACTAACAGTGGACATGTTAGCATTTTTCTCTAGTGTTAAAATTGTTACTACTCCGAAATAAAATATAAACAAAAATGATAATTGAAAAGTTAATATATGCATTTGAGTAAAAAAAAAACTTTTTTTACTTATACTTCATTCCAAAGTATTCATTATCGTTATGAATCTTTATATGCTGACTCGTAGGGACTCAACACTTCCGAAAGAGTCTTCCTAGATACGTGAATGACATTTCTTGAGTTGAAAATTAGGCACGTGAATGACATTGTGATTATAGATAGAGTAATATTTCTACAATTCATGGAAGTAACTTTGTTTCCATTAAGTTAATCAACGGAAATGAGATTAATGGAATGACATTGTCAAATTTCATGTCAAAGATTCTCCAATCGTGGCCTTTGAAAGTCTCCATCCGATCTAGCCATAGCCATGCTAAATGGTCAGGCATTGGATGAGAAAAGTTCTAAAATCGCTTGGCCTGCCTTCAGTAGAAAACCAATATCTAACAATAGGAAGATGGTAATATTTAGCAGGGCATAAGCAAAAGTGCAAAACATAAGGAACATGAACTCATTCCCTACGACAAAAGTTGAAGAAAATTGCTTTTGACACTTCATAGAAAGCTAAGAAACACCAGTAATTTACGTTTTAACCCCATCGGTAGTTAACTGCCGATGGGAAACAATCTGGCGGCAGCTAACTGCCAATGGGAAGGAACCAGCGGCAGTTAGCTGCCGTTGCCATGTTTTGCCTATATTTTCCAAAACTTCACATTTTTTCATCTTAATGTAAACAAAAACGATAAAATGACATGCGATAAAGTGAAAAAGCTAAAAAAAAAAAAAAAGTAATTAGATTTGGCACATAACTTATTTATGGATTTTTTTAAGTTTTTAAGAGGAGTAGTGAGGTTGGAGAAGGTTGTCATAACATTGTATGTTGGAAGACCTTCTCCAACATCACCACACATCTTAAAAATTGCTTACGCCTCTATATTCAAAACAAAAAAATAACATCATAAGAAGTAGGAAGTGTTTATGTTGGTGGTTTTTTGTTTAGTTTTTAAGAGGAGTGGAGATGAAAGGGAAGGCGTTCGAACACCTTCACTCTCATCCCCATGCATCTTATAAATTGTAGATGCGTTGAGTATAGATTGTGAAAGCGACACTGCCTATTTATAGAACTTTATGTGAGTTTTGGACCACAGAAAGTGTAGGTGGAACCCCATCCACACAAAATAAAGTGCATCGACAGCTAACTGCCGCTGGTTTCCTTTCCATCGGCAGTTAGCTGCTGCCGGATGTTTCCTTCCCATCGGCAGTTAGCTGCCGCCGGATTGCTTAAAAACGTAAATTACTGGTGTTTCTTAGCTTTCTATGAAGTTTCAAAAGCAATTTTCAAAGTTGAAGGAGTAAGCGAAAAGTGTCCTTGAATTTGGAAAAGGGTCCAACTTTCGGAACAATTTTTATCTAGGTGCAAAAACAAGAGAGGATGACGCAGATGACCTTGAGTCAGATTTTTCAATATCAATATAACTTTGGGAACGGTTTTGAGAGTCAAATGAAGACATTCTCTAGGGTTTTGGAGAAAAGAAAGTACTGCTCAAAGAGAAGAGTACTTAGCAAGGCGAACAAGAAAATCAGAGAGAATGAATAAATATCATAAGAAAGTGCGCCACCTAAAGATTATGCATATTTGTTGCTTAATCAATTGAGAAGATTAGAGTTCCCGTTGAAGTAATTAAATCAATAGGGATTAATGAGTTTTCACAAGTTGGTGTAGGTTTTTCAATGACTGCTTTTATGTTTTACAACACAATGATAACATTATTCATGAAAAAAATATATTGTTTACTTCACATCACCTCTCAGATCGTGTTAATTGATAATAAAACGCATAGGGTATTTGTTTACATTTAAAAATAAATAAGAAATTAGCTGAGAATGGCAATAGTCGAGTTTAGGATCATCCGAATTCCCTCGACCAAATGAACGCTAGGCGAATACTCCCTCCGTCCCAAATTGTATGACGTTTTGGACATTTCACACGTATTAAGAAATATAATTAATTTTGTGTGGGAAAGAGATATTATGAGTTGTTTTACAAAATTGTCCTTAATAAATGGCATGGAAAAAATAAATTAAAGAATTGAAAGAAGATAGAGTAATAAATAGTTAAGGATATAATAGGAAAAATAACATTAATGTTTCATTGGTATTGTAAAGCAACATATAATTTGAGACAAATTTTTTTTCTAAAGCGACATACAATTTGGGACGGAGGGAGTACAAAACAGTTCAATGTGAGTTAGTAAAAAAAATTCTCAAGTCTATTAAAGTCCACAAAATTTGTGGAGGTGTTAGGACAAAGTTCAGTGGAACTTGCCAATTTGACATTTTCATCCGTGTTCAATGCTCCATGTTCATAACGTTAGTATAGTCATTTTTTTTTAAACACGTTATTATAGTCATTGTTTGCCTATAAATATCACATATGTACATAATTCAGAATACACACTATCAATCAATCTGACAAACTTTTTTTTTGTTGCAATTTATCTTTTGGCTTTAGTTTACTTTCATGCATTTCTTATCTAGTAGCTCATAAAAACACTCAACGCCGTACTTAACAGTAACACTCTTTGAAGTAGGTTACGGAACGAGAATGAATTCTCCCAAGTATATTTTTCTCAATTGTTACATTTCAACCACATATTCAATATCTTCCTTTTCTTTATAATTAAATATCTCCTTTTCTCTCTCATATTTAATGGTGTAGATGTAACAATGGAGAAAAATGGAGAGAATTACACTTGACAGAATTCATTTTCTTAAGGAACACATAGCTCAGGGACACGACTTTTTCCTCAACGTAATGACTTGAAAAAAAAATCATAGTGAAAAACTATTAGCTGATATCTTAACTAACTTTCAAGTTCACATAAGAGTATTTAGTACCATATTTTGATTCAACTGTTAAAAAATATATCTAATAAATTTTTATTCAACAACGGTATATTTTAATTCAGCAACGTTATGAGCTGGTTTTGATTCAATTGTTACGATATATCTAATATTTTTTAATTATTTAAATAGAATTCCTCTATCAAAATCATTAGAACGGCCATATTTTATATTTTGGTAAAAAAATATCATGTTTTAGATTAGTTTCAAGATATTTGGAACATAATTTATCATCAAAGAGTAATTTAATTTTTCCAATACTTAAGTGAGCCAATTGATTTATAACATATAAAAGATTTGATTACAGTTTTGGTCCGTATATTTTCACTCATTCGTGAAATTAGTCTTTCTATTTTAAAACAATTAAGTTTTGGTCACTACATTAGATTTTTGTATTTAAAAATAATGATTTGACATATTTTAGATGATGTAGCATACGACATGATGATGTGGAGTGATCAACACTCTCAAAACTATAAGAAAACTCATTAAAAACTTTAGTTTCGCCATATTTTAAGTACAAAAATCAAATGAATGGACCAAAACATGAGTGCTTTTAAAATGGGGCACCAATTTCATGAATAAGTGAAAATATGGGGACCAAAACAATGAATGCTAAAAGATTACTCAACTTACTCAATGTTTGTTTTCTTAAAAAAAATACTCGTTTGTTGATTGCATTCATATATGTTTTATCAGAATTCTTTATATGAATTTAACATATTTGAACAGATATAAATTCAATCTTCATTTTATTGATAATTTTTCCAGTACTAATAATATCATTAGTAAATCCAGATTCTCTATATTTTTTCAAGTACTTATTCAATTATTTTATTACTTTTATAGCTATATCAATACACATTTTTTTGTAAGCCATGCTAAAAACTCATAAACAAACTCAATGTTTTATACAAAATTGAATAAAATAAAAATGGTTATAATTGCTGTAATTGAAAAATAATATTTCAAATGAATGAAAAAAAAAACTAATCATTGAACAGAGGCTTTCATAATGAGATATTTTTAGAATGTGATGAACCAACACATTGAATAAAAATAAATAAAAGAGAGTTAAAATACTAAGAGATATTAAAAAAAATCAAGAGACTACATGATTGAAATTTAGTTGAGATGCTTTTACTCCAAAAAAATTCATATGATCAATACTAGTTTTTGTTATTTCGTTTGAATATTTTTTATTTTTTGTAAAAAAATAGAAAATTTGTTTTTTTTCTTCTAAAAAATATTTATATTTTACTTTTTCATTTTTTTTTTGCATATTCTGATAGTTGAAAGTTGACTAAAAATTTAAGGTTTGACCTTAAACCTTAAATTTTCAAGAAAAATAGATGATCTAAACTTCAATCACCATGTAAGTAAAACTTCTCAAGTATCCCTGAAATTTGAGATCAAATTTTAATAAATATCAGGGAGAATCAAACATGAAACTTTAAGATGATTTTTGATTGAGAATTTAATTTTAAATTTAATCTAGAATTGGTGATCTTACTATTAACTTAGAAATTTGTGTTAAAAATATTAACTAAAGAAAGGATAAAAGACAATTAAAATATCATTAAGTTTAAATTAAAAAAATGAATATTAGATAAATCATTTGATTTTTTCCCATTCTCATGCATTAAGTATGATTCTTGGAGTATGCATGACTATCAACAAAAACACAATCAACCAACTTACTACACACATGACACAACCAATTTTTTTTTTTCTAATAGAATTCACTCTTCCCAGTTACTCATGTATTAAATATGACTCGTACATTCATGCATGTTATGTTGTATTAAATACTCGGTCCGTTCTTTTAATAAAAAATAAAACCTCTCAAAATCATCAAAACAAAGGAAACATCAGTTTTTTATTTTGAAAGAAGACAAACGAAACTTCTTGAAAACTCATTTAATACTCATATAAATTTATATTTTTTTTCATAAATATCCCCGTATTAGTTACTCTCCATTCCACATATTTACTTACATTTAACATTGTTTTTCATAATAAATAAGAGCACAAATGAAATTAAACATCTAACACATTTAAAAATTCGTCAATGTTTCTTATATAAAAAGATCCCAAAAAATTACACTTTTGATTCTTATAAAAAGGATCAAAGGGAGTATTATATTTGTTAAAAATAAAAAAATATTGTCAGTTCTTATCCCGATTATATAAAAAGGACCGCATTTTCTATTTGCAATGCTATTTTTCTATTTATTGCAAAAAGATAAATTGGTAATGAAAAATATATTTACATGGACACAAAAAAAAAAGACAATAGACCAAATAGAAAAATTTGTATATGGCTGTGGGGGCATGAGATTTTTTCTAGGAGATATTTATGTTAGAAGAGATTTTTTTAATATATAATATATTAAAGGCTAGATTATATTTTTGATCCCTTATTTTTATTTTAGATTTTAATTTGCTTCTTTTTTTTAAATATAGTTTTTTTTAAGGAATTTTAATATAGTTTTTTGCTTTGCGAAGTTATTTCATTTTGATTCTTTCCTTTTAAAATTTGGTGTGGGGAGGACCATTCAATATACTATATTATGAAATATGAGACATTTTAAAAGAGTATGAAGTATAAAATTAATAGGTTTAATTGGTTCATTGGTCCCTTAATTAATTTCTAGTTTTCATTTTGGTCTCATATCTCGTAAAATCAAAGTTTTGGTCCTTATGTTTGTCTCCGTTATTCAAATAAATCCATGGCTGTTAACTTTAACCACAAACTAGTGAAATACCCGTGCTGACGCACAGATACAATAAAAGTTTTGTATTTAACCATTATATTAATTCGTCGATAATATTTTTTTGACATGTTAAAAAAAACAATATAAACATATAATTTTATATGTTATTTTGTATTTCTTAGTAAGAAGCATTATGTTTAAATTATGAGATATATCATTCATGAAGATTTGATATAAATAAATTGAGTAATTTAAAAGGATATTATCGTCATATAGGAAATATGATGTCAAAACAATGAAATGATAACAAATACATGAGAAATTGTAATGGAGTTATTAGATAATTGCCAAGATGTTTATGATTAAGTCTACTTAAACATAGAATTACAACTTAGGGAAAGTAGTTAAGTTATCATATCTAGACTTAAAATTTAACAACTTTAATAACATTTGATGTTGTCTTGTTTACAAAATTCATTCTAAGAGTATCATTCTCCACAAATCCATTAATTTCAACAAACCTTTTCCAATCTGTTCCAAATTTAGTTGTTAACTTATCATCCCTAATCTTCTTCAAGATATGACATAAAAGAGTGAGGAAGAAGATGAAGAAAGGGAAAATTAATTAGGTGTTGTTGAAGCACCGTAAGATAAAATAGACATGCGTAATCCAATGGTCATCCTTTATAAAAAGGATCAAACGGTTTAAATTAAAATAATTAATAAGATCTATGGTCGACCACTCTTAAGGTTGGTCCACCATAGACATTTAGGGTTAAAGTTAACATGGTCGACCACTCTTAAGGTTGGTCCACCATAGACATTTAGGGGACCAAAAGACCAATTAAGCCAAATTAATATTAGTTGCCAATTAAGATAGTAACATGGTAGAAAAACTTTTTTTTGGTCAAGTAGTCTAGGGGCTAGAGCTCACATTTTAAATGTTGAAAAGTGGGGTGTCCGGGGTTCGAACTCCACCACTTACATATATTATGCATTGTCCCTACCAACTGAGTTAAACTCACATGGACAACATGTTAACTAATATAATAAAAGAACTATATGTTAATTGTAGTATATAAAAGAAATTATTAAAAATATGGGGGAGACCATGGCCTCTAGAGGCCCCCTACTCCCTCTGCTGCTATTTATAGCAATTAAATCATAATGAGTGAATTTAAAAGTAAACTTATTTGAGTGTAATTTAGGTACAATGAAAATATGTTACACAATAAAAGAAAATCATGTATGCCCTTTATTAGTAGTATATAATAGATTATAATATCTATACCAGTCATAAATAATTGGTTTGGAAAAAAATTGATTAAAATTGGTAGCTAGTTTTTTAATTCCTTTAATTATGGTGTAGAGTTAAATTTAAATTTAAAAAATAATAGAATTTTTAAGAGTACAAAGAAATATTTGTATCAATCGAATCATAATTAATGATTTTAAAAGTAAAATTGCTTATATATGTAATATCCCGATTCAGACTCAAGTATTTATCAGTAGAGAGACGATGTATCAGAGATATTTAAGGAAGGGTAAATTGGTAATTGTCGTCCAAGATTTTTATAAAAAGGGGAAAAACCCCAAAATATTCTCATTTTCCCATTCCACTTCTCTCTCTAAGAATCAAACTCTCTCCCTTCTCTCCTCTCCTTCTCATGCGCCACCTCCTCCATCCCTCCATAAATCATCAAACTTCATCTCCAATCTCTCAATCCTTATGCAAGCCAAGCAAACACCAATTTTGGGAGGTTTGGACCAAGAAAAGGAAGTGAAACAAATAAGGAATGAAAGATCAAAGCTAGGGTTTTGGCAAGGAATTAAGGGAAGAAGAGGAATCAAGCTAGAGCTTGGATTAGGAAGCTTGGCAAATCATTAATCAAGAGAACAAGGTGAGCTCCCATAGATTTATACCTTTTTAGGGGTAGTTTTGAGTTTTTTAAGAGGAAAGAAAACTTGAATGATTAGGTTGATTTCTTGTTTGTTAGTTACCCTTTGTTAATATTTGACATGTTATGATCTTCCTAGTGAAAAATACTTTATTTTGATGCATAATGACTTGCTGGTGTTGTGAATTTGATAAAATTCGTATTAGAACTTTCTGGAAAAGCTACAGGGCCTGGCAGCACTGACTTTATCGTGCCACGACAGATTCCATCGTGCTATGATCATATAGATCAACACACCATCGTGCCACGAAAAAGACAGGATGCCACCTCTTTTTGAAAACTTGTTTCAAGGCCAGCAAACCATCCTTACAATGCCAAAGCGTCTTTGTGCATTTAGTAATGGAAGAAAGAGGTCACAATATTCTTTGTATTAACACGAGAGTGGTAAAAGATATTCAAACATCAATGAGGATTAATCTCAACAAGAATCAGCGTCAATTATGACAATGGGTAGATATTACCTATATGCTTCAAGTAAGCTAAGGGGCCTAGTTCCCAACAATTAAGTAAGTGGCTTATGAGAACGATAAGCTTAAACCTTATGTATAGGTTAGGTATCTCATGTTTAATTACTTGATGAATGCATTAGATATGCATATGAGCAGTATAAAGTATCAGATATACTTGCGAGAATTAAGACAAGAATCAGATTATAAGACTATGCTAAACGTGTCCAGCAGACTCCGGATTATGCCGGATGGGACTTCTCCGAGAGGGCATTCCACACGTAAGATTTCAAGTTATATGTATATAGTAAGAGACGGGATTACTACGTCTTAAGATATTGGAACTTATCATTATTAATATGAAGATGCTTGTCGTACCTCTTATTATTCCCGCTAGTTGGAGCATGGAGGGTCATGTTCAAGCTAAGATAATTAATTTAAAAGATTAATGTGTCTCCTGTTTTCTCGCTAGTCAGAACATAGGGGGTTCCGACGAGCTGGAACGGTGAAGTTACCATCGGCGAGGATAGCCGCACATAAGAGTTTAATTAAAATGTTAAGTCGTGACTTTCGTTGTTCACGCTAGTGGGACACGAAAGGTTCATGCATAAGTTAAGACTAATATGGAAAGTATGTTAAGTCGCTTCTTTCGTCGTTCACGCTAGTGGGACACGGAAGGTATACGCGTAAGTTAAGATTATTAATAAGATAAGTCATGTCTTCTGTTTTCACGTTAGTGGGACACAGGAGGTTCACGCTAGTGGGACGAGTTATTCCGCAAGGATGACCACACGACGATAAGAGGAGTCCGGTGTTAGCCTGATATGATAGAAATTTTCACCGGTAGTAGGGAGATGTACTCTGGGGTTACTTCACTCGGATGCACTCCGTAAAATAAACCAAGATAATTATTGTATGTTCAACGATAACTTTCTAACTTAATGATATAAGAAAAATGAATATGTATATAATATACAAAGAGAAATGACAAAGTAGTCTTCAGATATCAGGAAGTGATCATAGGATATCCCCATATCACTAAGTATGAGATTATGAATATGTTAAGTATAAGATAAAGGCATATAACGATCTTATTATTCCCTTGATCGCAAGATATATAGAGACTGACGACGATCATAGGTTTCCCCGAGATTGCCAAGACTTAGTGCATGGCGACCCTAGGTGTCCCCGAGGTTGCCAACAATAGGTTGGGCTGGAGCTCACTGAGACATTATGTCTCATCCCAATCCTTCTGGTGCAGGTTTTCAGGTAAGCAAGAGATTCGTGAAGAAGTTCACCAGGGAGACGCTGAATGGAGTGCAGATGCTCATCATGTACCAGCTCAGAAGTTGTCAGACAATTGTATAAGTGTTTTTTGTGGTACTTGATCAGTTGTTTAAACGAGCAAATTTGTATTCGTTCAGTTGTATTATTAGTATTATTATTGAAAATTTTAATGTATCCAGTATCAGATTAATACACATGCTAAATATTCTAGACAATTTAGTATGGGTGTTACAATTGGTATCAGAGTAGGTCGATTCAGACAGTGCCTTGGGTCATTAAAGATTCAATAAATGTAGTGGGACCATTGGGTTCCGTATATTGTTCTAAATGTCACATCTAGTTGAGCCTGATCAACTCAATCTAGTATATGACAGTTAGGACAAATGTCTGAGATTTGAATGGGACCGTGGAGGAATGAAGCTTATGAAGGTGAAGATTAAGATGTCCGATTTATAAGACGGAAATTGACGGAGTAGTGTTTAGTGCCAAATGGTGGCTATTAAATAATGAGGTAACGAAGCCTGTGACGGCAAGTTTCAGGAATATTTGATATAATTAAGAACAAGGCGGAGTACCTCAACATCGGTGGACGCGTCATTGAGCGATGCCCCATCTATGGAAGACATAAGGAATAAGGAATTAACAGTCATTTATCGAAACCTCTAGACTCCCAACAAGGATAGAGTGTGTACGAATCGAAGGACTTGCGCACTCGAACCGGATGAGATTTTAATATCCAAACAGTTAAGAGAATCAATTATGTATTAGGCAAATTATTTGGACAAATTAAGTTTACCCCTCAGATGTGGTCTTGAAGGTGAAGCGCAAGCAAGTTTAACCCCGTCAGATCAGCCACATCTCCCGAACCTTAAGCGCCAGATGTGTGAATTGAGAAGAGAAGGTGGTATGCAACCTAGGAACTAAGATGGACGAGTAAGTAGTAGCGATAAGACATGTTGCATATCGAAGTGTGATTCAGATGTGTCCTATTTGGTAAGGAGATTGAAAATAAGCTAAGCTCAAGGAGAACTTTACACAAAGAAAAGTGAATCAGATTACCTTCCATTATGATGAGTTATCGAGATGTTTTGTACGAGCAATGCAAGCTTAGCAACAAGAAATAAGTCCCCAGAAAAGGACAAGAGACAAGACGTAAATTTTCAGCAGAATCGGGAAATATAGATTGAATCATATATTGTTGGATTATGTATTGCTGAAATTAGGGAACTGATGGATGAGCAATATCGAACTTCCTCGATTGGATGAAGAAAGCAAGTTTAAGATAACACAAGATTATAGTAGACCAGTATTTTGAGGATTAAATGGAATTTTAGCCGAGACTTATTTTGAGGCCTAAGTACCAGGAAAATCGCCGCTAGTGCACAAGTTAAAGTAATGGTTAATGTTAAGGAATTTTATGTTTTCCATTGACGGGTTTCCTTACATAACTATTCTAGAAGCTGAAAGAGATCACTTTGTGTTGGTATGCTTTCGAAGGTAGTAGAAGGTGCTGATTTTGGATTGTCCAAAACAATATGAAGAACCATGCAGATAATAAGATCAAGTTTTGAGTTGCGAATGCGGTAACGAGTTACTGGATGAATCCAACAGGTAATGATAAAGTGTTGAAGTTTAAGATTATTTAGCCAGGTACTTGAAGAGGCTTAACCTATGATTGGGTTTACAAGATGACCAGTAAGAGTTTGAAACTATTCTAAACGGCTTGTTCCCAAAGGAACTCGAAGTGTAACCTAATGGACATGGTAAAGTTATGGAGACCGAAGTTATCTCGGAAAAGAATATAAGTATGAAATCCTTACGGATAAGAATAGAAGGAATGTAAACGAGACTCAAACCATCAGTGGGTTTAGTGTATGAAAGATATGAATCTGGAAGAGTATCCAAGGAATCGATACGCGAGAACAAGTACAATGTTTACGTCTGAAGGAAAATATAAAAGCAGGTGGTCTAAGTCACAAGGAAAGTAATGAACGTAAGAATGTTCTATTAGAGTAACTACAAGGTTATAAAGAGTAAGATTGGTCAAGAGATTTTATATGGTAATAGTGGTGTATTGCTCCTATTCCAAAGCGAGTTGTTTAAAATTAGAGTTGCGCAGCGAAGAGGTAATTCAAGAATGAATTAGCGAACAATTCTAAGCTGAAGCTTAGAGAACAGGAATATTTGTGAAGCCCTTGCCAGATGAACCGCAGGAGAGGCAATAAGTGCCCAAATTCTTGTAACGCAGAATAGCAGTAAGCAGTACGACTTGAGTATATCATAAGTCTTAACGGGAAGTCTTAAAAGTTAAACTGAGGGATACTTCGAACCTCGAAACTCATGAATAATGGAAATTGAAGTAATTTAAGAGTAAGTGGTAAGAAACAAGAAGGATGTGTTCCTACCACGTTAAGTTTAAAGTGATTGAAGTCACCGCTAGTACGGTAATCTAGCTATGTAGCTCAGTAACTTCAAGTGGGCTTAAAGAATAAGTTTAGCCAAAGAGAATTATACATGAGACAACAACAGTAAAGGTTGTACTTGCAAGAGGGTGTTTGGATTTGAAGCATCGAATAGGAAAGACAGTATAATGGCATATGAGTTTATTTCACTTTGTACCCACATTATGTAGATATGTCTCATGTACCAGATTATGTTCAGTATTTTGTACTCGTCAGTCAGTACTTTTACTACTCAGACAGTTATGTGTCATATTCCTCAGTTATGTAACAAGTATCAGTAACCGTTGTAAGCGGTCATTAATGTTTAAGTGAGAAGGCGCCACCCAGATCAAGTTGTTAAATATCGAACACGGTCAGCTGAAGGGTTTGAATAAGATTTGAAATCGATGTTCAGAAATGAGAAATAAGTTTATAATACCGATAGATTGTAACCGTAATTTATGTTATGGGATAATGTATACTTAGGAAATAAACATGAGTTATGAATAAGAAGAAAGTCTCCAATTGATGTGGTATTACCTCAGATATATTTTGATTAAGAATGACGTCCCGTTAGTCGGACGAAGATGATGTGACGTACTGTGTACCCGCTAGTAGTGTATGTTGGAACAAAATGTGTTTAAACAACTCTCTTCTGAATTAAGGGGGAGATCGTTGAAACTTTATGTATAAACATATCTCTCTTTGTGGTTTTGATGATAACAAAAGTGTTAAATAGAAAATTGGTTATTTGCTAATGCTTTGTTCAAGTTATTTCAGAACCATGTGTTTAATGATTGGAAATTGATAATGGTTATGGAAGAACAAGCTTAGAGCAAGAAAGGAAAGCTTAGAAGCAATGTTGCAAAGCTGGAAGAAAACTGGGTCTGAAGAGTGCTCCTGAAGTGGTGCTACTGATCAGCCTTTGAAGGGGAGTCTGAAGCCTGCGTCTGAAGACAGCTTCTGAAGTCTGAGTCTGAAGGAAGTCAACAAAAGTCAACGTCTGAAGACCTGCTTCTGAAGTCTGAGTCTGAAGAAGTGCTTCTGATGAACAGTGCTCTCGAAGAGAGCTTCTGATGTACTGTTCACGCAGAAGCTTCTGAAGTCTGATGTGGCAAGGAAAGCAACTGTTACTGTGCGCATTTAATGCCTGGATATGTCAGAACAACTCAATGGAACAGTTGTCTCCCTGACTCAAACATTCCCCAGCTTTTAAGGAAAGCAAATTCAAAAATGGCTGCTGCACTATGTTTTCTGCAAAAGTTCAGCACACAATTGCAGCTATCCTAGCTCTCAATTTGCAACGGCTCTTTGCTTAATTTCTGCAAGTCTTCAACAGCTCTAATTTCCTCTATAAAAGGAAGAAGAATTGAAGAAGAAATTGTCTAAGACTCTTGAAACAAAACTGCTGAACCTGTGCTCTGTTTTTGCTGTCAAAACTCATAAGTTCACAAAACTCTTAGAAATTCTTTTAGTCTCTGTAACTTAGAATTTCTTAAGGTTAAGAGTCTTAACCTGTGTTGTATTAAGAGAACACCTCTGATATTTTATCAAGTGTTCAACCCAAACTCATTTCTTTGTAATTCAGTTTGGTCCTTAAGTCTCAGTCTGAATACTGAGCAATTGTAACCTCATTCCTTTGTTGTCTGAGCTGTTAGTCACATTCCTGTGTGGTCTGTGCAGGGAGTCTTATTCCTTGGTGGTCTAAGCAAGGTTGGTTCATTCCTTAGTGGTCTGAACATTAGAAGTCTTATTCCTTTGTGGTCTAAGCAACTGGAAATCTCATTCCTTTGTGGTCTGAGTAATTGTAATCAGGCTGATTATAATTGAAATCTCTTGTTGGAAAACAAGGGGAGTGGACTACTTCCAACATTTGGAAGGAACCAGTATAAATCTTTGTGTGTCTCTCTTTCCTTCTCTCTTTTCATTTTGAATCCGCTGCAATACTCTTTGATAATAGTTCAGAACTTGTTTTTGAACTAGTCTTAAGTTTTTGAAAAGAAAGAAACCAAGTTTTTGGAGTCCACACAATTCAACCCCCCCCCCCCCCTTCTTGTGTGTTTTTCTCACCTTTAGTTGGTATCAGAGCTCCGGTTCTGATATTAACACTTAATAGTGTGTCAGTAGGATCCTGAGAAAAACATGTCATCTGATAATGAAGATTCACCTCCACCTCCTCCTCCTGGTGGTAGACATACTTCTGTTCAATATGACTATGGTACTGATGATAGAAAATCCAGGTCACACAATAAACCCCCAATGTTTACTGGTGATCCTGAGAAGTTCTCTTGGTGGAAGAGTAAAATGTACAGTCATATAATTGGTATTGATGACTCACTTTGGGATATTATTGAAGATGGAATCTCAATACCAGTTGATGAAGAAGGTGTTGCTGTCAACAGAAGAGCTTTAAGTGATGCAGAAAGAAAGATATATAGAAAGCATCACAATGTGAGAGGAATCATTGTGGATTCCCTACCTCACTCTGAGTACCAGAAGCTGAGTGACAAGTCCACAGCAAAGGCCATCTTCACATCCCTCTGCTCTAACTATGAAGGTAATAAAAAGGTTAGAGAGGCTAAGGCTAACATCCTTGTTCAGCAATATGAATTGTTCAGAATGAAAGAGGATGAAAATATTGAGACAATGTTCTCAAGATTTCAGACTCTGGTTTCTGGACTTCAGATTCTGAAGAAGAGTTATACCACAGCTGATCATGTGAACAAACTCTTGAGAAGTCTGCCATCTAAATGGAGACCTAAAGTGACAGCTATTGAGGAAGCTAAGGATCTGAATACTTTAAGTATTGAGGATCTTATAAGCTCCCTCAAGGTGCATGAACTGGGACTCAATGAGGATGAGTCTGTTAGAGAACCAAAATCATTAGCTCTGAAATCTAAAAGAAAGCCTGCTAAAGCTTTGAAAGCTATTGAATCTGAAGAAGAATTTCCTGAGGGAAATTCTGATGAAGATTCAGATGCTGATGAGAACGTGACGCAGTCGGAAGCGTAGGCTAGCAAGCGCTAAACCTAGGTTGAAAAGAAACAAGTTTGCAAGCGACAAACTTGTGAAAATAGGGTTCCGGAATCCACCAGAAATTGAGAAAAACTCTCTAAAATATTATTGATTGAATAAAAGTTGCCTCTTAGGCTACAACTGTTAAGCTTAAATAAGGAAATAACAAACCCCTAATGGGCCTAAAAATAACAAACTGAAATAAAACAAAAAAATAACAAACTGAAATAAAACAAATAAAATAACAAACTGAAATATTAAAAATACTATAAAAACCCTCCTACATCAGACTCTACCACTTCTGAAGAACTCGACCCCGAGTCTCATTCTAATAAGGAGTTTCTCATGCATGTTGACTTCTCTAATGAACAAGAGACCACCCTCCTGGATCCCATTGAGTGAAATACCAAGATGACTTGATTTGAAAAGTACAACAGTTGCTTTTATGCCATCGAAGAACTGTAGTAGCCCATGTATTTTTAGGGAACATATCTTTCAACTTTCCACTAGCCACACGACGTGACATTAACATAGTATTCAAACTTTCTTGACCACTTTTTCTACAACCTGGATGCAATTTTTCCCTCATGTATTCATATGTCCAGAAGTAAAAACCATGAGAAGGTACATCCCTCATTATAGTGATGCCAAGTCCTCGATATATGCCGCAAAACCCCTCTTTTCTCCATATGTTTTTAGCTACCTTTACAGGAGTTGTTCCAGATTCTTTTTCCGATTCAACTGGTGCTTCCTCTTTGGGTTTTTCAGCGACAACAACAGCATTCAAAGCTTCCACATAAAGTTGTTCCACCGGTTCCGCCACAGATGTTCCTTCCACTTGAGTCTTTTCCAATTCAGCTGTACTATTTTCTTTTTTCAACTCAACTGGTGCCTCCCCTGATAGTTTTTCAGCGACAACAGCAGCCAAAGATTTCTTAAAAAGTTGTTCTGTCGGTTCCGCCATCGATACTTCTTCGACTTCAGAACTCAAATTCTCAATAATTTGATTAGTTCTACCACGTGAAACCCTAATTGGTCCACCTCTCCTGTTCAGATTGTTTTTGTTGTTATTGTTGGTGATGCCATCGACTCTAGTTGTTAAAACCGCCATCTGATTTGATAACGCCTTGACCGTCGCGGCTAAATCGTTGACCGTCGTAGCTAAAACGTTGAAGTCTGCTTTCGTAACAAATTGATCTCCCATGGCTGATCACGTTAGGAAAAGAACAGGAGAAATCTGCTCTGATACCAAATGACGCAGTCGGAAGCGTAGGCTAGCAAGCGCTAAACCTAGGTTGAAAAGAAACAAGTTTGCAAGCGACAAACTTGTGAAAATAGGGTTCCGGAATCCACCAGAAATTGAGAAAAACTCTCTAAAATATTATTGATTGAATAAAAGTTGCCTCTTAGGCTACAACTTTTAAGCTTAAATAGGGAAATAACAAACCCCTAATGGGCCTAAAAATAACAAACTGAAATAAAACAAAAAAATAACAAACTGAAATAAAACAAATAAAATAACAAACTGAAATATTAAAAATACTATAAAAACCCTCCTACATCAGAACCACAAGCTTAAACCTTATGTATAGGTTAGGTATCTCATGTTTAATTACCTGATGAATGCAATAGATATGCATATGAGCAGTATAAAGTATCAGATATACTTGCGAGAATTAAGACAAGAATCAGATTATAAGACTATGCTAAACGTGTCCAGCAGGCTCCGGATTATGCCGGATGGGACTTCTCCGAGAGGGTTGTCCACACGTAAGATTTCAAGTTATATGTATATAGTAAGAGACGGGATTACTATGTCTTAAGATATTGGAACTTATCATTATTAATATGAAGATGCTTGTAGTACCTCTAATTGTTCCCGCTAGTTGGAGCATGGAGGGTCATGTGCAAGCTAAGATAATTAACTTAAAAGATTAATGTGTCTCCTGTTTTCTCGCTAGTCAGAACACAGGGGGTTCCGACGAGCTGGAACGGTGAAGTTACCATCCGCGGGGATAGCCGCACATAAGAGTTTAATTAAAATGTTAAGTCGTGACTTTCGTTGTTCACGCTAGTGGGACACGAAAGGTTCATGCATAAGTTAAGACTAATATGGAAAGTATGTTAAATCGCGTCTTTCGTCGTTCACGCTAGTGGGACACAGAAGGTATACGCGTAAGTTAAGATTATTAATAAGATAAGTCGTGTCTTCTGTTGTTCACGCTAGTGGGACACAGGAGGTTCACGCTAGTGGGACGAGTTATTCCGCAAGGATGACCGCACGACGATAAGAGGAGTCCGGTGTTAGCCTGATATGATAGGAATTTTCACCGGTAGTAGGGAGATGTACTTCGGGGTTACTCCACTCGGATGCACTCCGTAAAATGAACCAAGATAATTATTGTATGTTCAACGCTAACTTTCTAACTTAATGATATAAGAAAGATGAATATGTATATAATATACTAAGAGAAATGACAAAGTAGTCTTCAGATATCAGGAAGTGATCATAGGATATCCCCAGATCACTAAGTATGAGATTATGAATATGTTAAGTATAAGATAATGGCATATAGCGATCTTATTCTTCCCTTGATCGCAGGATATATAGAGACTGACGGCGATCATAGGTTTCCCCGAGATTGCCAAGAGTTAGTGCATGGCGACCCTAGGTGTCCCCGAGGTTGCCAACAGTAGGTTGGGCTGGAGCTCACTGAGACATTATGTCTCATCCCAATCCTTCTGGTGCAAGTTTTCAGGTAAGCAAGAGATTCGTGAAGAAGTTCACCAGGGAGACGTTGAATGGAGTACAGATGTTCGTCATGTACCAACTCAGAAGTTGTCAGACAATTGTATAAGTGTTTTTTGTGGTACTTGATCAGTTGTTTAAACGAGCAAATTTGTATTCATTCGGTTGTATTATTAGTATTATTATTGAAAATTTTAATGTATCCAGTATCAGATTAATACACATGCTAAATATTCTAGACAATTTAGTATAGGTGTTACAATATCCTTAAAAAAGAGAGTAAATTTGTTTATAGGATAATTTGGATATATTAAAAATATGCTAAAAAAAAAGTTCCCTCTTGATTAGTTTTGATTGATTAGTATTGAAAAATGTATCTATTCCATTTAAAAAATATATATAATATGTATCTCTTTTCTATCAAATAACATATCTTCTTAAAATAATCTCTTAAAATTTTAGAATTTTTCGATTTTGTTTTTGACAAATTATAAATTCCACCAGCATCACTTTGAACTTAGATAATAAAGATTATAATACTAATTATTTCTTTGATCCTTTATTTCTTTTAATCTTGTAGCCCACATGCATAAAAATAAAAAAAATTAACATTTGTACAAACTCACTAGTTTCTTGCTAATATTAAAACAAAAATAAATAAGAAATTAGTCGAGAATGATAAACAACTGAGTTTAACGTCAGACGAATTCCCCATAACTTAATGAAAGTTCGATCAATGCAAAATTATCAAATGTTAGTCATTGAGGTTTTTCTGAAGTTCTTACGTGCGTGAAGCAATTACAGTAAGGAATCCAGGAATGCACATGTCGAAAAAGAAGAAAAGAATATCAAACCATGAGAAAGAGGAAGATTAAATCAAACATGCCCAATAATTGTAAATTTATATATTTATATACCACAATATTTTGGGCTATAAATATGTATCACACATGTAAATTTTTCAAAATACACACAATTAATCAAACGAGTTATTTTCGCAATTTTATCTCTTTAGCTGTCTGTTTTATTTACTTTTTGCATTTTTCAGTTGAATAGCTCACAAAATCACTCAACGCCGTATTTAACACTCTTTTAAAGAACAAACTTTGTTTTTTAGCACGTAATCCCTTAAAGAAGAAAAAAAAGAATCACAATAAGAGTTATTAGTCGGTACTTCAACTAACTTTCAAGTTTGATAATAGTATTTAAACATAAAATAAGTGATTAACTAAGCAAAAATCGAAAGAGTAAAAATATATATAAATGATGAAAAATAAAATATTTGGTGTAAAAGAATGTGTTTAGAAAATGAAATACGTGAAGTGCTCACATAAATATTATACAAAGGTTTATTAATGTCGACTACTTCCCTAGAATTAATAATATGAATAGCAGTATAAATTCAAGGCACGTTGTCAGCACCGCTTATCAAATTACAGATATCTGAACATTCCACCAAACTGCACAGAAAATTACACAAGGTGAGCATCAATTGAAAGGATAATAACTTGGTAATTTTGAGACTTAATCTCCTGTAGGTAAATAGTTATGCAATAACCATAGTCAAGCAATCCACATACGTGTATCAAAATCTAACAGTTCATCAGTCATATGCTATTAATCCAAAGAATCAAAATAAGCAACTTTGCTAAAAAAAAAAAATTTGTTTTAAATCAAAACATATTTGAGATCACCTCTAATTCTTGAAAGAAACTAAGAATTCATTTGAGAGAGATATACACACATAAACTTAATTATTTAAATATTAAATGATAAGAAAAAGTTTGCTACGCTAATTTATCATCTGTAACTGCGTATCTCTTTTTCTTCTAACCATAGGCCAAAAGACCTTTCACTTAGGCTTTGTTTGGGAGTTTAGAGGGAAAGGGAAGGAAAGGCTTTGGGGGGACAAAAATATAGGGAAAAATTGAGAAATCTTTCACATTTTTAAAAGAGTATTTTTTTAAAAGAGTGATAAATTAATACTTATAATTAATATATTTTTAATTTTAAGAATATTATAACAACATATATTAAATTTGAAGAATTCATGTAAACTTTCCCAAACCCTTCAAAATCATCCTCCAATACAATTTTTTAGTTCACTCAAATAATGAGGGTTTGATATTTTGAAGAAAAATAAGTCCCCCAAAACCCTTCCTTCCAATGTCATCTATTTCTTCCACTTACTTCTTCCTTTTTTCCAAACTCTCCCTTCCCCTTCAAACTCGCAAATAAAGTCTTAGTAGATAAGGTCTCATATGTATAATGAAGTAGGATGGCTTCTTCTCCCAACATCCATGATTCTCAAAACTGCACCCTTTTTTTTGTTTGTTTATGTTCAGATTGACGAATTCAAAGGGTGCAGTTTTAAAGAAAAAGATAAGGGGCCAAAAATAGCTCTCATGAAGTAGTGAGTTTTAATTTTGTTGGTTGATATGCATTGCTCTACATAAATAATTGTGGTGATTTTGTTGAGCTGGGAAGTAGGAGTTCTTTGGGGTGAAAACTAGTGTGAGGCGCGGCAGGCACTGTTTATTAGTGGTTAGAAGAAAATTGGGAGATGGAAAAAGTATTTCGTTTTGGCATGACCGGTGGGTTGGTAAGTTTCCTTTGAAGAATGTATTTCTGCTAGTGTTGTTAAAGAGGCGAGAGTGGCGGATATGAATTGGAAGTTGATGTTGGGCCGAATTAAGAAGGTAGTGATGGGTGGATTTGATTGTTAAACAATGAAATGTTGCGGAATTCTAAGTCAGTTCTTCTTGTTATAAACACTTGGTTTCGCTTATAAATGTTCAATCTAGTATTCCAATTTCGGCAAAGGCTTTGGAAAAGTTATGGAAGATTAATGTTCGGTATAATGCCAAGGTTATGGTTTGGAGATTACATCAAGGGAGACGAGACTAGCAGCTAAAGAGGCTTTGGCTAGCAGAGGGGGTACCTGTGTTTGTTGCCCAAGTGATATTGAGTCTAGTAACCATCTCTTCTTCTCTTCTCCTTTCTCTTATAATGCACAGTCTGCCATAATTGGACGGATATTCAAGGTGTTAACCTTAATATGTGTTCAACATCTCTTTATGCATGCATACTTGGTCTTAAATAAGTGTTTGAAGAGAACTCTTTCTTATTTGGGTGGCCGTGGTTTGGTGTCTTTGGTTGGTTGGAACAAAGTTATTTTTCAAGAAGAGGTTGCGGATTGCAATTCGATAATCTCTCAAATCTAATTTTGTGTATTCGTCCTCTAGGATGTCTATCTAGTTGCTAGTTTGAACTTCAAAATAAATTGTTGTATGCACTTTGAGTCAATAGTATGTAAACAAATTCATGTACTATATCGATCCTTTATCAAATTAATTAATAGCCTGTAACAATGCTATATATTTTCTCTTAAAAAATCAATAAGAAGAAAATTAAGCACATGATATTGATATGTTATTATACTATCATTTTTCAAAAACAAATTGAAAATATATATACTATAGCAAAAAGTTGAAGGCAAATATTTACCAGTAATGACGACTTCGAAAACCTTGCTTGAACACAACGAGTGGTCCTATGATGTTAAGAGGGCCTTCACCAGGAGAGCCATCACCACCTCTGATGCAAGTAGTGACACACTTACCTGTGCATGATTCTGCTTTTCTTGACTTTGGTTTCTGTATTTTAGCTTTCTTGCAATCTTGAGCTGTTTTGCACTCTCCTGATAGAGTTTGAGGTATGTTTGATAGAGTCTCTTCTTGTTCATCATATGTTGCTGCATCAACTGTTGCAATTGATGCTATTACCACTGCAGTTGTGAAGAAAGTAGCAAGTGTAACACTGTACTTGTGGCATACTCTTTTGACATTACTCTCACTCTGCAGGGATTTGCAAGTGATGATGATGCTTCTTCTACTTGAATTGTTGTTCTTGTTGTGCCAATTGCTCTCACTTTGAAAACCTCCAATTCTTAGGAAGGATCCACAGTGTGGCAATAAACTCGGGCCACAAATTAACATTATCTTTCTCTACTGTCCCTTCATTCATACATTTAAAGTTTATATGCTTAATAGGGACCACAACCACCACTTCAACAATCTGTGAATGTGTGGTATAATGAAATAAATATTGAAATTATAAGCGATAAAAGAGAAAATTCCTTGCCTTTTAAATTTTATTGCTATTTCTAAAATGTTGGTCAAGAAAACTAAGAAAGAAGTGTATTCCATGATATATTTACTTTAAGGAAGTGCTTGGATGGAAGATTTAGGAGGGTTAAATTATAGATACTATGAAATATTTTTTTAAAATCAATTTACTATGATTGAGTTTATTATAATCATTTATCATGATGTTCTTTTAATTTTTTAAAATATCAAAATATATATCCAAATATATAAACTTAATCCTTCATTACTCTCCCCTCTAAAACCCTCTCAATAGACCACTAAAATTTGCTTTGATTTGCGACAATTGAACGGCATCTGATGAATAGAATTCACAATTGAATTGGGAGATGAATGATTGATTATGTTCATATATATATATATATATATATATATATATATATTTAAAATAAATGACAATGGAAAAATCATACATTTTCAAAATATGAAAGCAGTTGTAATTAGTAGAATTAGAAGCTAAATCCCCGTTTATTTTGTGAAAATATTTTTCACTATCAGTTTTTTTTAAATATGTTTTTTTTATAAATATGTTAATTTTAACATGTTAATAACAAAATATGAAACTATTGAAATGAATTATTGTGATGGGTAGAATATGAAATACCATCTAGAAATGATGCATATTTGGAAACAATATAAACAAATCTTTTAGAATTTTCTCTTTCAAAAAAAAAAAAACTTTTGAAATTTTCATTGTCTATAAAACATACACACAATTGTTATTATCTCTTCGTTGGCAAATAAAATCAACATAAATTTAAAAAAAGTGAGCGAGGCCTAATTTATTGAGGTTGTTTTTTTGGTCGTGAGATTATGGATTTAACAAATAATTATAAAAAATTTCTTCCTCCCTATATGAAAACAGTTTAACCATATTCTTGATTATAAAAAAAAAATACATAAATTCAGACCTTAATTATGTTGTTTACTTACACAAATTCATAAATCATCCATACTTGGATTCAAAACATATGGACACCTTAGTAGTCTTTATAGTAAAAAGGATATTCCCTTTACACTAGTAAAAGCATATGAAATTATTCATTTTCACATCAATTTAAGGCTTGTGCTACCCTAACTTTGGACATAAAGCCAAAAGAGAAACATGCTTTCAAATAAGCATTTGGATTCGTACAAAACAAAGATATGGCTTCTAGTTTTCCATAACAGTACTTGACCAGAGTCTAACCACCGCATTTTGCCCACTTCTATTTATATCAGTTTAGACAGAGCAAACCAAACAAAATATCGGTGCTTACATACTGGTTGTTTGATCATCATGATACAAATACAGGCCAAGACCAAACCGCGCACATGCTTTACAGAAAGCATTTTCCTCCGCTGCTGAAACTGGATCACTAATGGAGCCATCAGTAGTTGATATTGTGCCGGTTGACTCACGATAGGCCTGTCATCAACAAAGAAAGTTACAGTCATTTTGGACATTTAGAATTAGATAGTTGTTCTATAGTTCATTTTGTAATTTCAACTAGTATAGTACCAGTGCCTTTGCATTCGTTCTCAGATATGTTTTAAAAGAGCTCATATATAGAATAAATATTCACTAGGAATCAATCATCGGTGATAAGTTCTGTGACTTTTTGGCTTGAATAGTGTAGAAGGTAATGGCGCTATTAAACATAAATCAATCTTAATCGGAATTTAGATTTAAGGTACAAATATAGACATGACAAGCTTCTGATACGATTAGTGGCATATATATAAGGTGATACAATATGAGAAGCATGACAGCCTACCAAAATCATATTGGACATTTGCAAAATTATATTCAATTCAATGTAATAAGAATATAAGCTTTAAATCATAATAATGGTTCATTGAGAAAATTGCATATCCTGCGATAAGTTAAGCCAATACAAGTTTAAGATCATAATAATGTTCAAAGGCTAATTTGCACAAAATGTGGTTTAAAAAGAAAAAGGACAGAAGGAGAATAGAGGTGGCAAACATGAATGAATGCATTAGAAGTAAAATAGGACACTGCTCTTTAAATCATTTTTTTTTTCTATTGGCAGGGGATGGGGTGTCGGGGTTCAAACTGACACTCATATCCTAGTAGTGGTAACCACTGCACTACAACATGAGGGAATCAAACATAGTTGATAATTTATGAGGTTTTTGGCCTTGAATAGTGTTAGAAGGCAGTGCACTATCAGACTTAAAAATCTGACTCTGATTTTAGATTTACGGTACAACAAGTATAGATATCACATAACAAACTTTTGATAAGGTTAGTGGCATATATAAATGGCATAAAAGTTGATATAATATCACCCACAAGCATAACATGCCCGCCTAGATCAGATTGAATCTAATAAGAACAGAAGCTTTAAATCAGAATGAGGGGTTGTTTAGAAGATTACATATAGATATCTACCAATAAGTTGAGCCAATGCAAGTTTATTTAACATGATAACAATATTCAAAGTTCATTTTGTAATTTCAACAAGTAATAGAGTTGATGTATAGAATTAAATAATCATAAATTAGTTTAAGGTAATGCACTATTAGACAAATCAATCTGACTTTGGATTGGTATGACAAATTATATTCTATTCATGTAGTAAGAACAAAAGCTATAAATCATAATAATGGTTCGTTAAGAAGATTACATATCCTCCAATTCCAATAAGTTCAGCGAGTGCAATGCAAGTTTAAGATCATAATAATGTTTGGAGTCCAATTTGCACAGAATGTACTTTAGAACATTATGGCGTAATTTGATCCATGTAGCCGACCCCACTTAGTGGGATAAGGCTTGGTTGTTGTTGTTGTTGTTGTATTTTAGAAGGAAAAAAACAGAAGAATAGAGGTGGCAAATATGAATGAATGCAAAAGGAAGCTTTCACATAGTTCATTTTATAATATCAACTAGTAGATTATTAGCGACTTCATATGGGCCACATTCCTTTACACATGTTTTGAAAGAGTTGATATATAGATTACAATATTGACTAGAATCCAACATCTAAATAGTTGATAATTTGAGGTTTTGGGCTTGAATAATGTAGAAGGTTCAAGGTAGTGCGCTATCAGACTTAAATCTGACTCCGAATTTAAATGTAGGGTCCATTAATAGACATGACAAACATTTGCCAAGATTACTAGCATATATAATGGCATAAAAGCCGATACAATATCACTTAGAAACATAACATACCCGCCTAGATCATATTAAATCTAACAAGAACAGAAGCTTTAAATCAGAGCGATGGGTTGTTCAGAAAATTACATATCCTCGACCAACAAGTTGAGCCAATGAGCTTATTTAACATGATAAAAATATTCAAAGTCCAATATGCAGAGAATGTGGTTTAGAAGCAAAAAGGAGAGAACAACAACGACGACGACGACAACAATAGAGGTAGAAAATATGAATGAATGGAATAGAATAGTAAAAGTTAGGAAGGTGAGTGCACTATCAAACTTAAATCAATCTGGCTCTGAATTTAGATTTCGGTTACAAGTACTGACATAATAAACTTTTGATAAGATTACTAGCATATATAATTGTTGGAAATTCCGCCCCATTGCGGCCCGTCCCTAGCCGCCTAACTATGGCATTTGGGTTGCCTTCATTGCAGCCTCCAACACCGCCATTGTGTCAAGAGGTGGATTTAATTGGCTTATATGGTTTTTATAAAGTTTGGACAGCCCTCACCTTACAAGCCAATTTTGCAAGGTTGAGCCAGGCTCAACCTGAATTCTAATAATGGCATAAAAGCTGATATAATATCACTCAGAAGCATAACAAGCCCACTAGACCATATTGAATCTAATAAGAACATAAGCTTTAAATCAGAATGATGGGTTGTTCAAAACATTACATATCCTTTACCAATGAGTTGAGCCAGTGCGAGTTTATTTAACATGATAACAATGTTCGAAGTTCAATATCCACATGTGTTTTAGAAGCAAAAAGGACAGAACAACAACAATAGAGGTAGCAAATATGAATGAATAAACATGATAGATTGGCTAAGGGTAACCTCTCCATCAGATCCGCGAACAGTAAGACGGTAGACAACAGTTACAGTTCCATTATCAGAGAAAATAACATCACGTATCTCTCCACACCATCCTACAAAAACACATTTCAAATTCAAAACTATTGTTTTAATTTGATTCTAACCTATCCACCTAAGTTAAAAAACACAATACTATGAATTTGCAATATGCAAACAGTCACCTGGGGCATAGAAGCTTAACATCCTGTTAGCATGATACCTGTCAAAGAACAAACAGATTAATTGAAAGTTAAATTAGATCATAACAATAATAATGATCAATGAAGCACTGACACAGACAAGACACATGTACGAGCACCAGACACAACACAGACAAAGACACGTACACCAGACACAACGCAGACAAAACCACAAACAAGTACACTAAACACAGCACATACAAAGACACACACAAAGACACCAAACACAACACAGACAAAGACACCAGGCACAACATCGACAAAGCCACAAACAAGTACACCACACACAACACGTCATAACTTAATAAAAAAATATGACACAGGGCCCGTTTGGATGGCTTATTTTCGAGCTTATACAAATAAATAAGTTTTTATGTTAACCAAAAGTTCTCACTAACGAAAATTGTATCTTAATAAACTATTTTTTTATAAACTATCTTGACAAGCTAATGAATAACACGTAAAAGCTAATTAATTAATTTGCATATGTTGTTTCACATAAGCTCAAAAATAAGCCAATCCATACAGGCTATAACTGAATTTAATCACATGAATGTGTTGTGTTGTTGTCGGACAAATACACATGTCAAATACCAAACAAGTCTTCAATCAGAAGCGTCAGTGCATAATCATAAATAATAATAATAGTAGTAGTAACTGACCAGGGGATGAAAGTGGAAGAAGAAGCGGAGGAGTTAGGATCGGAGGGAGGTTTAACAAGAGTATCAGGGATACGTTTATTAAGGTCTCTAAGAATCTCAGCTAAAGGACGAGTAATGGTGGAAGATGAATTTGAGAATGAAAATGAATCATCCAAAGGTACAACATAATTCGAATTCGACACTACTCCTCCTCCTCCTCCTTTCTTTCCATCGGTGCTATTGCTTCGTTCAATAGAACACTTGATGACACCAACACTATTCCTCCTTCTTGTAAACCCTACTGTCACTGATGATGGTTCAATAGAGATTTCTTTGTAGAAAGAAGAAGAAGAAGAAGTGAATGGAATCGTTTTACAAACTGAAAATGCCATCACCACCAAATTCAAGTAAGCACCCAAATCTAGAAAATTTGTAGAGGAAGGAGACAGTCAGGGGTTGGTGAGAGAAGATGAATGAACACGACAGGGGTGAGAAGGGGTTGGTGGGTACGGTAAGGGGAAAATTGCTTTATACATCTAAAAAAAACAAAAAAATACTCCGGTAATGTTTTTATGGAAAGGATCCGACAGACAATTAAAATTGCTTTATACAATTAACTCGCGATAACAAGGAAATTACATGTCGTTGCTATGTTTTGCCTATATTTTTTAAAACTTCACATTTTTTTCATCCTAATGTGAACAAAAATGATAAAATGAGTGAACAAAAACGATAAAATGACATGTGATTACTTGTAAAAAAAAAAGACATGTGATTAAAGTGAAAAAGTTAAAAATAACAAAAAAAATAATAAATAAAAATGATAATAATTTGAAATTATACTCTTAAAAGTAACGGAAATTATATTTTCTTTTATTATTATATATATGATATGATTTATTATATATATAAATAATTTGATTTTTTATTGCATTTTTATTTATTATACTCTTATATTAAAATTATACTCTAAAAAGCAATTTTGATTTATAAATATATATAGAAAAGAATAGAAAAAGAAAAGAAAATAATGGAAAATAATGGAATATAAATAAGTCAATGTGTGAAAAATAATGAAAAAAAAAAACAAATTCATGCTCTACGGCAGTTAAGTGCCGATGTAGTAGAGACGTGAAACGGCAGTTAACTGCCGAAAAAGGTGAAGTTTTAAAAATATAGGCAAAATATGGCAACGGCAGCTAATTGCCGCTGGTTTCCTTCCCATCGGCAGTTAGCTGCCGTCGGATCCTTTCCATAGGCAGTTAACTGTCGATGGGGTTAAAAACGTAAATTACTTGTGTGTTTTAGCTTTTCTTGAAGTGTATAAAGCAATTTTTCGGTAAGGGAAGGGAAAGGATAGTAACAATTAACAAACAATCTTCATAGGGGGTGCGAATAATAATACTAATACACCATAGGAATCAAAACAAACTCAATTTGACTGTTTTCTCGTTTTCACCGAGTTTAGGTATGAGTTCGGGTTTTTCTCAATTTCAGAACACGGCACGGGATGGGTAAGCAAATATACTTACTCACCCTAAACCCTTACTTGAGTCTGTCGTGAATGTAGAAAATTACTTTATTACTCCTTTGTATAAATTGAAACCTAAATCTTAATCCAATTTACTCACGCAATCGGAGTATCAGTTTATCAAACGACACTCACTCAGTCATCTCTCTTATCAGTCACCATAGTCATAGATTGTCGTCATCTCTTTGTTGGATAATGCATTACGATATTGAGTTCGGAGCTAGAAAAAACTTCTTTCTTTATTAAAAAAAATTATTCACCGCGGGGATGAGATGAGGCGGGGGTACTCGAACCCGCTGGAGACGATGATGTGATTAAATTTCTCATCCTCATTGGATATAGATAGAGTAACATGTAAGTATATGAGAGTCGGGGATATGGATGGAGAAGGTAAAAACATGTCCCCTCTCCGCCCTATTGTCATGCCTACATATATGTCCGCCTACATCCGGTTACCAAAATGGGAGCATGATAATTTGAAGTTCGACCGTGAAGTAAGTATACTCTTCACAATTTAATATCTTTCATTTGTCGGTAGAAGTAAGTATACTCTTCACAATTTAATATCTTTCATCTGTCGGTAGCAATTTTACTAAAGAATTTAAAGTCAAGAGAACCAATAAAAAATTGTGTTTTGGTGTATAATAAACTAATATACCAAAGTAGTTAAGTAATTTATAAAAAACAAATAATAGTACATTGCTACTTCTTTTTCTATACATGTTACTCTCTTCACCTATTTTTGAAAGAGTCAAAAAGCTTTTTTTTTAAAAGTTGAATGAATTGAAAGCTAGATGGTTGAAATATGAAAAAAATAAACAAAATTTTCAAATAAAACAATAGTCTAGAGTTGAGACTGAATTTATTATTTCAATAAAATACTATCACAGTAGTTTTTACCTATATAATCAGACATAAAACTAGCTTAAGGATACAATTCTTATAGCTATTTTTTTAACCATTTGATTCTCATCGAAAATGAGCACCGGTAATTTGGTCTTTGGAGTTCGATCATAACGTAAATATAACCAAATTATTCACCTTAAAATTAAATTCATGTTCTCTTGAACGATTCGTCCTTTAATTTGGTAGAGTTCATTAACAAGCTTAGCTCAATCACTTGATAATTGTCATGGTTTTTCCTTGACTTACTTTTAAATTGTAACAAAAAAAACATTATTCAATTTAATTCTTGAATCGGTATTATTTTTACCACTTGTTTAAGTTCTTCAAATTTCTTACAACTTAATCCATTGTTGATGAATTAGGATAAATTTAAAGAAAACAAAATAAGAGGGAAAATTCAAGGCTTGTTCCCCCTTGATATCCTGGCAGGCTTGTTCCCCCTTTGAATTCGTGGCAGTTATCACATTATACGTGTGTAGTAACATAAAAGAAAAAAGCTAATTAACAAAATATTAAAACAATTTAAGAACTCGGTAGCTATGTTGTATAGGTACGGTACAATATTTGATAAGATGCAGATGCGTGAATATGACAATTTAAAAAAATAAGGTGCGTGAGTTTTTCTAATATAATATAGACTTAAATATGTTTTTGATCCTTATAAAATTATAAGATTTTAAGTTTAATCCCTACAAAAATATTATTCATTTTTAGCCCTATTTGCATTTTATAAGGACTATTTTGGAGGGCTAAAAGTATCAATCTTTTGTAAAAAGTTTTCAAAATAAGGACTATTTTTTACTAATTACAATATTATGGAGAACTAAAATTATCATTAAAATTTTATAGGGATTAAACTTTAAAACTCGTGATTTTGTAGAAACTAAAAACATAGTTAATCATATAATATAACATGAAAGAGTTAAATTCTTCGATTCACAATAAAAGTTTAAAAGAAACAAAAATTAGGATTGATTACAACAACAAAGAAACTTAAAGTCACAAAAAATATTACAGTAGCATATATTATTCTGTTAATATATAAGAAAAAAACCACGAATTTCACTACCAATGAACAAAAATAAAACACCACGAGTATCGTACACGTATCATATATGTATCTAAGGTAGCTGGTCACTTTACAAGTACCCCATTGATAGCAATTATTAGGTAGAAAGAATATTTGATGACTAATACTATAGAAAAAAAAGAAGTTAAAGGATAATCAAAACTCCTTGAAAGTGAAAAGTGGTACCAACTAGGAAATATAATGACATATTTCTTCCAATAATAGATCGTTAAACATAATGTCTATTTTGATCCTTATCGGCCTTAAGAACAGTAAAATTAAAGAATTTGCCGTATTGATCCCAATAAAGACCAATCTTATTCCCTTCTTGTAAGCCTCTTCTGATTACAAACTCTTTGACCCAACCACCATTGAAAAAATACATTCCAGACCGTCTCTTGAATTTGATAGAGTGCATGGACTTGGTGTCAATATCCCATATTTTAACTTGAACTCCTCTTTGAGCATTAGCACCCAACACAGGTAACACAAATTCCTCAGCCAATTTTTTACCCAACAAAAGTCGACTGCAATAACCAACATCAGTCTCTTTCAACACTTTCTTGATGTTCCAAGAGTCATCATTGCTTGTACAGTGGCACACTCCTAGGGTTAAATGGTCACAAACTCTATTGTTCCTATAAGCCATAGTGAGTTTTTTCTTTTTTACTGTGTTCGATCTGCAAATTGTAAAGTTGTTAAACCCCAACTTAGTCTTTTATAGGTAGTTGAATATTCTATAAGTCTATTATAATCTGTCCAAAAAAAAAAGTCTAATATAATTTGTTCTCTCAATTTTTATTTTTTTTATAGTAATTTTGTCTCAAATGTTACCATATCTGATCAGATTTTATTTAATGCTTTTTTACAAATTCTCAGGTTTTAATTTAATAGGATATATTTTGCAAAAAATAAAAGTTAACAGCATATATTGCGTCAAAAAATAAATAACAGCATATATTGTAAAAAAATTGTATGTAAAGAAAAAAAAACATATATTTATTTTGTTTATAATTCTAAAAAGAAAAGGTTTTGTTTAGATATATTTTATTTTAAAGAAGGTTTTGTTTATATTTTCTTCAAAGTTTAAATCTATATATTCTTTTACAATATCTTTAAACTATATAAAAAATATATCATTAAAAAAAGGTGACAACTTGGGTACCCATCAATAAAAGGTGGGTAACACAAACCATGTTGAGTTGACACCAATCAAAGTTATTTGTTTGTTTTCTATTATTTTTAATGTTATATAAATACATTGTTTTGATTGGTCCAACTCAACATGGTAGTATTACTCACCTTTTATTGATGGGTAAACAAGAATTTCCCTTAAAAAAATGTTAACAGGATATATTTTTTGTCAAAAAAATTTAACAGCATATATTGTATGATTCCCTCCCAAAAAAATTGTATGTAAAGAAAAAAAAACATATTTTGATTTTGTTTATATTTCTCAAAAAGAAAAGGTTTTGTTTACATTTTCTTAAAAGTTTAAATCTATATATTCTTTTACAATATCTTTAAACTATATAAAACACACACACATGAATGGAAGACAAGCGTACAATAAGCGAGTTTGGATTTGGTGAAGTATATGTGAAATTCCTGGCAACCTGACTGAAATATGCTGTGCACAATGATGGCACAACTGTCCGAGCGCGTGTCTACTCAGAACAACAATTAAAATAGCGCAACGTAACAAAGCACAAATTAAAAGGAACACAGCGGAAATATAAAGTACACAGTGAGTTTGTTAACCCAGTTCGGAGCAACTCTCCTACTCTGGGGGATACCAATCCAGGAATGATTCCACTATTATAGTTCTAGTGAAAAGACCAACGCAGACACACTACTTGACTTTGCACCTAGACCCTACCAGTGGCAACTCTATCTAGGAACTCCTAGATATGAGACCCCGTCTCAATTCCTACGAACAACACACTCAGTATTGTTATCAAACACACAAAACATAAAACACAACCAAGAGAAACACACGCTAATAACACATATTTACTCCGTACTTAAAAGCTTAGGAGCAGCTTACAAATTACAACTCAAAACAAACTCAGTCCTTAGCTTGAATCAGGGAGATACAAGCAAGGCTCACAATTAACAACCAAAACCCTAAAAACCTTAAAACACACGCTTTGATAACACACACGGTTTTTAGTTACCCTACTAGGGTTTGCCTTCATGAATATATAGTACTCAGATACCACGGGTCTGGGCTTCGAAATAGAGCATGGACATTGACCGGTCTAGCTGAAACAATCTTCTAGAAATAATAAAAAGCTTCCAAATATAGAATAATATCTTGAGGAGCAAATAGCAAGACAAATAAAACTTCAATCAAATCTTCAATCAGATACACACGCCTTGATCAGCAAGCTAGAGGAAAATAAATCTTCAGGCAAATCTTTGGAAGATTGCGTACACAAATATAAAGCGCTAGCTTGCGCGAAAACCACAACTCACGAAATGCTGTTCCATATGCTACCGCATCTGTCCCAGCATCTGGCTAGTAGATGTTTTTGCAAAATGTAGCCAATCTACAAAAACCCAACAATCTCCCCCTTTGGCAAAATTTTGGCTAAAACACTCTAGAGCCAGTTCCTTGGGAGATACACAGAAAAACATTTCCTTCACGTCAACATAGGCACACAGCAAGGAAAGAAAATATCGTAGCATATTATGAGATTACTTCCAAGAGAGAAATAGTCAAAGATGGCTTGCAAGTAGAATCAGAGGCATGTACCAGATAACACAAACATCTAGCCTCATAGGAACAACTAGAGAGAAATAAACTCTCATATAGTGGAATCACATAGATAAGGGGAAAAAATAAATTTCCACACACCAAGAAAACTTAAGAGCTCCCCCTCAAAACATGCATGTACCAGTACTCCCCCTCAACATATACTACACTCCCCCTCAACATGTAACCATACATAATATAAGCTTCTGACAAAATCATGCACACAAGCAACAGATAATAAATCAAATTCTACTCCCCCTTTTTAGCCAAAAATTCTGACAACCAACAGATAGGGCAAACTCATAGAAAGTGCATAGAGCCATAAAGTGTGCAGAGAAATCACAGAGAGTGCATATTACAGACCAGAAGCACACAAGGTGCATAAGAATTCAGGGCAAAGCCCAGTCACCAAAACAATAAAAGAGTACATCAAAAGGATTCAGAACAAAACAAGAAAATCAGAAATCCTCAGAATCTTCAGAGACATCTTCAGAGTCACCAGCAGAAGCAACAGCATTATCTCCTCCTTCTTCTTCATCCTGCTCACCCTCAGCATCAGCTTCAGCCTTCAAAGCTGCAATAATCTTGTCAATCTTCACCTTCCTAGCTCCAAGAGCCACACTAGTCTCAGTAAGATCAGCAATCATTTGCTTTCTGGAGAGCACACCAGATGTCCGGACAGAAGTACCAGCTACATCAGCATCATGTGGCTCAGACAGCAGACTGCAATCCAAAGCCATAGGACTAGGCCTCTTGCAGGGCTCATCACTACTGATCAAAATATCAGGGTGTTGCTGAAGAATAATTCCACACAGGAGGGTAGGAAAAGCAATTGGAAACTTAATAGCAAAAGATTTAGCATGCTCCAAAACTTGATAATAGATGTAGGCTCCATAATCAAAGGGAGACTTGGTTCCCACAGCATAAATGAACTTAGCCAACCCAGAAGCAACAGAATTTGAGTGAGTGGTTGGAGTCCAATTTTGAGCACAGATCCTATTCAAAGCAGCATACATAGGAGACAATTGAGCAGAAGACAAATGCTTTGGCCAATGCCTAATCTTGTTATCAGTGATTGTCTTGCAAATAGTGTCCTCAGTGACCTCAAGCTCAGGGGTCTCCTCAGTAGACCTCTCAAGGTATGCATTGATCACCATAGGAGAAAAATTCACACACTTACCACGAACAAAAACCTTCCTATACTCAGGGTTTCTTGTGTCATCACACTCATCAGAAACATTCACCAAAAACTCCCTGACCAGCTTATCATAACAAGGACCCAAATTTCTCACAGTCTTCATCAGACCAGCAAACTCCAACAAATCAACCAGCTTTTGACACTTGAAAACATCTTCTTTAAGATTTCTTTCAAGACCCAGTCTTCTGTGGTATATGAACTTCCACCTAGAGGAACCATTTTCCAAATGAAAGGAAACATTATCAAGAGGGGCAGGAGGGATAGTTAGAGGTATCTTCATACCCTTCAGTGTTTTCCTGGAAGCCCCACCAGATGTAGCAGCTTCATGCTCAGCAACCTCAAACTCAGAGTCACTAGAGGGAGGGTCTTTTCTTTTTAAGCTCTTCTTCTTGTGACTACTTTGAGCCACCTTCTTGCTTCCAGCCTTGGGGGGACCATACACAGGTCTCTTCCCAGCCTTTACAGTTTTCTTCTTCCTATCCTTTTCTCCTTCACTGACCACTGCAGCAGTTTTGTCAGATTTGCTCCTTGTCCTGCGAGCAACACCCATAACACCAGTTTCTTCCTGAGGTCTTTCTTCAGGCACAGCTTCCTCAACAACAATAGTGTCAGCACAGTCTAAAATAGCAGTCTCAGTATCATCTACAACATCTTGAGTCTCAGTCCCTTCTTCTTCAGACTCTGAGGACTCACTCCCAGGGACACTCACAGAACCAGAAATATTAGGAACCACCACATCAGGCTCATCTCGAGCTTGTGACAAAGATGCGGGAGCATCTGTCACAGCATTCTTTGTTGTGGCAGGGGAATCAGCAGGTGTCTCAGACACGGCCGTATCAACATCATTCTTTTCACCAGAATCAGTAGTAACATCTTTCTCAATAGGAGAATTCGAAGAATCACCAACTAATTTTTCATCTACCTTAGGATTATCAGAACCTAGGGTTACGGGCATGGCTACAGTGCTCTCAACAGCGACATTTTCAGATTCAGTGACAGAAGGTTCAGCATGTGGTTCAACAACAGTCGATACAAAAGGGTTGTCCTTAAGGTACAGATCATCCATACTAAGTCCTACTCTTTGAGCAGCAGGAGTGGTAGAAGATTTACCTTTTGATTTTGATCTGGTGTTCACAGCGGTGGAGGAGGCAGCTTTGCTAGATTTGGCAGGTGTCTTCCTTCGTGGTGCAGATGCCCTAGTTCGACGCTTCTTTGTAGGAGCGCTAGGGATAGTGGTGAGGGGTTGCGCATCAGTGATGACGGCTTCAGCAGCTTGATCTTGTGTAGTTGGATGAGAAGACGAATCAGCCATGGTGATGATTTTGAATGTGAAGGTATGAGAAGTGGATGATTTTTGAATGAAGATGTGCGCGGTAAGAGAGGCAATGAGAGGTTGAGAGAAGTTAAGACAAAGATAATGATGATAACGTGCAAGAGTTTTGAAAAAGGCAAGTGTGCAATAACCTCCTTGAGTGACGTGCAATAAGCGGTTGACGAGGGAAAAAATAATAGCTGCACGCCCCTTGCACATTAATTGCTACAATTCTTCAACTAAGCATATCCCCAACTTCCGTCTTAATTTTTCAAATTGATTAGCATCAAGGGCTTTGGTAAAAATATCTGCTAATTGCTCTTCAGTTGGAACATGTTCAAGAGTAACAATTTTGTCTTCAACAAGATCCCTTATAAAATGATGTCTAATGTCAATGTGCTTGGTCCTGCTATGTTGAATAGGATTTTTGGAGATATTAATTGCACTCAGATTGTCACAATATAATGTCATAGCATCTGTCTTGACATTGTATTCACTCAGCATCTGTCTCATCCACAACAATTGAGAACAACTACTACCAGCTGCTATGTACTCAGCTTCAGCTGTAGACAAGGAAATGCAATTTTGCTTCTTACTGAACCAAGATATAAGGTTGTTGCCTAGAAAGAAACATCCACCAGAGGTACTCTTTCTATCATCTGCACTTCCAGCCCAGTCAGCATCACAATATCCAAACAACACCGTGCTTTCCCCATGAGAGTACAACATACCATAATCACTAGTACCATTCACATACTTCAGAATTCTCTTTACCTGAGTCAGGTGACTTATTTTTGGTTCAGCTTGGTACCTGGCACACACTCCAACAGCAAATGTAATATCTGGCCTACTTGCTGTGAGATAAAGAAGACTTCCTATCATACTCCTATACATGCTTTGGTCAACATCCACACCTTTCTCATCCTTTGATAATTTTACATGTGTGGGAGCAGGAGTTCTTTTATGAGCAGCATTTTCCATCCCAAATTTCTTGACTATATTTTTAGCATACTTACTTTGAGAGATAAATATAGTATCTTCCATTTGTTTCACTTGAAGACCAAGAAAGAACTTTAGCTCACCTACAAGACTCATCTCAAATTCAGATTGCATTTGCTGAACAAAATGCTCTATCATCTGGTCAGACATTCCTCCAAAGACTATGTCATCTACATATATTTGAGCAATCATCAACTGTCCATTTTCATCTTTCACAAACAGGGTCTTGTCATTTCCTCCCTTCCTATAGCCATGGTTGATTAGAAACTCAGCAAGTCTCTCATACCAAGCTCTAGGAGCTTGCTTCAGGCCATATAGAGCTTTCTTCAATTTGTACACATGGTTTGGAAAACTAGGATCAATGAAGCCTTTAGGCTGTTCCACATAAACCTCTTCATTTAAGTACCCATTGAGAAAGGCACTCTTGACATCCATCTGATACAACTTGAATTTTAGTATGCATGCAATCCCAAGTAACAATCTAATAGATTCCAACCTAGCTACATGAGCAAAAGTCTCATCAAAGTCTACACCTTCAATTTGAGAATATCCTTGTGCAACCAGTCTAGCTTTGTTTCTAGTGATAGTACCATTTTCATCAGACTTGTTTTTATAAACCCACTTGGTACCTATAACATTCACATTATCTGGTCTAGGAACTAGGTCCCACACATTACTTCTCTTGAACTGAGTTAATTCTTCTTGCATAGCATTTATCCAGAACTCATCAGTTAGAGCTTCCTTAACATTCTTTGGTTCAAGTTTAGATATAAAGCAAGAATTTGATACCTCATCATAGTTCCTTCTAGTTGTGATCCCTTGGTTAGGATCGCCAATGACTTGATCTATGGGATGATTTTTCTGAACTCTGATAGATGGTCCTTTGTTGGGAGCAGTCTTCTCTGGGCCAGTTACTTCAGAATCTTGCTTATCACTTGCTTCATCTACTTTCTTCGCTTCCTGTAGGTCAGATGCTGCGTCAAATGTAGCATCATCTGGCATCGCATTATTTCCTTCATCATCTACAACAACATTCATGGATTCCATCACTGTCTTGGTTCTGGAGTTGTATACCCTATAGGCTCTGCTGTTTGTAGAATAGCCTAGAAAGATTCCCTCTTCACTTTTAGCATCCATCTTTCTTCTTGGTTCCCTGTCAGCTAGAATATAACACTTACTACCAAACACATGAAAATGCTTCACTGTTGGCTTCCTGTCCTTCCATAGCTCGTACAAAGTTGTAGATGTACCTTTTCTCAAAGTCACTCTATTATGAATATAGCAGGCTGTGTTCATGGCTTCAGCCCAAAAGAAAAATGGCAGCTTCTTTGCATGTAGCATAACCCTAGCAGATTCTTGCAAAGTCCTGTTCTTTCTCTCAACTATCCCATTTTGTTGAGGAGTAATGGGTGCGGAGAACTCATGAAATATTCCTTCAGAAATACAGAAATCAGAGAACTTACCATTCTCAAACTCCTTCCCATGGTCACTTCTGATTCTAACAATTCCACAATCCTTTTCTCTCTGAAGTTGTAAGCAAAGATCCTTGAATTTTTCAAAAGTGTCTGATTTCTCCTTAATGAAATTTATCCAAGTATATCTAGAAAAATCATCAACAACAACAAAAGCATACTTCTTACCACCTAAGCTTTCGACTTGCATGGGTCCCATTAAGTCCATGTGCAATAGCTCAAGAACTCTGGATGTGGACAGATGTTGCAGCTTCTGGTGAGGCATCTTGGTCTGTTTTCCTATCTGGCATTCTCCACATATACTTCCTTCCTGAATTTGGAGTTTTGGTAAACCTCTGATGGCTCCTTCAGCAATAGCTTTCTTCATGCTTCTGAGATTCAGATGTCCAAGCTTTTGGTGCCATAGCTTAACTTCATCTTCTTTGGTTATTAGACAAGTAGATAACTTTGCTTTATCTTGAGAGACCCACAAGTAGCAATTGTCCTTTGATCTAACACCTTTCATCATGATGTCCCCTTCACTGTTAGCCACTAAGCATTCACTCTTAGTAAAGTTGACCTTCATTCCTTGATCGCACAGTTGACTAATACTAATTAAGTTTGCAGTTAATCCTTTCACAAGAAGCACCTTATCAAGTTTGGGTAGACCCTCTTCCACAAGATTTCCTACACCCTTTATTTCTCCTTTGGCTCCATCCCCAAAAGTCACAAAGCTTGTAGCATAAGGCTTAACATCAGTCAAGTAATTTTTATCACCAGTCATATGTCTGGAACATCCACTGTCAAAGTACCAATCATTTCTGGATGACACTCTCAGAGAAGTATGAGCAATTTGAGCAATCTCATCAGCCTCTGGTTCTATTTTTCTAGGATCCATAGTGTTGCTTGTGAAATTATCATTTTTCTGCTTCCACTGCTTCTTGGTGATCTTTACTATGGGATCAGGTCTTGGTGAATAGGTCCTGTCTGGGTAACCATGTAATTTGAAACAGAAAGGTCTGATATGTCCTTTTCTTCCACAGTAGTGACATACCCAACCATAATTCCTTCCTTTTGATCTGGGCCTATATCCTGATGCCTGTTGTCTCACCTGATGCTGGGGCATCTGTCTTGACATAGTATGATCATGAGTATTAACAGGTGGCACAAATTGTCTTACTGGTAATTGTTTCTGCTGAGGCATGGAAGTGTAGTCAAACCCAATACCTTTAGAATCTCCAGGTTTCTGTCCTATTTCCAGAATTTCGTCTAAGGCATCAGTACCTTTGTTCATCATCCGCAGTTGCTTGTTCATATTGCCAATCTTGGAAGTAAGTAAGATAACCTCATCATTGAGGTCTGAGTTTATTTTCAGAAGTTTGTCTTTCTCAGCTTGCAAGAGAGTAATGGTCCTCTTTTGTTTTTCTAAAGTTCTACAAACTTCCTCACTCTTGAGATATAGCTCCTTGTAAGAATCAGCCAATTCATCATATGTTACCTCTTCATCACTAGATTCATTGTCAGATGTGCACACTCCAGTCAAGGCATTCACATGTTTTGCAGTTTCAGGTTCTTCTTCTGATTCATCCTCATCGGTCCAAGACACAGTCATCACCTTCTTTTGTTTCTTCAAATAAGTTGCACACTCAGTTCTGATGTGACCAAAACCTTCGCATTCATGGCATTGCACCCCTTTGCTTTGATTGATTTTGTCATCAGTTCTAGGTTTCCTCTGATTGTTGACATTTTTATAGATGCTGCGACTGTTGTCCGGAGCATTTGTCCTAGGGCGTCTGTCCATCCTCTTCACAACTTTATTAAATTGTTTGCCCAACAACACAATATCTTCAGAGATGCTCTCATCAGTATCCAAATTACTCTCCACATCATCTTCATCAGTGTTGGATATGAAAGCCATGTTCTTGTCTTTCTTTTCAGATCTTTCATTAACCTTTAACTCAAAAGTTTGAAGAGATCCAATCAACTCATCAACTTTCATATTTCCAATATCTTGGGCCTCCTCAATAGCACATACTTTCATATCAAATTTCTTAGGCAGGGACCTGAGAATTTTGCTTACCAGTTTTTCATCGGATATCTTTTCCCCCAAGGATTCAAATGTGTTGGCATATTCTAGCACATTCATGTGAAAGTCATGAACACTCTCTCCTTCCTTCATTCTCAAATTCTCAAACTGTGTTGTTAGCAGTTGTAGCCTTGACTTCTTGACCTTTTGAGTACCTTCATGAGCTGTTCTTAGGATATCCCAAGCTTCCTTAGCAATAGTACATTGTTTAATCAACCTGAACATGTTCTTGTCTACCCCATTAAACAAAGCATTCAGGGCTTTAGAGTTTCCAATAGCTGCAGTGTCTTCTGCTGTAGACCACTCCTCTTCTGGTTTCAACTCATCAGTATCAACATTATTCGCATCTTTTATTTTAGGAGGGACCCATGCCTTGATCACAGCCTTCCAAGCTCTGCTGTCTAGAGATTTCAAGAATGCTGTCATGTGTGATTTCCAAATGTCATAGTTCGACCCATCCAACAAGGGTGGTCTGTTCACCAGTCCTCCTTCTTTATCCATTGAGCCAGAAACTTCTTTCCCTGGAGCTCACCCACACAGAACAGGGTGCCTGCTCTGATGCCAATTGAAATTCCTGGCAACCTGACTGAAATATGCTGTGCACAATGATGGCACAACTGTCCGAGCGCGTGTCTACTCAGAACAACAATTAAAATAGCGCAACGTAACAAAGCACAAATTAAAAGGAACACAGCGGAAATATAAAGTACACAGTGAGTTTGTTAACCCAGTTCGGAGCAACTCTCCTACTCTGGGGGATACCAATCCAGGAATGATTCCACTATTATAGTTCTAGTGAAAAGACCAACGCAGACACACTACTTGACTTTGCACCTAGACCCTACCAGTGGCAACTCTATCTAGGAACTCCTAGATATGAGACCCCGTCTCAATTCCTACGAACAACACACTCAGTATTGTTATCAAACACACAAAACATAAAACACAACCAAGAGAAACACACGCTAATAACACATACTTACTCCGTACTTAAAAGCTTAGGAGCAGCTTACAAATTACAACTCAAAACAAACTCAGTCCTTAGCTTGAATCAGGGAGATACAAGCAAGGCTCACAATTAACAACCAAAACCCTAAAAACCTTAAAACACACGCTTTGATAACACACACGGTTTTTAGTTACCCTACTAGGGTTTGCCTTCATGAATATATAGTACTCAGATACCACGGGTCTGGGCTTCGAAATAGAGCATGGACATTGACCGGTCCAGCTGAAACAATCTTCTAGAAATAATAAAAAGCTTCCAAATATAGAATAATATCTTGAGGAGCAAATAGCAAGACAAATAAAACTTCAATCAAATCTTCAATCAGATACACACGCCTTGATCAGCAAGCTAGAGGAAAATAAATCTTCAGGCAAATCTTTGGAAGATTGCGTACACAAATATAAAGCGCTAGCTTGCGCGAAAACCACAACTCACGAAATGCTGTTCCATATGCTACCGCATCTGTCCCAGCATCTGGCTAGTAGATGTTTTTGCAAAATGTAGCCAATCTACAAAAACCCAACAATATGTGATGCAGTTTTCGATCTCAATCATCCAATTTCAAAATAACGATCAAAATTTTTAAAATTGATTTTGTTATATTGTAATCTAAATCGGTTGATCTCATATTAAGAGTCAAGATTGTTTAGTGCATTAAAACACATGCTTTTACCACTCTAGGGATCCAAACATATCATCATCTTCAAGGTCTAATGTTAAATTCTCCTGGTATCAATTCAGGTGGACTAGTTTAGATTCTTAAAAAAAACATATCACTTGATCCTAGTTTGTTTAGAGAAGAACTATTTGCCATGAAAAATGTAGCCCTTGTTACATAGAAGTTGTGAAACATCTTGTTATTCTTTGTTGATAATACTTAAGAGTTGTATTTGTTATTGGAAACCTTGGTTGACGAAATGTATGCTGAAATGAATAAAAGAAAAGCTTGTCGAAATGAAGGAGAAGATGAGTGCAGTGAAAGAAGCATGATAAGCATGAATAATCAAATGTTTAATATCAATTGAAGGTGAAGAAAGTAACATATGTAGCATTCCTCCTCTTGTTATTAATTTTCGATCATGTAAGAAACACAACATGAGTTGAGCATTATACTCTACTTTTGTGAAGCATTACTATTATATGAGGAGCTACAATTCTCTGGAAAAAAACATGTTAGTGATCATATGACTCGCATTTAAAAACATAGAGTATCATTCAAGAATACCAAATTTATATTGCTACCTTTCATAGCAATTTGACTAGAGAAATTGAAGTCAAAGAGAACTGATACAAAAATTTGTTTTGGTGACTAATAGACGAATAAATCAAAGTGGGTAGGTAACTTATTTATAAAACATGTTATTTTCTTCACCTATTTTTGAAAGGGTGAAAAATTTTATTTCTTTTTAAAGGTGAATGGGTGAAAAGCTAGATGGTTGAAATATGAAGGAAATAAACAAAATTTTCAAATAAAACCATAGTCTAGAGTTGAGACTGATTTTATTATTTCAGTAAAATACATACATAGTTTACTAGTTTTCACCTACATATAGAATCAGGAAAAGAACTAAGGACACGGTTCTTATTTGACAGGAGTCCAAAGACAAAGTTCTTATCGTTAATTTTATAATTATGCTAAATAATTGTCATAGTTCTTTCCTCGCCTTTCTTTTAAATTGTAACATAAAACATCATACTATTTAATTCTTGAATCAGTCTTATTTTTACCACTTGCTTAAGGGTTGTAAGTTTTTTACTACTTAAATCAATCTATTGATGATGAATTATGATAAATTTAAAAAGGAAAAGGTGATAAAACATTGGTAAAATTTAAGGCTTGTTCCTCTCTTGATATCCAACCACATACCGCATTAAACATATGAAGTGCATAAAGGAAAAAAGATAATTAACAAAATATTAAAACAACATAACTAAGTAATTGAGTTCAAGCGATTAATGAGTTTTATCAAAGGATAAATCATTCAAAAGAATCGAGTTCAATTCTTAAGTGAAACAATTATTTCGATCATTTTCCCCTCGAAGGGATGGTTTACACACAAAAAAATATTAATACAATTCAAGAACTTAATGGCAATTGACTTATCCTAAAAAAACTTTCAAATTAAAAAATAGAAGTAAAAGTATAATAAAAATAGTTTACCATTAATATATATGTATGCGCGCGCGCGTGTGAGAGAGATAAATATTAAGATGAAAAATAATGTTTTTTTATAAAAAAAAAGTAAATTGATAAAAAAAAAAAAATTATACGCAAACGAAATATCGTGTAAGCCCTTTTCAGTCAAAATGTCGATGGAAGACCAACAAATGCAAAATGATGTAAATTTGGAGGGCTAAAATTGAGCGATTGAAACATGAAGAACCAAAATGAAACAATTGCGAAACTTGGAAGCAAAACTACATTTTAAGCCTAAAATTGAAAATTGCTCTTCTCCCAGAGGGAATTGCTCACTCCCACGTGATATGATTAAACTACCCTCCACGTGACTTAAGTTACGTTTGGTAGCATCAGCGTGACTTAAGTCACGTAGGTACAAAGCCAACGTGAGTTAACTCATGTTGGTTTTAGGTAAGTTAAGATTACATCAATTTTTCACAAAGATGTTATTTTTTTAATACGCCAAACGTACAATATCTTATGTTCATTTTTTAAAAGCATGTCATGTCTTCGAAACATCAATTCATTTATGTCCAAAATAAATCATAACTAAAAATACACAAGTACGCGAAATCAATTCCAAAAATACACAATTTTATTTAGTTTTAATTTCATCTATGTTACATTACATTACATTTTTTTTTAAATATGTGGTATCATCATGATGTTGGATTTAAATTAAATTCTTGAAAGTTTGCTGAAAATGTCGGCATTGAAGTGTCTTATACTTAGTGTAAAAATTTGGTAGTCTGTTTGAAAACTCAAAAGAATGAAGAGAACACAACATATTTATTCGACGAAATCAACTTTATAGGTTATCACATCGAATCCCTTCATACTGTCCTGCCAACTGACAAGTTTCCATTGACAGAGGAGAATGATCAAGCACAAAACAACATCTTAGAAGTACACTCCCTTATGTTCCACTCATCTTATACGAAGGAATTCGGTGTGAGAACCTATATAGTTGATTCGGCATAATACATGTTGTGTTCTCTTCATTCTTTCGAGATTTCAAACAGACTACCTAACCTTTACGCTAAGTATAAGACACTTCAATGCCGACATCTACAGCAAACTAACAAGAATTAAACTAAAATCCAACAAAATAATAACATAACATAATAATACTACCTAAACATCTTCGTCTGGCCGAATCAAACTCGTGAGAAAACTTACTTGTTATTGGAGTGTTGGTTGATTATGAACTTGAAGAAATTTGAGGTTGGATGATTTGAGAGAGTTTTTAGAGATTTGAGAAGTGAAATGGAGAAATGAGGCACTGACTGAGTTATAAAAGAAAGCAACGTGACTTAAGTCACGTTGACATCTACCGAGAGTAACTTAAGTCACGCAGGTTATACACCAACATGAGTATTTTCCCTATTTTCATTCATCCATTCCTTCATTCATCCATTCATTCTTCCATTTTCATACATTCAATCATTCATTCATTCAAAGTTAAAATACGCAAATTCATTCAAAGTTATAATACGCAAAAATAAAATCGAAAATGTATCAAAATGTCATAAAAATACGCAAAGGCTAAATATATTACATCAAACCCCCCCCCCCCCCCCCCCCCCCCGAAATGTCATAAAAACATCTAAAAACAAAGACATTGTTATAAGCCATTACAAAAATCTCTTTTATTCTTCTCCCTCATCAATTTCAATTTCAATAGGATTGTCCTCCGCAGTTCCTAGGGCACCTAATTTTGGTTGTGGACCAAAATAACAGGTCATTGCACTCTTTCTCAGCTTGTTGAGATTGTATATTGACACCTTGACACTGGTTTGTTTTTGAGATCCTTCGCATTTGATGTTGTGCCATTGCATGATGGTTTTTGCTTTCTTTTTCAATTGAGTAACATCATATCCAATTTCACCCTCCTTTTCCTGTTGGGCCTCACACTCCTATTCGGCCCGTGCACTCTGTGTCATGCTCTCCATGCATGCTCTCAACCTGTCTCTCAGACATATCTACACAACATAAAAAATGCAAAAAATCAATGATTTTCATAGGGACATTGTGTCATTTCTAACTAATCAACGACACAATTCACATTGTACTCAAACTACCACATTGTGTCATTTCAATCTCTAAACTACCACATTGCACTAAAACTCACTATAATCAACATTAACAATTTTATTTATAACTAATTTCATCATTAACATTGCAAAAAAAATAATAATCATTGAGACATTTTATCAAAGACCTAAAGTTCAACATAAAATCTAACAATTTCTAACTCTAACCTAACTCCAACCCACCACATTTGAGTCAAACTTACTCTAATAAACATCTAAACAACAATTTCTAACTTAATTCATCATTAACAATAAAAAAATTCTAACATGCAAATTCTACCCTAAAAACCCAAATGATCATAATCACTTACTTGATGTTGGGGGTAGAATTTGATGTTGTTTTAATCAAAGTTGATGAAAATCGCACTTGGGAGTTCTCAAAATCGCACTTGATGTTTTGGAAAAGGTATGGCAGAATGGTTGTTGTTCTGTTTCTATACCAGAACACAGTGTGACTTAAGTCACGTTGGTTTGTAGCGAGCGTAAGTTAACTCACGTTGGTATATACTGAACATGACTTAAGTTACATAGGGGTATTTTTGGAACTTTCTATGGGAATGAGCAATTCCCTTTGTGAGAAGAGCAATTTTCCCAAAAATTTCGTCATAGGATTTGAGATAGAAGATTCTTTTGAAAATTAAATATGATTATAGTGATATTTGGGGTTTTGTCAAGACTTAAAAGTGTGTAACAAGAGAAGACGATGAAGTGGTTGATTTTATGAATTAAATGAAATAATGTAAAATGTTTACCTTGTATAGTAAAGAAAGGGGTGTAAGTAGATAATGAGGTGGTGTATGTAACTAAACCATTTACCCTATAGTAGTAGTAAAGTAGCAAGCAAGCAGAACTCGAGAAAGAAATTTAGAGTTGATGGCTGCCTTGCCTGCCGGCCGCCGTGTGGTTTGAGTAACTAAGTCAGTCTGCTCAGGGGCGGATCCAGTACACATTGAGGGTGTGCACTGCACACCCTGAACTTTTAAAATTTTCACCAGTACCCCTGTTTTTTCTTACACTTTGCACACCTTGAATATTTTTATTTGCACCTTAGACCCAATAGAGCCCAAGTCTGAAAAACTACTCTCATAATTCAGTTTCACACTTTTCTCTAACTTCTCCCTCAATCTTAATTTCTCTCCTCTCAACTTTAACACAACATACGTATAACGTATCTCAATCTCCACCATAACACCGCCACCAGTCCACCACAGCAGCTCCGCCGGCGGCTGAGATGCGCCACCACCACAGACACTCTGCCGGCCTCTCTTTCTCACACTCACTGCAACTCGCGAACTCCTCTCTCACACTGGGTTTTCTCTACAACTCGCGATCTCCACTATAACACACTCTGTCGGTCTCTCTCTCATTTGTTAGTGGCCGCCGTACCCGCCTCTCTCACTAAGGTAATGGATCTTGATCTTAGGGTTTTTAGAAATTTTCAATTGGGATTTTAAGTCAGGGTTCAATAAAATTCGAATTTGGGATTTTATAATTAGGGTTCAATAAAATTCAATTTTGTAGTATGGTGTTAGTGAATTAGTGATGAATCAAACTGGGTTCCTTTGTTATGGTGTTTTTTTTATTCCATAGTTTTTTTTTTATTCCATATTTAACTGGGTTTTTATTCCAAACTGTGAAAACTCTATGATTTACTGTTTTGTTTTTGTGTAAGTGATGATTGAATTAGGCAAGAAAGGGAAAGAAAACTAACAGAATATTGAATTAAGCAAGAACAGGGAATTAAAAAGAAAAGTTTGAATTCATTTTAATTATTCACATTGTTTTGTTTTTGTGTAAGTGTCTAACAATCTAAGTGATGATTGAATTAGGCAAGAAGGCAAAGAAAAGAATACTGAATTATTAATTAAGCAAGAACAGGGAAAGAAAAAGAAAAGTTAGAATGTGTTAGTTAATTCAATTACCAAATGACTAGAATGTGTTAGTTTAAGCAAGAACCATGATGATTTGGTTTACCAATTACCAAATGAATATGAATGTGAAACCATAATATTATGATGTAATTTGAAATAAATTACTGCTAATGCTTTACATTATTCCCAAGTTGTTTTTCCTTCTACCTTTCCTTGTTCTTTCTTTCTGAAAGTTGTATACAAATTGAAATAAGGTAAAAATTTATCACATGGTATGCTGCATAGTTCCAACACTAGTACACCTCCAATAATTTTCCTTGTTCTCTGGTTTAAACATTTTCTTCACCTATTTGAATCATTAGTACACCTCCAATAAATGAATATCTTTTGGAATTTCAACACACAACCAACCAAGTCTGTTTTGGTGTCTAATCATTTGAAGCCTCCAATAAAAAATGTAGAGATCTATATTCACAAGTTCACTTGCTACCTCAAAATCATGTAGATTCCACAATAATTTATCAAATATGTATATAGTGCCTCTGTTCTGTAAATAGAAAATAGTAAGCTACCATTTTGTTGTTGTTAGTTTATTCACAGATGCTTTGTTTTTGTTGTTGTAGGACTCTTTTTGAAGGTTATATGTAAATCTTTTTGATACACTATACATTGAGTACAATGTAATATTTTGAGTATGTTACTTTTATATGCATTATTATTATTATTATTATTATTATTATTATTATTATTATTATTATTATTATTAAAGTTTTATATTTTGCACCCCCTGGCCTAGGGTCCTGGATACGCCACTGAGTCTGCTGCTACTGCTGCTGCTATCAAACTCAATGATGTCTAGATATGTCCGTGGTTTTCGGAATATTTTCTCTTCTACCTATCGCTTCAAAAACCGTTATCTCGCTTCTCAATCACTTTCACTTGTTCCTGAGACTCAGACTCAGACCCAACAAACTCAAACATTCACAAGGTTGTTTTCCACGACAACGACGTCTTCGAGTTACAACAAGTTGAGCAGAGATATAACAACATCATCAGTAAAAGGAGGAATAAGAGTAAGGAAGAAGGTTCGACCACGCAGCGCCGCATTGACACATACTACTACTACTACTAATAATAATACAGCTGTTGAGCTTGCTTTCAATTCTGTTGTCAAGATTTTCACTGTTTCATGCAGTCCCAATTATTTGCTTCCTTGGCAGAATAAGTCACAGCGTGAATCTATGGGCTCTGGTATCTTTTTTTATGTCATTCATTTGCATTAGCATTTTAGTGAGAGTTGTGTTATTTTGACACCAAATTAGATTGTTAACACATTCAAACATGTGGTTAATTAATTATACAGTTGATGATTAATGAATATAAAATGGTGTCGTCACTCATTAATTATAAACCAAACACAACACAATTTTGAACGTCATTGTAGGTTGTAACATTATTTTCAAGTTTTCATATCATATATACACACACATTAATCCAACTAGACCAGAGATCTTCGGCCTTGAGGATAAGCAGTGGCGAAGTGAGGTTGGTGGACTTGAACAGCAGCTCTATCGTCTAAACGGATGGGGTGGTGTACCTGGAAACACTCTGACGATTAAGTAAGAATGAGCCGAATGTGTGAGGTTTTTAGGGTAGAAAAGTGTCTACCTAGGTAGAGACCATGAGTTAGCCTTTATAATGGTGAATTACTCAAACCTAATTTGAACGAGTTGACATAGGATCCGAAATAAATAGTTTGAATTGCTCTTGGTAGCCCTGATTTGGTGTATTTAGTGTGAGTCATGAAATGTTCTGTGTGCTAGCTAGTGACTTGAGAGGACATGGTCCATTGAGGAAGTGGGCATTGGCCTAATCCGAAACACGTATATTTATTAACCATCCAAATTATGTTCAAATATATATGATATTCTTTAATCACATTTTTTTTTTCAAATGTACACTTGAAAATAGTGGTTTACTGTGTCTAGTTGATTATTGATGAGTTGCAACATCTTGTTATATTCATTAATCATCAACTGAAATATGTTAACGAACTGCGCTAACCATCTAATTTGTTGACGAAATTGATGTCAAAATATCATTTATGAATGTTTATTTTGATGCTCTTTACCTTCTCTGAAAAAAAAATTATGATGGTAATAATGCAGGGTTTGTAATTCATGGGAGAAAGATTCTTACAAATGCTCATGTAGTAGCTGATCATTCATTTGTACTTGTAAGGAAACATGGTTCTCCAAACAAGTATAGAGCACAAGTCAAAGCTGTTGGTCATGAATGTGACTTAGCTCTATTAATTGTTGACTCTGATGAATTTTGGGATGGAATGATTCCCTTGGAGTTTGGAGACATCCCCTTTCTACAACAAGCTGTTGCTGTTGTTGGATATCCTCAAGGAGGTGATACCATTTCAGTCACTAAAGGGGTTGTTTCTAGGGTTGAACCTACACAATATGTACATGGTGCATCACAGCTTATGGCAATACAGATTGATGCAGCCATAAATCCAGGGAATAGTGGTGGTCCTGCAATTATGGGCAAGAAAGTTGCTGGTGTAGCATTCCAAAATCTTTCTGGTGCCGAGAATATAGGGTAAGTTCCTTTTGCTTTCTCTGTCTTTATTTTTCTTTAGTTCCAAAACTTAAGATTCATTAACGCCTTAATCTGCCATTAGTTTCTACGTTCATTGATAGTAGTTAATCATTATCACTTATCACTTTACAATTCGATTCTGCAACCTTCAGATATAATACTTAACAAAGCACTATGTTTAAAGACCAAATTGTTTATATCAAGAACAGAAAACACAATTTTTCTAGGAAATTTATCTCATCAATCATCCTAAGGGACTGAGAGGAATAAAAATGAGTCCAATCAGGTAATGAATGAAATTGTTAAGGACCTTGAAAGAGATCAAGTTGAACAAAGAAGTTGGCAAAGAACAAAAACCTAATAATGGAGTAGAAATTGAAAAATGAAGGACATAAACAGAGAAGTGGGAAGTAAACTTATTTAGAGGGAAAAGAAAAAACAAACAACAAAGTCTGGCACCTTCAAACAGATGAAAGTAGAGGTATTGTTAAAGAAATGTGAATAGAAAAAAGAATTAAGAAAAGGCAGCTGCCAAGTATGATATGAAACAGAAAGAAGAACTTATATGATACAAGAGATACCAATTACTGGAGGATATCTTCATGCAGATCTATGAAGATTTTCACTTAGTTTGAACCTTGATGGAGCTGAAATGATGATACCTGTAGGACATCCCGATCGGGTGTAACAGATAAGAAAGGTGAGAAAAGAGTATTACGACCAAGTCTGAATGACCAATTACCCCTAAAAATTACAAGCCCGACAGTTTATAAAGGGGAAACAGGGAAGGATCCCCACGACGGCCTTACTTTGTGAAATATTATAATGGTTGTAGGAAATGCTTAAACTATCATGAAGTATTTGATATTCTGTTGGTCTGAGCAAACATATTTTCTGCATAATAGATTACTTCCTTTCATATTTGCTATTGCAGTTACATAATACCCGTACCTGTAATAAAGCATTTTATATCTGATGTAGAAGAAAATGGAAAATACATTGGATTTTGCTCCCTGGGTTTATCGTGCCAAACTACTGAAAATGTGCACCTCAGAAACCATTTTGGTATGAAGCCTGGCATGACTGGGGTGCTCGTAAACAAAATAAATCCACTTTCAGATGCATACAGAGTTTTGAAGAAAAATGATATTATACTTTCATTTGATGGAGTGCCTATAGCAAATGATGGTACAGGTATGTTCTTTCAATTCTTTTTCCTGAATTTTCTTACTTACTCCATAAACAGCCTGTGAGAAGTCTCAACCTCCTCATTCGTTGCTATGTTATGTAATATGGGAGGGTTTAACATGGCAATGTACATGAAATTTCATTTATATGAGTTCCTGTCTTTGCTTTACTCATGCATTTATGCACCATAAGCATCAACCCAATAAAACATAGGTTTAAGTCTAATTTGAAATTTTGAAAGAGTTGAAATCTTCTGATTCTGAATCGTATAAAAGCTTAAGATATTAAATGGAGAGAGCAATGACTGGTCGGCAGTTTCATTAGAGGCTCATACATTAAGAAGTGAATAGATAGATGAGTCACATCATGAAAACAACTCCCCTAGAACCTTAGTTGTTAGGAGTGGGCTAAAGGAATTATTTTATACTTATTATTTTGTATCCTTAAAATGCCTTCTAAGTTCTAACAACTGTTAAAAAGCAGCAAAAGCAAATTGTTGTGATGGAAAGCCAACAACATGCCATCACAAAGTCATAGATACGTGGATTGTGTGCTTGAAAATGTTACTAAAACGCATCTGGATTAAATGCATCTGCATAAACGACCAAATAAAATTGTTGAGTAATGACTTTTCACGCAAGTTCTTTACATCCAAGTTGTGTCTCTATCTACGAAGCACGGATACGGAAACGGACACTGACACGTCGACAAACTATGTTAATTTGAGAAGATGACATAATTCGATGTAATCGCATGTGTCGATGTTGGACACTGACACCTGTGGGACACACCTTCGATAATAAGTGTTGAGCACTACGATTAGTTGAGCACTTCTTTTGTGATTTCTTTAGAAACAGAAAAATTAGTTGAGCACTACGATTAAATGGAAAAGTCTTTCTTCCTTGCTTACAAGTCTTTTATGATTTTCCTGAGTTCGTAGGAATAATATATCACATATACAATGCAGTTCCCTTCCGAAACAGAGAACGGATAACATTTGATCACTTGGTGTCTATGAAGAAGCTTAATGAAAAAGCAGTAGTCAGAGTTATGCGGGACGGCCAAGAGCTTGAACTCAGTATTATTCTCCAACCTGTAAGTTTTTATATATATATATGCTACACCGACCAAATTATACAGATTAATCGAGAATTTATTCTCCAGTCTCTAACACAAGTGACTTGTTGCATGTTTATTCAGATTGTATTGACCTGGCTCTGGATATGTTTGTTATGTGTAGTTCTTGTTCATTGCATACTTTCTGATAAATTTTGCTTATTGTATTTTGCAGTCCGTTGTATTTTACTGTTTTGTTATACTTGCAACTGTTACAATTGTTTGTGATAAAGTTGCTTTTTTGGATAATTCTATTGATGTTACTGTCTATATTTCAGATCCAACCCTTAGTTCCAGTGCATCAGTTTGATAAACTTCCAAGTTATTACATTTTTGCCGGTCTAGTTTTTGTTCCCCTCACTCAGCCATACCTTCATGAGTATGGGGAAGACTGGTATAATGCTTCACCCCGTCGTTTGTGTGAACGAGCATTGAGGGAATTGCCCAAGAAAGAAAATCAACAACTTGTTATCCTGTCACAGGTTAGCATCTTTTTAGCCCTAATAGATATTTATTTACCGTTTGCCACATTAAGTTTATCTTAAAACTCCATAAACAATTTAAATAGAAATGATTTGGACATATTGAAGACAAGGCACACGTGTTGACAATAATTTACCTAGTTAATGCAGATATTTGGTTTTGGCATCGTTTCTAAAGATAATTTCTTATTGATTTTAGGTCCTGATGGATGATATCAACGCTGGATATGAGCGTCTTGCAGACTTACAGGTGCCAACGTGTTAATGCTTTAGCTAACTTATTAGGCACATGGCTGAGAGGGATACTTTTACAAAGATAGAACACCCTTTTGTTGTCAACTTAGTAACTATGTTAGATTTTAGGTCCAACTCAAACTCCACAAAATCGACTTGTAAGGTCCATGATTGTCTAAGCTTTACAAGCTCTATTTAGGTCATATTTCTAATCCATGTGAGGCTTGGACTGGAAATGAGTAAATCTCTTGTCCATGAGATGTCAACTTAATGACAAGAACTTGACCTTATTATAACCACGGGGGACAGAGTTCAAATCTCCTCAAAGTGTTAAAAATTGTTACTGATGTCACTTCATTAAATAATGATTTGTCCTTCCCCAATAGGAAAAAATGAGTAAATCTCTGATAGTATCGTAGGTTCTGAATTATAATCACCAGTATAGATGCAATGGCCAACTCTTCTACCATCCTTAATGAAATTTACTACAGAAATATTAGTAAACATACGAGCCATCCTTCAAAGATGTCTTTGTAAGCAACAACAGTCCTTGGCAGATTTTTAATTTATTCAACATAGGTGTTCAAAACGAATGGTCTATCCCTTAGATGTTCATAAGTACTCCTATGAAAAAATTCTAAGCACATTGTGATAATCGTTAGTACAAGTTAATTTTTTTCACTTCAAATCAATGTTTTGTTTGCCTATTTGCTGTAATATGCTAACTGTGATACCCAGGTTTTGAAGGTTAATGGAACAGAAATTGACAATCTGGAGCACTTATGCCAACTTGTTGAAAATTGTAGCACAGACAGCTTGCATTTTGATTTGGACGACAACAGGGTCATTGTCTTGAACTATGAAATGGCAAAAATTGCCACTTCTCGAATTTTGACGCGTCATAGAATACCTTCATCAATGTCAGCCGATCTCATTGATGCACAGAATAACCTGCAATTAACTAGCTCAGCTTGAGATTTGTAATGACTCGTAACGGCTTATATCTGCATTTTTGTTTGTAACAGTTTGATTTTCAAGTCGAAGTTGTAAAAATTTTGTTACTGGGTTTCATTTTACAATTTTTTTTTTGCCTTCATTAATAAACTGACTCTGCAAGGCTACTTACGCACGCATGACAGACCTCACAATGTAATTTGTAAAACAGATCATGATTATGAATCAGAAAGTGCTGACTCTTGCAAATATATTCCTTCTGTAGCTTTGGAAGGAGAAAAATAATGTTGATAACTTGATTGTCCTCCAATATATTGAGATATACAGACACTTACATGTTACGTAGAAATGATTAAGAAAATGGAGCGCGACCTAAGTTATCTTGATTGTTGCAGCGATTGCAGAATCATTACATTTAGGTTCAAGATTCAACTGCACCGACTTACATCTAGATCTAACGACTCTGCAATCGTTTAATGGGTGCAACCATCGTAAAGCACTTGATTGTAGGTACTAAAAAAAGGTAAGAAAATAAATAGAAATAAGAGAAGAATAGTATTTTCGTTTATTTGGTTTAATATAAAAGCGAAAATAATTTTTGGATAAAAATAAAGCCTGAAATAATATTTGTCCATCAAAGTACACCCATTTTTATTTTAGTCCCTCAAAATATCAATTTTAAAAGCATGACTTATTGTTATTATATTACCATTGGTAGTTTTAATCACCCAACTAGGCATTGACATTCCTCTCATGCTTGTTGGAGTTTCTTGTTTCTTAAGTCCATTAACAGTGGTTAATGTTTGTTTTCCTTCCTCAGTTTAGTCAAATATTACACACCCTAGTATTTGTCAAAGCAAAATGATGGAATTACACCACAAGAGGTGCAGCAATTAACTATTGATAGTGAAAATGGAATTTGATTAAAGAGGCGTGATACATTACATTACATTACATCTAATGTAGTAATTTATTTATGATATAACAAAAAGTGAAATGAAATAGTGTTGTACTCACTCTACTGAGAGAGAAATTCGAATTCATCATCTTTGAGATGAGCAACAAACTTGAGAGGACCACGAGGACCTTGAATATCATGAGCAACAAATTCAACCTTATAAGGAAGATTAGCAGAGATTCGCTTATTATCTTTCCAGAAAGTCACGTTCTGTTTGATTTTCCCTTCTCTACCGGTGAGATCAACTTCAGGAACTTTGGGAACGTGATAGACTTTGAGAGGAACCTTAACCCTAACACGCGCTCCAATCTTCGCTGACGAATCTTCTTCTTCTCCCGCATCACATCTTATTCTCTGAATCTTCTTCTTCGTATTCTTCATAAATAAAGTAGGGATTGCAATTGAAGACGTGGTGCTAGTAATGTTCATGTTCATATTCATGTTCATCGATTGATTCTGGATATGCCTTTTCTCTTCTCTTCGCTTCTTTTTTGTTTTCTATCACAAAATGAAAATATGTGGGATTGCTTTGCTTGATTGTGCCGCTCTCAGTGACTTTGTCTGTGTCTTACTCATGGATATGGATAGATGGATAGATAGATGGATAGACATTGGATAATAATATTTTAATATTAATAATCAATCCAATTTTCTCACTTATTTATTTCCTCCCTCCAATATTACTCCAAGTTTTTCATAGAAAATAAATCTTACTTCTACACATATTTTACAATATCAAAATCAATAAAGAATTAACTATTAGCTGTACCAAAAAAAAAGTATTAAATCATAAATTCAACTTTTCAAAATCAATAAATGAGGTGCCATAGGATCGAACTCTGACCCCTGCATATATTATGTAATGTCTTTATCAACTGAGTTAAACACACATAGACTAAAACTTTGAGTTTGTTGATGAGTTTTTAGCATGGTTTACAAAAAAATGTGTGTATTGATGTAGCTATAAAATAACAAATAAAGTATTCTACAATATCAATATCAAAATCAAAATTCTCATTTTCATATATTAATGTCTCTTTTTCAATTCATGTAATTAATGTGACTATAAAACAATATAATAGTTTTCTTCAAAATATAAAACCCTCTTCATTTGAGGCCCTGAGCTACATATCTATAGCGGCTAAACATCAATGGAATGGCGGAGTAAAATTGTATTAGAGTAGGGTTTTGAAGGGTTTATATGAATTCTTTAAATTTAATATATGTTGTTATAATATTCTTAAAATTAAAAATATATTAATCATAAATATTAATTTATCACTCGCTAAAAAAAATACTCTTTCAAAAAATGTGAAAGATTTATCAATTTTTCCATATATTTATGTCCCCTCAAAACATTTATTCCCCTCCCCTCTAAACTCCCAAACAAAGCCTAAGAAACTTAGGAACTTTTATACATAAGATAATAAGATAAGATAAGACTAGGGACAACGACTCTCCAAGGTGGAAAACTGGGAGAGAGTCCTCGGTATTTTGGGTGGTCGGGATAACTTTTCACTCTCTTCTTTAAAAGGAAAAAACAAATTCAACGTATAGAGAAAATAATTGCTTTATTTTGAACCAAAATGAGACAATATTTTTTATTTTTGAAGGGGCAAGACAATAAATTTTGACAATTTATACGGTTCACACAATATAAGTATACAATTAATTACAATCAAGTGAAGGTTAATAGATGCAACATTGTATTACAACTTATTAACAATCTATTGAACATAATTAACAACGATTTTGAACATAAGTAACCATAATTGTCATCTCTATATTTAGACACAAATTTTTACTAGTATACACTATGAATATTTAAATACATGGAAATCTTGTAATTTAGACAAAATTTTAGATGGCTAATTGATATCATATACTACCTCCGTCCCTAATTATAAGACTCTTTTGAGAAAGTGGCGCTCGCACTCATGGTGGCAGTCCGGAAGTTGAGGAGATACTTTTTGGCGCACTCCATCATAATCAGGACAGACCAACCATTGAAGAACGTTTATTTTGACCTGACTTGGCCAGAAGGATGACCAAGTGGTCCATCGAATTGTCTGAGTTTGATATAGCTTTCAAAGCCAGAAGAACCTTGAAAGCCCAGGTGTTTGCAGACTTCCTGGCAGAATTCACCCCAGCCACAGCGGAGCCGTGCTCGAGATGAAACGTCTTTACGGAAGGGTCCTCAACACAAGGGGCAGATGAGTTGGGGTCATTCTCGAAAGTACGGAAGGCTTGGTAGTAGAATTGTCTTTGCAGTGTAACTTCTCGACAACCAACAATCAGGCGGAGTATGAAGCGGTGATAGCAGGGCTAAATCTTGCACAAGACCTCGATGCGAAGGAGGTCCAAATCAAGACGGACTCCCAGTTGGTGGTATCCCAGGTCAAAGGGGAAGCTCAAGTAAAGGATATGTTACTGCAGAAATACCTGGGGACCGTCAGGGAAAGGATCGAGGAGTTTGATTGTGTAGAACACATCCACATTCTGAGGGAACAGAACACCAGAGCGGATGTCTTGTCCAAATTGTCAGTACACGGTCAACGGGAGTAAACCACTCGTTCGTATAGGAAACATTGGAGAGACCTAGCTACGAAAGGAACATCAAGGTCGTGCTGGCAATTGATACGGCCGCCCAAGCAACCTGGATGACCCCCATCAAGGCTTATATCAAAGAACGGAAACTCCCAGCAGATCCCATCGAGGCTAAGGAGATCAAGCGGAGAGCTTGCAAGCACCCGATCATTGAAGGGAGGCTATTCAATGAAATGCCTCGACCCGAGTGAAGCCACCTACGTGCTGGAAGAAGTCCACGAAGGCATCGCCGGACAACACCTTGGGGGACGATCTCTAGCAAGGAAAGTACTTAGGGCAGGGTACTTTTGGCCCACGATGAAGAACGACGCCATGGAGTATGTAAAGAAGTGCGACAAATGCCAGCGACACGGAGACGTTTTCAACTCCCCTTCCTCAGAACTTGACGCCCTCACCACACTGTGGCCTTTCATGAGATGGGGGATGGACATCTTAGGACCCTTCAAGAAAGGGGTCGGACAGGTGAAGTTCCTTATCGTTGTCGAAGACTACTTCACCAAGTGGATCGAAGCAGAGGCATTGGCCCAGATAACAGCGGCGAACATCATCAAATTCTTCAAAAAGAACATTTTCTCCAGGTTCAGCGTGCCTCAGTCCGTCGTAACCGACAACGACATCCAGTTTGCTGACAGAAAAACAAGGGCGCTCTTAGAAGAACTGAACATCAAACAACAATTCACTTCGGTGGAGCACCCCCAGACAAACGAACAAGCAGAATCTGCCAACAGAGTCTTGTTAAGAGGACTCAAGAGAAGGTTGAAAGACGCAAAATGGAGCTGGTCGAAGGAACTTCCACACGTATTGTGGGCATACCGTACTATGCCGCACTCGACCACCGGAGAGACACCTTTCTGGCTTACATACGGGACAAAAGCGGTCATATCCATCGAGGTGAAAGAGCTAAGCTGGAGAACGGCACACCCACTTGACCAGGTCGCCAACACAGAGGCTGTATTAGAGGAGTTGGATTTCGTCGACGAATCGAGGAATTTCACCGCCTTAAAAGAGGTCGTCGTCAAGCAGGCCACGACCACTAGATACAACAGGAGGGTAAGGCCGAGGGATTTCAACCCAGGAAATCTCGTCCTAAGACGTGCAGACGTCGACGGACTAAACGCCCGAGATAGAAAGTTGGCGGAGAATTGGAAAGGACCTTACAGGGTCAGCGCCAACACTGGGACGGGCGACTACACCCTGAAAACCTTGGATGGCGCCCCGATCCCGAGAACGTGGAACGCGGACAAGCTCAAGCGTTACTATAGCTAAGTATCAGGCTTTCTATTCAATTTCTGCATTTGTTTTCTAGCCTTTTGAATTTCACATATAGGATCCATTGTAAATCCATTTTTGTGATATTAATAAAACGAGCGTTTTTCTCCCCGAAGAAATGTGTCTTGTCCTTTTGTTGACAGGACCAGAAAATCCTAGCAAGGAAAAACACCCTCAAAGGAGAATGGCTGGCTCGGCTTCTGCTTTTATAAGGCAGTATAAGCCTAAAGCGGCCATGGCAGACCCACTAATGGGGATAGCCACCCCACGGTAGAGTGTCTTGCCCCCTAAAGCCCTCTTGGACCGTTAACCTTATCCTAAGGGGCTCAGCGCCCTCCACAAGGGCCAGCAGGCCCAGAGGCAAGCCCGCGAGGGCGCCGTCTCCAGAAAGCTTCTAGAAGCCTCTATAGCGCTCCACCCGTGACTTTGGGCCCAAGGTACTTGGACCAAAGACATGGAAAACCTAGCCCAAACAGGGCTATAAATACCCCTCTTGAGAGCATTCTCAAGCATCACAAAAACAGTCTAAACCCTAGTATTCTAGATTGTACTCTCTGCAAGTACAGTTGGCGCCCACCGTGGGGCTACGGTAAAACTAACCTAGCCGCACCTCTGGATCGTTTCCTCACGACGATTTAGACCCTTCTTCTGAGTCAATAGCCACTGCTACGTCTCGGAAGCATCATCACCACCCTTTAACCCTATTTCATAGTTCAAAGCCGCCAACCCTCGTCGTCCCTATGATGACAGACCACGACATCATGGAAGCCATGCAGAACCAGATTCAACATATCATGGATCGCAATGAAGCCCTTCAGGCTTCCATGGAGACCATTCAGCAGCAACAGAATGATCGTGACGAGTCGCAACACGGCGATCTAGACGATCCAGACCCACAGCCCCTCTCGGCCGAAGTCTGGAACACCCCAGTCCCAGAAAACTTCAAACCGCCATCGCTTGCTTCCTTCGATGGGAAAATTGATCCCGTCGAGCATATCACCACATTCAACACCCAGATGGCCGTGATTGGCGCCACTGATTCCCTGAAGTGCAAGTTACTAGCAGGTACTCTCAAAGACAGCGCCCTCAGGTGGTATATGAATCTCTCACGCTTCTCGGTCATAGGATACCAAGACATGACAAGAAAATTCATCCATCAATTCTCCGCAAGTCACCACCGAAAAGTCTCCTCCACCAGTTTGTTCAACGTCCGCCAAGGACCAAACAAGTCGCTCAGAGATTACCTTACCCGCTACAATGACGCCACCATCAAAGTCATCAAATTTAACCAGGAGCTGTTCGTCAGAGCTTTCCAGAACGGTTTGAGGGCTGGGCAATTCAACGAAACACTCACACAGAAGCCGACAGACTCCATGGAAGAAATCATGTCAAGGGCTGAGTGTTACATCAAGGGAGAAGAAAGCAACACCGAGAAAAAGGTGCGCGACACAAAGGAGCGTGGCGTGACGAACTCGGACAACCGTCGCAACTACTATCTGTCAACATCCAGAGACAAGGGAACTTTCAAACTCCATGACACGGAGAGACATAGCCAAGAACGACTATTTGAGGTATTCACGCCACTCAACACACGCCGGGAACAAATTTGGAAGGATATTTATCACTCGAGGTTGATCCCAGACCCCCCAGAGCCCACCAGTAATCGAATGGGACCGAACAGAAGCGCCTGGTGCAAATATCCCATAATCAAGGGTCACGACACTGACGACTGCATCCACTTGAAGCATGAAATCGAGAAACTGATTCAGAAAGAAAGACTCAGAGGGTATGTGAAGAATGGTCGTGACGAGGAACGACGACGCTCAGAGGAGCCAGGCAAGACCAAAGAGAGCAACAAAGAAGAAGATAGACACACTCTCAACACAATCTCTGGAGGATTTGCCAGTGGGGACGAGTCCAGCAACGCAAGAAAGAAGTATGTAAGACAAGTTCTCCTACTTGACGACGTCACAAACAACACTGCAAGACGAGAACCAAATATCTCATTCACCACCAAGAACTACGAAGGCGTCATCCCCCACGATGACGACCCCAAGGTTGTCACCGTCCAAATCTTCAACTGGACGTCAAGAGAGTCCTCATCGACCCAGGAAGCTCAGCAGACGTGCTTTACTACACCGCCTTTGAAAAAATTGGGTTGGACCCAGAGCAGCTACAACCCTTTAAGGGTAAATTGGTAGGTTTCACAGGAGAACAGGTACACGTGCGAGGCTACATCACTTTGCAGACCACCTTCGGTACAAGTAGGGATGCAAATAAGGTCAGAGTCAGATATCTGGTAGTAAATTCGCCATGCTCATACAACATCATCATTGGTCGCCCCGCCTTCAACCTCTTGGGTGCCATCTTATCGATAAAGTTCCTCGTCATGAAATTCCCCCTCGACAGTGGCCAAACAAGTACAGTCCGCGGAGACCAAAAGATCGCCCGAGAATGCTACCATAACAGCCTGAAGCTACAGAAAGACAAAAGAAGAGGGGTGACAGACAAACCACATAGCGTCAACATGATCGACCTGGACCCGCGAGAAGAGTATCAACAGGAACGACTTGAACCTACAGAAGACCTGAAATAAGTCCAGATAGGACCTCAACCCCACCAGATCACCAATATAAGTGCCTTCTTAGATCCAGAGGAAGAGCTCGTCTTCGTTTCCCTATTAAATGAAAACTCGGAACCATTTACCATGGTCTATTGCGCTGACGGCATGCTACCAGTTGAAATCGACACGCCAACCTGGCACCGAGACAACTTTTCTGAAGAGGGTACTTACACTTTATTATTCACTACAAGAAATTTGTAGACACTTACTTTGCGACCCTTGACTTAGAACAGCCATAAATTGCACTTTTGCGACTGTTATTGCGACTGTTAGGCTTAAGGGTCGCAAGTTTTATAGCTTTTGGCAAAATATTTTGACACTTCCGCTTTTGCAATTTCAGTCTCCCTCCCATAGCTCTAAAACCCTAAAATCCAATTTTATTCATCAAATTCACTTTCCCCCCAATCTGAAACCTAAATCCCCACAACTCTCACCCACAATTCACTTTCCACAATCCATTCCTCAATCTCACCATCACTAACCCATGGTTCTGCTATCTCAACCGTGAATCTCAATCTCACCATCACTAACCCATGGTTCCGCAATCTCAATTGTGAATTCAATCTCACCATCACTAACCCATGGTTCTGCAATCTCAATCGTGAATCTCAATCGCACCATCACTAACGCTGGTTCAGTTCCAATTGTGAATCGTTCCTCACCCTCAATCATATCGAAGCTTTTTGTCTCAATCGAAGCTGCTCAGTTCCAATCGAAGCTTTCTATTCCAATCAAAGCTTTCTTCCATTTATCAATCGAAGCTTTCAATTCCAATCGAAGCTTTCTACCATTTGCTCGGTTTAGTTCAAGTGAGTATGCACTGTCTTCCTTCATTTTTTTTCTTCTGATTTAAAATTTAATTTTACGTTTACAAATTTTCTGCTTTTAATTTTTTATTCAACTTTGTTAGTGTTATCTAATCAATTTTAAATTGGTTGAGATCAACTCTGTTATGTTGATTCGCCGTCGGGTGTCGCCGTAGTGGTTAGGTGAGAGCTATGAATTGTGGGTTGAGAGTTAACGTGTGTTGACTGATTTTCTATGGCATGTGGTTATGTGGGAGCTATAAATTGTAGGTTGAGAGTCCGTTAATGTGCGTTTATCGATTTTCAACAGTGTGTGGTTATGTGGGAGCTATGCATTGTAGGTGAGAGTTAGTTAACGCGCGCCGGCTGATATTCTACAGTTAAAACAAACCGGTGCTAAGTGGTTTTCTTGAGGGAAGTTTTTTTATGGGTAATTTATGAGCAATATTTGCAATTTTTTGTTGAATCCATATAGTTTTCTTTTCTTTCATGAATTGTGTTTGTAAACTTTCAAATGCAATTTTTTTCTGAATCCATATGCCTTTTTGGGTGACTGCATAATAACAATGCCACTGATACATTTGAGATGAATTGGTTGAGCCTTCAAGGATGCATTATTGGAAAGTTGCTTGAATGTGGCCACTAGTAGTTTTGTATAAATTTAAAAGTCACTTTATGATAGTACAACAGTCCAACTCACATATCAGACATGAATAATTCTTTAGCTTGTGAACAATTAGTTGCGTGAGATGGTAGATAACATTTTGATGTTCTGTTCCTTGAATACACACTGTGATAATTCTCTCTACTGTGGAGTTCGGACAAGTTTAGAATGGCATGATAGAATACTCCAAGATTTTTAACTGCTTACGTAGATACTTTAAATTTCTGTACATTTGCTTTGCACCTTGAAAATTTATGTGCCTTTAGGCTATCCAATTTTAACATACTCTTCAACTGCAATTGGTGCTTTTTGTGATGATCGTATCTAAAGCAAATTAAGTCCCTGCAAATTAATATCTTCCTTAATTGTTTGTTGCAAATTAATTGTTTACGGCAATCACTTCAGATTAGATAAGTCCCTGCAAATTAATATCTTCCTTAATTGTTTGTTGCTTTTGGTCATTCACACAGATTTTGATTGGGCTCAATTGAAAGAAAGAAGCATTTCTCATTTTGCAATATTGGTTTTTTAAGTCTGCTGCTGTTTATGTAAGTCCTTTTTCCCTCACGTTTTTTGTTCATTTTGCGCTATTGGTGCTTTTTGTGATGATTGTATAAACTTGTTCTAAAATATAATGACACCTAGTTGATCCATTTACTGAACACAATGATGCTGACCTCTGGGAGGCTCTGGAGAGGGCACATTTAAGGGATGTGATACGGAGGAATTCTTTGGGGCTGGATGCCGAGGTAATTGCTAAATTGTGCTTTGTCAGAGACATGATTGTGTTGGTGAATATTGATTGTTTTCGCCTCTAATTTGTGGTTGCATTTGACTAAGCATATTGTGAGTTTTTGTGCTAGAGATATGTACCTGTCCATCTTTTTTTCATTAATGGAAGTATGCTGTGTCAAGGTATCAGAGGCAGGTGAGAACTTCAGTGTTGGACAGAGGCAACTGTTGAGTCTTGCGAGGGCTTTGTTGCTGAGATCGAAAATTTTAGTACTTGACGAGACAACTGCAGCGGTTGATGTTAGAACAGACGCACTCATACAGAAAACAATCAGAGAGGAATTTAAATCCTGTACAATGCTTATTATTGCTCATCGCCTCAACACAATTATTGATTGTGATCGGGTTCTTTTGCTTAATGGAGGCAAGGTATGCACTTAATAGTCAAATTTCAGACCATATAGATGGCTGACTCATAATTGGTTTAAATCCTTTGGCACTGGTGTAACTTGTACTAAAGTAACAATGTTAATTAAATTGCTCTTTTGATGCAATGTTTTTTTTCTTCTTTCAAAAACTTGGTATGTTTGGTTGGCATTGATGGATTCTATGACTTCAGACTTAAGTTCTGATTCTAACAACCCACACATTAGAAACACACTCTACAACCTGGCATAAGTGGAAGAACAGCCAGGACACAAAATTTGAGAAGAGCATCCCTTATGCATTGTTGTGTCAAGTGGCAGGTTCTGATTTAAGAAGAAATAGTCTTTTGATTTTTTTTATGTATTTCCCTTTTATTAAGACAGATGAGTTAGAAAGATTCATGATTTGAACCCAATATTAGAGGATGTAAGTTGTACAATTGGCTAGATTTTTCAATTATGTTTTACTACATGTTTTTAGGCACCAGGAAACCTTCAAAGTAATCCAAGATAATAAGCTATAAGAATTATTGTAATTCATGTCTGTTTGAGTATTTGTGTTGTAATCTCAGGAGTTCTCTGCTGCAAATTGCAGCACCTTGTATTTGTGCCTCATGGAATTAGTTAGTTCTTGATAATTATGTGAAAGAGTGTCACTTTTGATTTATACAAGTATCAATTTATCATCTTATCTAGATAAAAGCATCTGATAAGTTTCTTTGAGTTGAAAAAAGCTGGAGTGATTCTTTGATAGCATAGACCTTAAATGATGCTACAATTCTATATATTTGTAACTTAAATGAAATTCATTTGTATATGCAGGAATAATTGATCCACATAGTCCATGGGTGGGATGATTTAGAACCACTTGAAGAAACAAGGCCAACTCCAGCTCTTACTAACATTCAAGTAGCTCAAAGGCGGCCAGTTGTTCAACCTGTTTCACAGACAAAAGGTATTAATTATTCAACTGTTGGTATTTTGGTAGTATTTCCTCATTTCCATGTCTGCTAATCACTATTATTAATTTTCAAAGTCAGATTGGAATTTATCTGTTAATCACTATTATTGTTATAACTAGATTTGTTGGGTTTATACTTTATATTGATTTATATGTTAATTGCAGATAGTAAAAAGGACGAGTTGGAGGATTTTAAAGCTGGGATTGTTTAACATGATTTTAAAGCTGGTGTAGCAGCAATACTGTCTGCTAGGGAGGTATGTTAACTTATTTCAAGCTTATTTGTTAACTGTTTTAACACACTCCTGATTCATAAAAGGTGGGGGGAGTACTTTCTTTTGATGCTCAGTTGGATATTTTGAATAAAGTGACTTATTTATCTAAAAAAATTCTGCAAAGTTTTTGTAGATTTTAAATTCTTTGGCGTTAGTTTCATTATTTCTAAGACACTGGTTATAGATTTTATTTATTTATTTAAACATCTCATTGACTTCTATTTTTATTTAATTCTTAGATTTTATTTAATTTCTATTTTAAACATCTTAGATTTTATTTAATTCTTTGACAATCTTAAATGTCCACTTTTCTAACAGTTTGCCTACGGATGAAAATTCAATGTGTCTTTCGATCTCACTTGGTATGAAGTTAGTTTTCCGAGTCCTTGAAATTTTAAGGATCAGTCAATTTAGTCTTTAAAATTTGTGAAATAGTAATTTAGTTCCTTACAGTGAACAACGTCAGATAAATTAGTTGTTTTTCCAAATTTATCGCCACAATTTAAGGGTTGGCCAATTTAGTCCTTCAAATTTGCCCTACTTTACAATTTCAAGGACTGAAATACTTATGGTTTGTGAATGTGTGAATGTTTCTGTGACAGGCAAGAAAGGCATTGCGTGCTTTAAGAGGATTGGTGAAGTTGCAGGCACTGATAAGGGGTCACTTGGTGAGAAAACAAGCAAAGGCAACACTCAGATGTATGCAGGCTTTGGTCACAGCACAAGCTAGAGCTCGTGCTCAAAGGATCCGAATGGTGTCAGAAGGAAAGCCTAATCTAAATCACAGAAATGCTATGGAAAATGATTTGTTCAGGCAAATATATAATGTCAGTTCTCTAACTACTACTAATTAATAACTATCATTTCTTAGCAATTTGAATTTCTTTGTTGAAATTTTTTGAATTGATGTCATAAACATGATTGGAAATTATCTATTGAATGAAAAACAACATTTAGTTCAAGTGTGTTTTCAATTTGCTATATAAATTTTGTGGGTAAAGAAAGTAACAAATTTCATTATGCATTAGTTAAAACAGTACTCTATCATGAGCCATAGGACCACACTTTATATTGAAAGTGTGTCTGAGCATCCAACAAGTGTCAGTGTCTCAGACTCACATGGCACCGACACTTGTGATTACATACACTCACTTCTATTATCTTAAATTATTACTAGTGTGCATGTGTCAGCATGGTGTCATGTCCGGTGTCCGTTTTAGTGTTTCATAGGTCACTGGAATTAACAAATTTATTCTTAAAACTCAATCAGTGCCTAGAAAATTGCTTCTTTTGTGTGTTGTAAAATCCAAAGTAAAACATGTTACATTATAAAATTGTTTAGTGTATCCAAATGAGGAACAAAATGAAGTAGTTCTAGTCATGAAATGAAATGTGGTTTTGTGCATATAGGAAATGGACAGAGGCTTGGAAGACAACATCAAGATCGTGGAAATGGATTTTTGTGAATCAAAAGGCAACTCTACAAGCAGAAGCAGCAGTGTAAATAGACAACATTATGAACGATCTGAAAATAGATATTCGACAAATGGTTCCTACTCGAAAGAAGAAAACTACAAAGTATCACCAGCTCCATCAGCTTTGATAGAATTGAGTCCAAAAGCATGCAGTGGTCATTTTGAGGATTGTTTCAGTACAACTCAAAGCAGTCCTCAATGCTATTCTGCTATATCAAAAACAGATGAATCAAATACCCCTTTTGCTTTCCCTAGGCCATCTTATGCAGAACAAATGTCCTATGACTACCCTTTGTATCCAAGTTACATGGCTAATACAGAATCATCAAGGGCTAAAGTTTTCAAGGGTTTTATAGTTGAAAGTTTTGTGCATTTTGTGGTCCTGCTGCAGTTTCGTTGACATTGGTTTTATAGCTGACTGTTTGGTGTTGTTTTTAGATGTTAGCATGTTTTTATTTTTGGAGTTGAATTATACATGTTGGATTTGATTTTGTAGTTTAAACTATGTACTTTATCTATTGTTTTGATTGTTACTTTTGAAAGAATTATATGAGTGAGATTTAGATATTTTAGTTATATATTTCTGTATTTTAAGTATTTATTAATATATTTATTTTTAAATTGTCAACAAAAATTGCCCCATTCAATTTTTTTTTAAAAAAAACAAAACACTTGCGACTGTTGTGAACTGTCGTAAGTCCCTTCAAAATCATACAAACGCTCTTCCTTTGCGACTGTTAGGAACTGTCGCCAGTCCCTTCAAAATCATGCAAACGCTCTTCCTTTGCGACTGTTAAGAACTGTCGCAATAGCATCTGCGACAGTTGGTGCGACCGTTCCATGAACTGTCGCAAAAGGCACTTGCGACCCCAATTTTTGCGTCTGTTGGGGAACAGTCGCAAAGGGACATCTGCGACCCTTCTAACAGTCGCAATCCATCATTTTAAAAGTCGCAAAATGCCTTTTTTCTTGTAGTGATTTTCACTAACCTTATTGTACTTGCTGCATCCTTAAAAATTAATACCGTTCTTAAAAATTAATATTGTTCACCTAACTCACTTGATTTCCTTGTTGACAAAATAGTCAATGAGACAGGTCTCCGCTGCGCCATGGATATGATCGACGAAGTACGGGAGGCCGCCCACATCCAAGAGTTTGCCGCCAAACAAAGGGCAGCTCTTCGTTATAATTCCAAAGTGATACCAAGAGAAATGGAAAACGAAGACCTCGTACTAAGACAAGTCGTCGCACCCACCAGGATAGGAAAGCTGCTACCTAACTGGGAAGGCTCGTACAGAGTAAAAGAAAATCTTTCCCACGGAGCATACAAACTTGAAGAGCTAAACGACGATCCAATCCCACAAATCTGGAACGCAGTCAACCTGCGCCACTACTACAGTTGAAGTTATTTTTTTCCTATTTATTTGCTTCTTTTCTTTTATTTTCAATAAGGCGAGTTCTCTACAATAGGACTGATGCCGCCCCAATTGTCATAAACATTTCTCTACATTCAATAAAAATGGGTAGGGGCACTCTTTTCCCCTGCAAGGGCAGGGGTTTTTAACGAGGCACCCTACTCTCTCCATAAATTTTTTCGATTCTTCTACAGAAATAGTTATGTTCGCTCGCCATCTACCATTAAATCCTAACCCCACAGGGGCTCTAGGTTGCCTATGATAAAATCCTAACCCCACAAGGGCTCTAGGTCGCCTACGATAAAATTCTAATCCCACAAGGGCTCTAGGTCGGCTACCATAAAATCCTAATTCCATAGGGGCTCTAGGTCGCCCACGATAAAATCCTAACCCCAAAGGGGCTCTAGGTCGCCTACGATAAAATTCTAACCCCACAGGGGCTCTAGGTCGCCTACGATAAAATCCTAACCCCACGGGGGTTCTAGGTCGACAAAGAACAACTCAATTCGGCACACCAAATTCAAACACGAAGCAAGCTTAACATAGACTTCCTCAAACAGAAACATGAAACATAATATAAATACAACATACACGCCGCCCGAAAAGCAACTTTGACAAAGAAGAAATCAGATCATAACACACACAATTAATATCTTAAGGCCTACACGACCATCAAACGATTCAGGTTCAAACATTACAAAATCCAAACGAGCATTTTAAAGACCACATAAAACAAAAAGAAAATCTTGTTGCAGATGGCAGAGCAGAAAGTTGAACCCACGACCATAGCCACTGTATGCTTCACGGCTTATCCACAAGCTTGCCTTCCTTAACAATCGTGCACGGATCCATCCCACCAAAATCAAGACTCCCAAACAACACAGTAACCTACAATATTGTTAGTCGTTCAACAATTGTTATCGTTCTAAGTTAGGGTTTAATTGATTGTTTGTTTGTAAATCTAATTGAACTACAATGTTGTAATTAAAATTGAGTTTTAACAGAGAGATAAATATGTTGGGATTAAACTTCATCAAACCATTTCACATGTATTCCTATAATTGATATTATCGACTCTAACGATCACTCGATATTCTCACGTACTGTTCGGCAAACCTATTTATGTCTAAACAAGATTGCGATTTCGATCGTATCGGTTAATTGATGATTTCTCGACCTATTAACCAATACAATAGCATTAATACTATTGGTGAGTATCAATACCAAATCCCATGTCTAGAATTTAGTAGTTAATAGATGTTATCCTAATCTAGATTCAAAGAGCATTTCTCAATATAAAATTGAACCATAATCAAAACATTAAGAACAAGAATAACATCAATATCATAGATGATCTAGAGTCATACAATATTCAATCAAAGGAAATACATGTTAGAGGAATTGATTACATTTAATCCCAACAAAAAGAGTTTAGCTACTCATTTTCATGATAAGCTTACAAAGATGAAGAAGAGTGAAATGAATTGCCATCAATCCTTGATCTCTCAAGATTTGCTGTTGATTCCACCTTCAATCCTTGCTCCCTTGTGTTCTCTCTCTCTCTCTCTTTCTCTCTTTCTCTCTGAAATTCGCACTCTGGTATTACATCACCATCCATTTTTCTATTTCTGAACCTATTTATACCCTTTCTGCATTTCTAGCCTTCGCTGGGCGAAGTCTTACTTCGCTGAGCGAAGTGTCCTTTCTTTGCCAGTGGGTTTCTGCCACATCAGCACAGAGCCAGTCCAAACCGCCCTAGCTCGCTCAGCGAGCTTGTTACTTCGCTTAGCGAAGTGTTCGCTCAGACTTCGTTGAGCGATGTCTTGAAATTCTTGGATTTTGAACTCTCTGCCTAACTTCGCTTGGACTTCACCTTGAGGTTCGCTGAGCGAAGCTTGATGTCTTGTTCTCGCTTGGACTTCGCTCAACCATTCCATGTTTGCCTGATTTTCATGACTTTCTGCCAGACTTCGCCTGGAGCTCGCCTGGACTTCGCTGAGCGACCCTTTGAACATCATTTTCTTTCAATGTTTATCTTTAAGTCCAAAGCAATTGTATTTACCTGCATAAATGGTTGGTATTAGGTATAAAAAACTTAAAATGATAATTATCCATTATTTTAGAGCTTTTACATAGATAACTTGTAAAACAAGTAATCAAAGTGTCTAAAATACATATGTCTTTTAACTAATTTCTGGCACTTATCAAACTCTCCCCAACCTAAATCTTTGTTTTCCCTCAAACAAAGGACTCAAAATGAACATTTTATCTTTGTTGTGAATCAATCTCTTTGATTTGAAAATTTTTGAAAGCATGATTCAATTATGAATTGCGCTGGTAAATCTTGTGTATCTCACAGATCTGAAAAGAAACAAAAATGTGAAACAAATTCTAAACACAAACTTCAGGTCATGCAGTTCAAGGCAATAACATAGTTATCAGTTAAACACACCTAACACACTTCTTTGTAAGTAGATAGAACAATATGATACCATGGAATGTGGGACATGAACACACATCCGACAATCCATCTAACATCCTGATCAAGTTATGTGTCAATCCAAATATCATCTCAAAAAGCACAAAAATATAGATTAAAAGGTCTTTAAGGGTTGTAATGTGGCTTGGCTACAAAAGAAAAGTCATTTATGGGGAAATTGAATTCAAAATGGCCAAATATAGAGGAACATTCTTTCTATTTACAACAAAACAAATAATTTACACCCTTCCTCCAAATTTTCTTTGCAAACCCTTGGTGATACACAAAATGCACTTTGATCTTGACAACATATTCTATTTTTTTTACATATACATATTTTTTCTTTCTTATCTTTTTACAACCTGTTGTCAAGATCAACTTTCAAACTTCACCATTACTTTACATAAATGCAAAACCTCCCTTTTTTCCCCAACTTATGCAAAATAATACCCTAATTGAATGTTCCTCTATCCTCAGGTAAGTGACTTAAATACATGATGGTTTAGGGTTCAAAATGATTAAAAAATATCAGAGTCCAATAGTGAATCAATGATGAACTAGATTTTGAAAATTTCTGAACAATAATTTTGGGTAAAATTCATTAAGCATTATGCTTATGAACTTGACAATTCAATCATTGAGGACTCTGATTCATTTGGCTCAGGTGGGGTTATCAAATGCTCACTCTTCTCACCGGGTAGGCTTTATGTGGTCAAGTGTTTCTTCTCAATTTCAAAAAAAATTGCCTTGATCATTTTTATGCTTTCATACAATTCAAAACAATTATCAGATTTAACATAAAACGACCGAGTTAAACAAACATTGTCGGTCTCCTGCATATAGTAGAACATTTTGAGGATTCCTCACATTTCAGGCTAGTTCTAAGTGGTTGATAAGTGCCAAAAAGCAGTTAAAATGCATACTTATTTTAGGCACTTTTCTTACTTGTTTTACAAGTTATCAAGGTAAAAGCTCTGAAAGAAAGGATAATTATCATTTCATGCTTTTTAGACCTAATCCCAACTATTTTTGTAGGTTTATGCCATCTCCTTGGACTTAAAGGTCAAGAATGAAAGAAAATCAAATCAAGGACTTCGCCCAGCGAACCAAAGGCGAAAGAATGGCGAGCTTAGGCAGGGATTTTCTGAAACAGGGAAGCATGATTTCGCTCTGCGAAATTTATCATCGCTCAGCGAAATCAAGGCGGTTTAAAGGCTAATTGAAGATGTGGCAGAAGGCAACTGGCAAAGAAAGCTTACTTCGCTGAGCGAAGTTAAGCTCGCAGAGCGAAATGTCACTTATCAGTTTTAGTATTTAAGCTTTGTTTCAGTCTTTTTTGAGATAGATTGTTGAACGGCTCGAGATAGCGCACCAATCCCTGTGGAGACGATCCTAATATACTCACGTGTAGATAGGAAATTATAATGTGAGGAAAAACCTTTTAACAAAATGGCGCCGTTGCCGGGGATTAGTGTTTAGATATTTTGAGCATCGCAATAATTTGTATTGTTTTGAGCATTTGTATATATCTTGTTAATATTTTTCTTCTCTTTTGTACATTATACAATTTTGTGTGCGATAACCCTCTTTGTTATACAAAGAAAATTTTCTTGTTAGTTACACTCGTTTCAGTTTCTCAACATAAAGGAAATCATGGCTGATCATCATGATTATTTCGACTTCTATACTCCATTTGAGTATGAATCCTATCAACAGTATCAACAATATCCGTCTGAAAATGAACAAATGTCAAGAATAGAAAATACTTTGAATATGTTCATGCAACAATCCATGATCAACATGCAAAATACCAACCATAGATTGAGAGCTTTATCATGCCAATTGGAGATTTTTCAAGTTCAATTAAATTTTCTACCAAGAATCATGGATGTTCAGACCAACAATCAATCCACTTTGGAATTCGGAGAGATTGTTGAAGACGATGTTGATGAGAGTGAGGAAGAGACAATGTTTGAAGGATGTGGTATAAGGAAAATAGTAGAAGAAATAGAGATATCACACAAAGTAGAACTTCCTCAAGAGTGGTCAGATTCTGAAGAGGCCAAAACTGTTGATAGTGAAGAAGTGATGGATATTGAGAAAAAGGAACAGTTTCTTAACAAGGAAGAAACTTGTGAAAAGGAGGGGATGAAAGTGAACAAGGCAGAACTTGAGTTTGTAAAAGATAGTATTTGTTCCTTGTTCATCAAACTCTGGATAGGGAGGTTATGGACTCCATATCAGCTATACTTCAAGTTCATGGAATTCCTCCCAAAGCAAAGGAATACAAAGGCTGATGTGCGTTCCGTCTCATTTTGGCCACCCTAACAAAACAGGCGTCGAGCTAACGACGTAAAACAAGCGCTTGTTGGGAGGAAACCCAATTTTGTAATTTTTTATGCTTTATTAATGCTTTTTAGTAACTATAGGTGAAGCTATGACAAGTCTTTTGAAATGCTGCATTTTTGAAAATTCTGCAATCTGTCATTCTCGCGGAGCGAGTTATTACTTCGCTGAGCGAGGCTTACTGATAATCATTGAGCAAAGTATCAGATGCATGATAATGATAATGATAGAAATTGTTTCAAAGTGCAAAGCCAAGTTACTTGTTTCTTGCTTTTCTAGGTGTGTACTTGAATTTGAAATGAGTACTTTGCACAAAAATTTATCTCATACAGTTTTACACGATAACATGCTTATTATGTGAACCACTTAGAACTAGCCTAAATGTGAGGAATCCTCAAGTGCTTTACATATATGCAGGAGATCGGCATTCATTGTTTCACTCGATTGTTTTATGTTAAATCTGATAATTGTTTTGAATTGTATGAAAGCACAGAAATGATCAAGGCATTCTTTTGAATATGAGTAGAAACACTTGACCACAAAAAGCCTACACTGTGAGAAGTGAGTATTTGATAACCCCATTGAGCCTAATGAATCAGAATCCTTAACTATGAACTGTCAATATTCATAAGCACAATGCTTAGTGAATTTGCCCAAGTTTTTCAAAATCCAGTTCATAGTTAAATCACTAATGGATTCTGATATTCTTACCTTCATTTTGAACCCTTAACCATCATGTGTATTTGTCCATTGCCTATTGATAAGGGAGCATTCAATTAGGGTATCATTTTGAATAAGTTGGGGAGAAAAGGGAGGTAGTGTATGTCAAGTAGTGGTGAGATTTAAAAATTGATCTTGACAACAAAGAAAAAGAAAAGAAAAAGGAAAAGAAAGAAAAAAAGAAAGAAAATGAACAAAGAAAAAGAAAAAAGAGAAAAATTCAATAAATAGAAAAAGTTGTCAAGATCAAAGTACTACTTGTATATCACCAAGAGTTGTTTTTGAATTAGGAGGAAGTGTGTAATTAGTAAGAATGTTCCTCTATGCTTGGCCTTTTGAACTCAATTTTTCCCACATATGACATTTCTTTTGAAACCAAGCCAAATTACAACCCTCAAAGACCTTGTGATTGATGCTTTTGTACTTTTAGAAATGATAATTAGATGGACGCATAACTTAATCGGAATGTTAGCAAACTTGTCGGATGAGTGTTCAAAACCCTCACTTTATGATTTCAATTTGTTTCATCTACTTGTAAAGATCGTGTTAGGTGTGATTCATTGCTAGCCATGTTATTGATTTGAACTGCATAAATTGAATTTTGTGTTTAGGACTTGTTTTACATACATGTTTCTTTCCAGATTAGTGAGATACAAAAGACTTGCCAGTGCAATTTATTATTGAATCATGCTTTTCAAAAATGGCCAAATCAAAGAGTTTGATTCACAACAAAATTTCAAAGAAAATATTTTCGTTTTGAGTCCTTTGTTTGAGGACAAACAAAGATTTAAGTTGGGGAGTGTGATAAGTGCCAAAAAGCAGTTAAAATGCATGCTTATTTTAGGCACTTTTCTTACTTGTTTTACAAGTTATCAAGGTAAAAGCTCTGAAAGAAAGGATAATTATCATTTCATGCTTTTTAGACCTAATCCCAACTATTTTTGTAGGTTTATGCCATCTCCTTGGACTTAAAGGTCAAGAATGAAAGAAAATCAAATCAAGGACTTCGCCCAGCGAACCAAAGGCGAAAGAATGGCGAGCTTAGGCAGGGATTTTCTGAAACAGGGAAGCATGATTTCGCTCTGCGAAATTTATCATCGCTCAGCGAAATCAAGGCGGTTTAAAGGCTAATTGAAGACGTGGCAGAAGGCAACTGGCAAAGAAAGCTTACTTCGCTGAGCGAAGTTAAGCTCGCAGAGCGAAATGTCACTTATCAGTTTTAGTATTTAAGCTTTGTTTCAGTCTTTTTTGAGATAGATCAGAAGATAGCTTATTTTTACAGTTCAGTAATATTTTAGGATTTAGTTTTTAGACAGTTTTTAGGGCTAGAAGCTATGATCTTCAAGGAGCAAGAGTGATGGAATTTTGGAATCAACTAAGACTTTGGGAAATCAAGACTTAGGCTTGGATTTTCATCTTTCTCTAAACTTTTGTATAGTTGTCATGAAAATGAACAACTAACTTCCCTTTGTTGGGATTGGAGGTACTTTATCTAGCTTAGATGTAATCTTTGATTATGCAAATATATGATTTTAGCAATTTATGTGTTATTGAAGTTATTCTTGCTTTTCATTCTCATGCTTGATTTAATTGTTATTGACAAATACTTTTGAATCTAGGTTTAGAATAATCTTTTATCAAAATAAGAAATTCTAGACATGGAATTTGGTTTTGATAATCACATAAAGTATTGGAATGTAAAGCTTTCAGATCGTTTGATAGATTGGGAAATCGTCTATTAAACGATACGATACGATCGATCTCACGACGTCATTTGGACACGAATGACGTTGTCGAGTGATACGTAATATTTTCGCTAAAATGCTAGAATTCATATGCATGATTTTTAGATTATATTCGATGCAAGATTGATGAACTCCGATTCCAACGCTTTTATTCCCTATTATTTGTCGTCTTTATTTTCGTTTTTAGGTTCCAATAGTTTTCATGCAAACAATCGTACAAACCCCTTACTCAAAACAATAACGATTGTTGAACCGCTCGAGATAGCGCACTAATCCCTGTGGAGACGATAATATAAAAATACTTACTTTTGTTACTCAACTAACAGTGGTTCACATAATAAATATGTTATTGCGAAGAATTGCATGAAATAAAATTTGTGTAAAGCACCTGTTTCAAATTCAAGTAACCTTTCCAGAAGCACAAGAAACATGTACCTTGGCTTTGCACAATTCACTAAACTTTCTATCATTACCATGCATCTGTTGTCGCTTCACTCAACTCTAGATCATTCAAACATTTGAAGCCGCTTTTAGCGTATAATCCACCATCAACACAAAACATTCAAAACATTTGAGACAAACTTTTTTTTGAAATATTGTTCACAACATTACTTTGACAGAAGCATTCATTCAAAATAGTGCAAAATATTAAACCAGAGTATAGGTACATAAACAAAATACCACAATTGTTCCAACACAAACACAAGTGTTAATTCAAACCCACAAAGTGCAATATAAACATGAAAGCAAGATAATTAATTAAAGTTTAAGAAATAAATTGACTGAAAGCTTTTTAAAATATCACTCAGTGAATGGTGAGCTTTTTCAGTCTATCTATTTCTTGCTCTCTCAATCTGAGTGCATTTCATCATCTTCATTTTCCCTCCCAGTCTCTTCGCTTTCGCTTCCATCTTTTGAGTTAGTAGCCAACACATCTTCCTCTCCACCATCGCCAGCATTGTGAGCACCACCCTCCTCCAAGTAAAAAGGCCTGACCCCAGGCTAAGCAACATTTGACTGATAATTTGCCGATGTCATGATCTGGTGTGCTGGATCCTGGGGAACTCCCATCTGCAACTGCAACCTGTACATCGAATCATGCACTGTAGTCAAAGCCCTATGGTTAGACTCGTTCTGGTCCCAGGTGTATGAATAGGCGGACAAGTATCTGGGGTCCCAGTTAGCGAATTGAGGGTCTTGTGATGTAGGAGGTGCTTGGGGAGCTGGTGGGGCTTGGGGGGGTGCTCCGTCCCAGGGTGCTCTCTTACCCTTGCAGTGTCTATCAATGTATTCATCATCGATTGGGCTTTTGATTGTTTCATGCACTTGGGCAGGTATAACAATGCGGGCAGCACGGCATAGGCCCATGATTAGGCCAGGAAAGACTAGAGGGCACTTTTTCTTTGCTGGTGGCTTTATCCCACACTCAGCCACGATTTTCATTTCCTGTGAAATGACTCTCGCTATGTCAACCTGTTGGTTAGATAAGATGTAGTAAAGCAGAAGGGTGACATCGAGGGTAGTAGTGGACGTGTGGCTGCGGGGTCGGATGTTATGGAGGATGAGATTGAGTATGACTTGGGCAGGAGTATTCATATGGTGTTTATGAGCTCTAAAGGGTTGATTAGATGAATTCAGCTCATATGATTGCCCTGGTAGGAAGATGGCTTCAGCTATCTCAGCATAGTTCCAGTTGCCTCTATTCTGGTGCTGGTGGAAGGCGCAAAGCCGACCACGTGGGAGGCCAATTGGGTTACCGAGATAAGCCTGGATAGCATCTCGGTCGAAGTTAATGGTGCGGCCACGAACCATGGTTTGGTATGGAAACTTAGCATCTGGGTCACTTGGTGCGGCGTTTGAATAGAACTCCCTGATGATTTCAAAGTTCAGTTGTATTGGAGGTTTCACCAATACCCCCCATTTGCGGGAATTGGTCATGTGGGCAATACCCCGGTAAGTTCCATTTTCGGAGATGATGAACTCCTTCTCCTACCAGAATTTCCTCTCAAGAAGTTTTGTATGCCTCTGCTATTGACGAGGGCCTATAAACCTTGTCCGATCAAAAGGGCCTTGTCCCCGTGATTGGGAGGAACTAGCAGTTGTTTTTTGTTTCTTACTTGCGGAAGCGGTGGTACGTTTTGGACCCATTCCTACAAAACACAAGATAGACATCCAGCAATACAATCCAAGCAATTAAAATCAAGTAAAAAGGGACTTGCAATCCAAACAATAAAAATGATTTTCTGGTTTAGGAAGTTCGCTCGGCGAGCTTAGGGTTTGCTCAGCAAAGCTTTTGCAAAATTCTGGGTTTCCCAGAACAAGACTCGCTCTGCGAGCAAGAACTTCGCTCAGCGAAGTAACCCAAAAAATGAAAAATTCGACATAATCTAAACCTAAACCTAGAAATTTTTGGATTTGTTTCATTTTAAACATTATGGGTGTTCACAAAGATGACTTAGAATCATAATAGTTGCAAAATCACTTAACAAAACCTGTTTATTTCAAAATTTACAAATGGGTATTTTCAAAAAAAAAGAAAGAAAGTGAGTATAATCTGATTTTGGCATGGCATTTTATGTTTATGATTCTATTTCATCTACCCAACATTGATTGCATCTACCTAGTACTGATTTCATCTATTCAACGGAGAAATTAAAAAAAAATACAAACCCTAATTTGCATGATTCTTTCTACCAAATTTTTGAATAAAAATTAAATTACAGAAAACATACCTTGCTATTGAAGGCAAAATTGGTAGAAAATGCAAAAGTAAATTCACAATCTTGAATGAGACTTGAATGAGTAGTGTGGTGTGTGAGTGGAAAAAATTTTAGGGTTGTTTTGGAGGAGAAGTGAGTGGGGGTGGTTGAATGTGAGCTAGTGGCATTGAAATCTGTACCTGACAGAATTCGTGCACTCCGCTCAGCGAACTAGGAGTTCGCTTAGCGAGCTTATCAGTAAGCTTCGCTCAGCGAAGTGTTATCTCGCTCAACAAGCATGACAGATTTCAGAATTTTCAAAAATGCATCATTTCAAAAGACTTGTCATTTTTAGCTTCACCTATGGTTTCTAAAAAGCATTAATAAAGCATAAATACTTACAAAATTGGGTTGCCTCTCAACCAGCGCTTGTTTAACGTTGTTAGCTTGATGCCTGTTTCGTTATGGTGGCAAAAATGATGCGGACAACACATCCTCCTTTGTATTCCTTCGCTTTGGGAGGAATTCCATAAACTTGAAGTAGAGCTGATTTGGAGTCGATATCCTCCCTAGGTTTTGTTTGTGGAACAAGGAACATATCTCGTCTATTACACGATCAATTTCTGCCTTGCTCCTTTTCACCCCATTTTTTTCATATAATTCTTCCTCATTAAGTAACCGTTCCTTTTTCTCTGTAGCCATCACTTCTTCATTATCAACAGTTTTGGCCTCTTCAGTATATGACCGTTCTTGAGGAAATTCTACTTCGTGTGGCATCTCTATTTCTTCCACTATTTTCATTATACCACATCCTTCCAACATTATATCTTCCTCAATTTTATCAACACCTTCTTCGACAACCTCTCCGAATTTCTCATCCTTATTTGGAATATTTTCTGGTTCTTCATGAGTGGATTGATTATTGGTTTGAATATCCATGATTGTTGGTGTAAAATCTAATTGTACCTGCAAAATCTCCAAATGGCATGATAAATTCTTCAATCCTTGGTTGGTATTTTGCATGTTTATCATAGATTGTTGTATGAACATATTCAAAATATTTTCCATCTTTGATATTCGTTCATCTTCAGAAGGATGTTGTTGATATTTTTTATATGCTTCATACTCGAATGGAGTATAGAAGTTGATATAACCATGATCAGCCATGATTTTGTTTATGTAGAGAATCTGAAATGAATATAACTAACAAGAAATTTTTCTTTGTATAACAAAGAGGGGTTAATGCAAACAAAAACTATACAATAATAAAAAGAAGACCAATGAAGAATATTTACAGGTTATATACAAATACTCAAAACAATACAAATTGTTGCGATGCTTAAAATATCTAAACGTCAGTCCCCGGCAATGGCGCCATTTTGATGTTGTATCAAAAGTAAGTATAATTTTATATCGTTTTCACAGGGACTAGTGCGATATTGTAAGCCGTTCAACAATTGTTATCGTTCTAAGTTAGGGTTTAATTGATTGTTTGTTTGTAAATCTAATTGAACTACAATGTTGTAATTAAAATTGATTTTTAATAGAGAGATAAATATGTTGGGATTAAACTTCATCAAACCATTTCACATGTATTTCTATAATTGATATTATCGACTCTAACGATCACTCGATATTCTCACGTACTGCTCGGCAAACCTATTTATGTCTAAACAAGATTGTGATTTCGATCGTATCGGTTAATCGATGATTTCTCGACCTATTAACCAATAAAATAGCATTAAGTCTCAATACTTTTGGAGAGTATCAATACCAAATCCTATGTCTAGAATTTAGTAGTTAATAGTTGTTATCCTAATCTAGATTCAAAGAGTATTTCTCAATATCAAATTGAACCATAATCAAAACATTAAGAACAAGAATAACATCAATATCATAGATGATCTAGAGTCATACAATATTCAATCAAAGGGAATACATGTTAGAGGAATTGATTACATTTAATCCCCAACAAAAAGAGTTTAGCTACTCATTTACATGATAAGCTTACAAAGATGAAGAAGAGTGAAATGAATTGCCATCAATCCTTGATCTCTCAAGATTTATTGTTGATTCCACCTTCAATCCTTACTCCCTTGTGTTCTCTCTCTTTCTCTCTGAAATTCACACTCTGGTATTACATCACCATCCATTTTTCTGTTTCTGAACCTATTTATACCCTATCTGCATTTTTAGCCTTCGCTAGGCGAAGTGTCCTTTCTTTGCCAGTGGGTTTCTGCCACATCAACACAGAGCCAGTCCAAACCGCCCTAGCTCGCTCAGCGAGCTTCTTACTTCGCTTAGCGAAGTGTTCGCTCAGACTTCGTTGAGCGATGTCCTGAAATTCTTGGATTTTGAACTCTTTGCCTAACTTCGCATGGACTTCGCCTTGAGGTTCGCGGAGCGAAGCTTGATGTCCTGTTCTCGCTTGGACTTCGCTCAGCCATGCCCTGTTTGCCTGATTTTATGACTTTCTGCCAGACTTCGCCTGGAGCTCGCCTGGACTTCGTTGAGCGACCCTTTGAACATCATTTTCTTTCATTTTTTATCTTTAAGTCCAAAGCAATTGTATTTACCTGCATAAATGGTTGGTATTAGGTATAAAAAGCTTAAAATGATAATTATCCATTATTTTGGAGCTTTTACATAGATAACTTGTAAAACAAGTAATCAAAGTGCCTAAAATACATATGTCTTTTAACTAATTTATGGCACTTATCAAACTCTCCCCAACCTAAATCTTTGTTTGCCCTCAAACAAAGGACTCAAAATGAACATTTTATCTTTGTTGTGAATCAATCTCTTTGATTTGAAATTTTTTGAAAGCATGATTCTATTATGAATTGCGCTGGCAAATCTTGTTTATGTCACTGATCTGGAAAGAAACAAAAATGTGAAACAAATTCTAAACACAAACTTCAGGTCATGCAGTTCAAGGCGACGCTGATTGCGTTCCTTCAACCTTAGTCTGCGCCTCCACCACATCGTCCGTTTTTCGCTTCGACTTCCTCAGCGGGACGCCTATTTAATCACTACTGATATGCCCCTCCGCCGCGCGTTTGGCCCTCGCCTCCGCCAGATATCTCCTCCTCTCCTTGCCAGTCATGGGTGCCATCAGCTCTACAAAACAGAAAATGAGACAACCATTAAAAGCGGTATCTTTATAAGACATTAATCAAAAGCGACCACAATACACACGACGAACGACATATACGAACAACAAACAAAATTACTCACGCAGGTAACTCTCCAAACTCGCGGCGTCACCCTCCTTATTCAGCAGCTTCCGGATGTTCAAGGGCAACATTTTCTCCAGAAAACACACGACATCCTTTTCGTATGCATCCAGTTTGTTGTAATCATACCCCTTGATAAGAGCAGGACTACTCGTCCAACACAGAGGAAATTTGGGCTCGCCATTCACGTTGACGACAGCCTCTGGACAATCCTTCGCCCCCTCGTTCGTAAGAACGTCTCCCTCCAATTTTTGTAGTGGGATGCATAGGGTGGAAAGAGACGCCGATTAGGATGGGCGCTAATAGAAACCGATGACAACTTATCCACACCTTTCATCCAGTAGAACGTGAAGAACGGATCAATAGAAGGCTGGAAACCCAGGTCATCACATAGAATCTCGAACGCCCGAATAAAGGCCCAACTGTTGGGCTGAAGTTGAGACGGTGCCACGTTCAACGTCTTCAACACCTCCACTTCGAAATCCGTGAAAGGAAACTTGACGCCCAAATCTTCAAACACAGCGGCGTACATGTGGAAGATCTCGTCCTTCACCCCCTTAGGGCGACGAAGACATACCTTCTCGCTCGGACGACACGCCTCCGTTACGACATCGTTTTCATTCCCAGTAGACGAAATGCATAACTTGCTCCTAAAGAACACCACATTTTTCGAATCCGTGTAAATGCTCTCCGCAGTACGCGCATCCTTGGCAAACACTTCCCCTTCCGAGTCACTAGACGACATCTCGTAGCAAATACCCCTTCTACACAGCGTTTCTGGGGAAGCATAAAGCAAAACATAATCAGATGAATTGCCACTACTCTCTTCCTCACTCCATGAATCACTAGAATCACTAGATGAGTCGCTCGAAAACAAAGCTAGCACAGAATGACCATAGTACGCTCTCTCAAACGCTATCTAATCAATCGATCCATCCGATAGTTTTGTGTGGTTTATGCTTTCCCTCTATAACCTACTTTTTTCTTCCTCAGTAACTGGTGAAATCTCCCTACCCGCTTTGTCACACTCTCTAATCACTACCATTGCTACACCTAAGGATAAACAAACACAAGAAAGGACGGAACAAAGAGTTACCTGAATTGTGAAATGAGCAGCTGAAACTTAAAGCGCAAAGCAGCTTTCCGAAAACCTAAGGTCGGAGCAACTCGGATGCAACACAAAGAAAGGAGAGAAATGAGAAACAACACCGGCGAATTTGCTTTTTAAAACAAGCAAGACCTTGGGAAACGCGAAAAGACAGTAATGAGACACAACTTCCGACAGTCGCCCAGATGTTGACATGTATGCGTAGGTGAAAAGACGCCGCATCTCAACCGTCGGATGAGCATCTGTCAGACGACATCAACAGACGCGCCCACGCGCTTACTCTCACACACCGCCCAACCCAACACCTCTTCTCATTGACCCTCGTTGGGCTGACACCCCCATAATTTATACGACGGAGGCTGCTAGCCTCGTTGGGCTACAAACTTCCGATCGTTCAAACTACAAAGCCACACAAATGAACACTTCGCCTTGTACCAAGACTAGTGTTGGTTGGGCTGGAGACTATCATCCTAAAACTATGCAGCTCACCTATACCATGTCACCTGTACCAACGACCTACACCCATTACAGCAGACTTCATAGTCGTTGGGCTCGCCTATCCTACCGGCGAGTTAGACACTCGTTGGACTCGCCCTCATTTCTCCGGTGACCTACGAGTAAACCATATATTTTTCTACAGTTTAAGCACTTCGTCTTGCTTCAAAACTCGTGCTTGTTGGGCTGTGGACCGTTAACCTTATCCTAAGGGGGTCAGCGCCCTCCACAAGGGCCACGACACCCTCCACAATGGCCAACAGGCCCAGAGGCAAGCCCGCGAGGGCGCCGCCTCCAGAAAGCTTCTAGAAGCCTCTAGAGCGCTCCACCCGTGGCTTTGGGCCCAAGCTACTTGGACCAAAGACACGGAAAACCTAGCCCAAACAGGGCTATAAATACCCCTCTTGAGAGCATTCTCAAGCATCACAAAAACAGTCTAAACCCTAGTTTTCTAGGCCTGTGTTTGGTAACCAAGTGGGTTACCACCACCTCACTTTAAACCCTTTCCACCGCAATTTTCTTGAAGCTGCAATTGCTAGCTTCAGCTGAACGTGCAGTTGTAACATGAATTTTGAAAATACCAAACACAGGCTAGATTGTACTCTCTGCAAGTACACCTCTAAAGGGGGGACTGCACCTTGGCCGGTTAGATCCCCCCGGGCACTAAAGAAAGCACAAAGCAAAAAGACACAGTGCGGTAGGAAATAAAGTCCGACCGCGAAAGATGCAGTGCGGCATGAAACAAAATGCAAACGCGATCAATACAACGCCAGTCCAAAACTCTCAAGGCGGCATGAAATAAAATGCAAACGCGAATCACAGCATGGAACAACGGACGTGAACAAAACGACAATAAGCAAAGTGAACCTCTTTTCATTACAACATTCAAATCATTATAAGAGGGGCCACCGCAGCGGAATTTGCATAAACAATAAAGGACGTCGTAGCAGCATTTACAAAAACAATAAAGGAAAGCATACAAATGCTTCGGCCGGAGCACATCTCGCTCCGCCCAACTATAATATAAATGCCCAAAGTTAAAAAGAAAATGCTAACTGATATGGCTGTCAAGTACAAACCATTAGACGAAGTACGAAACCCCCCAAGAAGGGCGGGTTCCCATTGTATGGCCTTATATCTTCCAAGAAGTGGATGTGACACACCCTCGGCCAGGAAAAGTTTCAAGTCCATCAACAGGGCCTGTGAAGTTCATGTCTTTGTCGCAAAACCTAAAGCCTATGCCGCAACGTCAAGGAACGCTCCCACACTAGGGGGAGGGTCACTGTCTTAACAACCCATGACTGTGAAACGGTTTCCCGGAGCAACGAGGAAGTAAGTCGAACCGACTCCGAAGCAACAACAGCGTCGACCAGCTTCAACACCCTGGTTGTTGTTAGTTAGCAATGAACTGATGGACGATGAATCTACCAAGTTCCCATAACCCGCAAAGAAAGGACACATCGTTATTTTTTTCTGAGCCCAGGAAAGGATAGAGGAGAATCGCAACAGAGAAAGCAAGCGATTGGAACAAAGAAGAGGGAAAGTTTGGGAATGAAAGGAGAAAAAAGAAACTCCCTTCTATTTATAGGCCTAAAGCCCCACGAACCAACGGTCCAGATCAAGGGTAACCTGGTCGTTACGATCCAACGAACGACAGTCCACCTCGGAAAAAGAAACGGAGTCAAGGGGGATGCGCGTGAAGCGCTTCTTCCGACGCGCGTGAAGGTCATGATGTCGACACGTGGAGAATAGGAACTGGGAAGTCATTGCATCGGAAACGCTTTAGTTCAGGGCAGTTAATGTAACCGCCCCCATTCATCCATGCAGGGCGTCGAACCTACCAACATCGGATGTCCGACTACACCCGTAAAGCGCCACACATGGTTAAGCCATTACGCCATCAAGGCATCAACGGCTTGGACGGCAACTGTTCTGGACTGGCCAGAAGGTCAACCAGACAACAACACGTGGACCAGACGTCCACCACTCTAAGGCGTGTCGCCTGAGGGAGCATGTCAACAAATCGTGCTCAACACCGCACCTTAGCGCGCCCCCGTACATCTGAGGCCGCACACGTGTCCTCTGAACCACTCCTAATCACACGCTACGCGTCCCAGAGACGGTTACGCTCATGGAACGCCTATATAAGGGTGAGGTAGCTTCACCCTCAAGGTACGATTCACTTTACACACACTTTTCACGCACTCTTTCTCAGTTCCATTACTGACTTGATTGTCAGAGTGCTAACATGCCTGCAGGCACCTTTCGTTCCACCGCGCAGACGCATCGCCACCGTACCGGAGCACATTCTGCCATTGTTGCCTTCATCAGTCTCTCACCGGACATATCATAACATAAAAACGAAAATTGAAAATAGATCTGAAGAAATGAGAATAATTATGGGAATGAATCTCGAGTAAAAACGCAGAACTGTGAGCGGAATTTGGATGAAGATGGAAGATAATGAATGATATATAAACCCTGATTGGAAATGGAGAAAGGGGAAAAAAGAGTTATTGTGCGAGAAGCAAGGCACGTGTCAGAGTGGTTAGTGAGTGGTTTAACTGGACGACGGTGAGTGGAGTCGACGGCGGTGAGTGGAGGCGTTTGAAGGTCCAATAAGATGGTGGAAAGGCGTCAGAAGCTTTGAGACAGTTGGTTTGATGTTGTTTCCGGTGGTGGAGAGTGGGGATGGAGAAGAGAGAAGAGTGCGAAAATATCTAGTGTTAAGAGTCCATCATAGTACTATATTCTTCATTTGATCCAATAGACATAATCAACTTTCCCATAGTGGGAAAAAACTCCACTGACGCATACTAAACGCCACCTGGATTGTAACATAGCATAAGTTCTCGTGTTTTAATTGTTTATGTATGTATTTGTGTTTTTGACTTCTTGTGACATACTATAGCGATATACTACTACTTAAGAAATTGTGTATTCACGTGATTTGTTTTAGTGTTTCACATTGCTGTAAGAAAAAAGATTATGCATGTACACAATTCTAGACATGTGAGGAAAAGAGAATTGAAGGGAAAAAAAAATGTTAACTAGCTAATCGTTATATAATTTGAATTTGAATTAGGATTATTATTTCATAAATGATTAAATAGACATTTTTATTCCTTCAAATTATAAAGATCGGTTTAATCATACAAATTTAGAAAAATACGTCATCCACAATATTCACCCTGCAGTTGTGATTTAAAGAGAAATTTATTTTACTCGTAGATCATTATAAAATTCGAACGCGGTTCAACAAATTTTACCTGCAGATAGCCACAAGTTCAGACTTTAGACATCCCTATCAGCGTTTATTGAATAAGCTAAAGAGTTGATTACAAAAAATCTTGTTGCAGCCTCACCACCTGGTGTTGATAGGTGAAGTTAATACAAATGCTAGGGCAAGGAATGGTTACCTTGGCACTTTGTGCTTTTCTTTTGTCTTTCAATTTTCGTTAAATTTTTTTTAGGACTTCATCAAAAACATAAACCAAAAGGTAACAAATACAAACTTAAATGTAGACCCAAAATCATCCCCGATTTTCACACCGTGTTGTGGAAATAGATAGGAGACTGACTGAACATGAGCAGATTACAGATATTGAGAAACGGGATCATAATCTATAAGCATTAGAATAAAAGAATCAAGTGATCAATTCGAGGAAATGGAGATTAGCAATACATTCAGCTTCTTGTTGCAGAAAATGCAGAAATGTGCAGTGTACTTTTCTTCTTTTTACGAAATCAAAATAAAAAAGATGGACAAACAAGCAAAAACAGATACATATAACCAGAACAAAAGATTTACAAAGCTCAGCTGTTACAACGACAAGGTATTTGACAAGACAGATTGGGTATCTGGATTCATAAAGGAGAAGGTACACTAGCTTACCAAAACCCGTCAAAGAATTGAAAATAACTCACACTAATCATATACGGAACCGACCAATAAGCCTGCACTGTTCTGGAAGCAAAGAAGAAATTACTTGTCCATTGAGTGGAAAAAACTCACCATCAATCCCACATCCGCTGTGAGTGTGTTTCCCAGACTTTATTCTGACAGACTTTACCTGCATCCGAAAGGGAACTGAATTTTTATACAATTTCAACAGATACAGATGCACGAGTTACCAGGGTAAATGAGAATTTGCAGCTTCTGCACACTAAAGAACATGGCAAGATATGCCAAACAAGATATCATTCTCAAACAAACTGAAGTAGACATAATACACACTTGAAAACTGATCACAATTGTCAACGGTAGTCTTTGAAAAAGGAAGGCCTGAGATTTTTTACCAGTTTAGTCGTCACTATATAGTGCAGGGATTTTAATCATTGATCTAGTGTGTAAAATGATTTTTTTTTTAAAGAATAGCGTGTAAAATGATTAAGCAGTAATTTCCAGCATTCCTTAAAAAAATAAGGAGTATAACAATTATTGATGCAAATACCTTCACATATTCAACATATGGCAGTGAAACGTGTCGACCCATCTGTAGAAGTATGAAAAATCTCAACAGCCTCAGCCTTCCGTTCCCATGTACCATGATCAAATCTAGAGTGTTATCATCATGCTCAGCTTTGGGAGCAACCACTTGAGAGCCCTGGACAGTTCTACAAGCATGGTTGCAAACCAGAATGCCAACAAACTGTCCCTTTGAAACAACCCATTTGTCTCCAAAACGAGGCACAACCTCCTTCGTGGATCCTACTTCTGTATCATCTGGTGGCCCTGGCAACTCAATAGGGTTTTCCACATCCCAATTAGCCTCTGGATCCCATTTTGGTTCAGCATCCCAGATAGGACCTGGGTCAGACAGCGTAGATGATATATCCTCTCTATCATTCGCTGCATTTCCCCATTTAGAGGTATCATGTGTGGTAGTCAATCCAGCCCATCCTCTATCATTCCTTGACTTGGATCTCGTTCTTGGCCAGTTTGGAGTTGTTGACAGAGGCAGTTGTGGATGAATGACTTCTGGCTCTGCTGTGATATTGCTCCTTCCAGACGATAGGCGTTTTGACTTTGGATCTAAGCCACGCACCAACTCAGAAGGTTCGGTGCTAGCATGAGTGCTACTGCAGGTATCCAGGTCTCCACCAGATATCCGACTAGGAGTCATTATTGAGTCAATACTTGAAAGACTAGATGCCCTGGGCATCCCATCCTTATTTGATCTGGTCATGATGTCGGTATACAGCTCCGACATGTCAACTACTTCCCTTTCACCAGAACCTTCTTTCTCAGGTTTTGATGCTGGAAGATATTCAACTTCGTAGCTGTATCGCGGTAAGCATAAGAACTTGAGGAATCCAGCAACAAAATACCGCAGTGGGCCAAAGCGCTTCTGATATTTTTCAGAAAGTTCCAACACTGCAACATGAGATAAACGCTTAATGCTGAACCAAAATTGAAAATTCGAGGTCCTATGGTGTACCCCTAACTTTTTATTTTATCCTTCATTTTTATCTTTTTCTCTGTGTTCAGTTACGTAGTGCCTATTGTTAAACTGTGATTGAGGTTACAGACTTCGAAATGAAAAAGAAGTCAAAGATAATACTGGACAACTTACAGAGCCACCTAAATGCACCATTTTAACACCACAATTCTTCCAAGCAATTTCTTCAGTCCCTGCCCCTGACCCACGTTATTACTACTTCCTAACATGTCCATGAAAAGTCCATATAACTACCCTGCTTATTACCAAAAGTTCCTATGACCTTTTAAAGAAGCGCTTAAATTAAATAATACATGTTCTGTAAATTAGACAAGAGACCCTATTCTTTTCAACAAAAGTTTAATTTCAACACAAGGTTAGGGTGGGCCTGAGCATTGTATTCACTACAATTCTAGATGGTTATTATGCGAGGAGTCCTCAAGCTCTAGGACTGATTGGCTCTTGAACATTTCAACTATAAAGCTAATTATGGCTAAATATTCTCAAGGAAGACATAGTCTGCAAAATATGAACCTAAGAGCTAATACACGGTCGCTAAAAAATTGTGGCAGCGAGAAACAAGAAACCAGCATGTAACTAAAAACCAAGCAGTATAAAAATGTTTGTATATGCCATTGACTTACCATCACTAACAAAACCATAATATGAGACTGTTAATCCAAAGTGAATTTTATTATTCTGAATCCATTCAACAGCAAAGACATCTGTAGCAGTAAGGCCCCCCTGAACCAAGAAATTGAATTAGTATATAAAGTAACTGCAAGTGTTTCTGAAGTATAAGCGATATAAATAAAAAATGGCCATCTATTCTACGAAAAATGAAGTGTAAACCACGTCATCTTTAGTTCATTCACTACACAATTCATATATACTTAAGAGCAAATAATGATATGTAGTGGTCCAAATAAAGTATAAAAGAAATCCCAGAGCATTAATATACTCCTACTGTAAGTAAATATGTAGCTGAACCTGAGCCTCCACAGACCTTGATGAGTTTGCCACAAATATTTGACAGATTCTTTTATACGTGTTGTTCTCTCCGGTAAAGCTATTATTTACATTATGTGGGCAAAACGGACCTTGTTAAGGGAACTAGAAGGAGGATGTTACGCCCTACATACACATTTAAGGGAACAACGAATCACAGTCATAGCAAGTCCCACATCTAATGCTTCCTACTGCTTTCCGGTTTGATTTTAATTTGAACATTATTCAATAAGCTGATAATGCTAAAGTAAATCGATTGAATATTATTCTATAAGCTGATACTGCTAAAGTAAATCGATATAAAAAGATAAAGAGCAGCACATCATTAAAAAAAATTACGGACTGGCCAAAAAATCTACTGTTACAATGAATGAACAACTGATTATAAAAGACGGACAATTGGGTACTAAGTAGGAAAAATAAGAGGTTTGCTATTTAGTACGCATCAGCACGGATCGATGACGACATGGTGCAACTGTTTTTCGATTTTAAAATAAATAAGAATCAAAACAGAGAAAGAAAAAAACCAAGCATGATCAAATGGTTAGAATATATTCATCACATTTTGTGCAATTCACTTTCTATATACTAGTGCAAAGATGGGCTTTCCGTTTTTTTTATTGCGCTAAAGTTTGAAAATTATGAACGGTTTTTTCTATGAAATTTTGAATTTGATTAAAAGTATAAATATAAATTATTGTTGCTTTCAAATTATAACAAGCCAAACTAACTTTGTTTATCTATTTCAATGACACCAACAATATAACAAAAAAATATAATCTAAATCCTTATCTTTTTAATGACACCAACAACAATCATTATTATAGAAAAAATTGTTTTAGAGTATAATTGGGATAATGAAAACGTCAGCCCAAAATTTTATATATATACTCGATCTAATTTGTTACACTTTTTAAAGTATAAAAGAAAAAAAAAAAAACTGGACATATATTCATATTGTGTTTGTTACATTTTTCTTTTATTTTGAATTCACTCCCATCAATTGTCTTTTTTTAAGAATAAAGGATTAGAAAAAAAATTGATATATCGTGGACAATAAAGATTGAATTTGTTACACTTTATTTTAATATTTGAATTTACTCTTATCTATTTGTTATATGTGTTATTTGTATTAAAGATGAGGGTAATTTGGAAAGAGAAAAAGCCAGCCCAAAAGAGCCGAAAAGGGGCTATTTTCTTTATATATAGTATAGATATATAGACACACACAGAGACAATCTGGCTGAGGCAAGACATTGATATAAAAATAATAGCTATCAGTGTCTATTTTCTTGCTAAAATAGTTCAATTAACATTCCTGGATTCTCGTCAAATATTTGAGAGAAGAAAAACAAAAAAATGCTACCTTCACAATAGCCATTGCTGCAGAAACAGGATCTCTAACTCCAAGAACAGTCCATACCAGTGAGTTATCAGAACCAGCTGGTATAATTCCAATAGGTATAGATATTCCTTCCTTTTGATTGTCTCTACTAAGTAGACCATTAACAACCTACAAATAAACTTGGCCATCATCAACGGCGTGTATATAATGAGTCTGTGTGTGTGTGTTCTATATATGAAAGAGTATTACTCCTTCTGCAAAAAAAAACACAACCTTAAAGTATGCTTATTTAAAAAATAATGGTGGGGGGTGAAATGCACCAGATTTGTTGGAATAATGAACAGCACTATATTTTTTGAAAAATATCAATGAGTAACGGTCAAACAGAAGAATTGTTGTGAAACGAACAATTCTTTACTTGTAGTGAAGTGTAGAAAATGATGATATGATAGACAATATTTATTGATGTTACAGATTTAGGCAAGGAATTCTTTATCTCCATTCTTGTTAATTCTAGTAGTACATGTTTTCGATTGAAAAATTTCCAGAGGTTTGGACAGGGATTGATCAAGGGCAGCAAAGCAGGCTAAGATGAGGTCATGGTCTCTCACCCACAGTTTGCAAATAATACTATCCTCTTATTGAAAGAGGAAAGCGAAGTTTTGTTAACGTTCTTTCTATTCTTAGAATCTTTAGGTAATCTCTGATTTGAAAATCAATGCAGCTAATAGTGGTTAAACTAGGATAAAAGGATTTTTTTTTCTATGATTTTGGAAGTTGTCATGTCTCCTAGCAGACCCTTAATTGGTTGGGTGCTAATCCACAGGCCAAAATATTTCAATTCAGGTTGTAAAATATGTAAACTCTGTAAATTATGAGTGTATAATGAGATCACATACCTTGTATCTACAATGGTTTTACAATAAGTGCATTGAATACTTAATTAGTAAGCACTAGCCTAGGAAGTTGAATACTCTAGGAGTAATAACAATCAATCTAAGAAGTTGTGCAACTAAAGGAACATCTAAAGATTTTTAACTTTAACACCCCTCCTCAAGCTGGAGCATACATGACATATGCACCAAGCTTGTTACAACAAATCAAAAGTCACCATCAAGTGATCATCAACGGGAAGAGAATACACCATTAATAATCATCTGTGGGAATATAGTCACCGAGTCACCAAATGATGAAAAACACCTCTGAAAGTGGCAGAGGGGGACCTGCGGTGGCTGGATCTGGAAAATGTAAGCTGGATAGTTGGACACACACTCTTAGGTGCTGATTTGGCGACGGCATGTGGGGCTCACACGCAGGGAAAAAAGTGGCGCGTGGAGGTGCATTCATCGGAAGATGGCAGCGGAGAAATGGTCGTCATGCACGCCGGAGGATTATGCGGCGGCATGGTGGTGGCGCTCGGTGTTGAGTCGCACCGGAAAAGTGGCAGCTGGTATTTGCTCAGCGGGAAAGGGTATGAAGGTCACTGGAAGGGAGGAGCACAGTGATAAACACCTAATGAAAAATATACAGCAGCCCTAGGAATCAAACACTGCTAATAGGCGGTGCTGCCGGCGGCAAATGCCGCCACCAGCAGCAGTGAAGCACAGAGATAAGGTCACAGAATCAGAACCAGCTCTGATACCATGTAAAAATATGTTAACTCTGTAAATTGTGTGTCTATAATGAGATCACACACCTTTGTATTTATAATGGTTTTACAATAAGTGCATTGAATGCTTAATTAGTAAGCACTAGCCTAGGAAGTTGAATACTCTAGGAGTAATAACAATCAAGCTAAGAAGTTGTACAATTAAAGGAATATCTAAAGATTTTTAACTTAAACACAGGTGAAGGTTCAAATATCTAATAATTAAGATTTGAAACTTATTCCTATCTTTGGGGCTTTTCTTGTCTCTGTTATGTTATCTATCAACTACTCATGTATCCTTTTTGTACAAAAACAACGGTATCAGCAAAGCTTTATCCCATTATCTGGAGTTCTCTATATGTATTAAAAATTACCAAGGTTATCCTTGGGCCGGATACCGAATTTTCAACAAAAAAAATTACCAAGGCTTTTACGAAGAATTTTTTTTTCAAAAAAAATCCATCTAAAGGACTTTTTGAACGATATTTCTTAAAGATAGCTCTTAAAATTGGACAATCTCTTAAATGACCAAATAACGTATAGTGAGGTTTCATCATCTACGTTACCTGCCATATGAGGCTTTTATCCCGTTGAGGATCCTGTATTTTCTTGGTAAGAAACTAAAATCTCTTATAGGCTTTCCCGACAAGACTCACCTCTCCTCAAATTCAGATAGGAGGCTTAGGATTTTTCAGTCCAACGTGTACGTTTGTAAATTCTTCTCCAATCCAAATTCAGCCAAATTTGGAGATTGCTGTAATTTCAACAATCTCCGAGGTCATTAACTGAATCCAATTTACTCGATCAAAAAACTCCCCCGGATCATTGTTTAATGCTTAGAAATAAAAGCTATGTACTCTTCTCTTAATGGTAGGAAAAGTGCAACAGAGAAAAGAATAAAAGAAGAAACAATGATCCACTAAAAACCTAATATGAAGCCCTAAGGCAAACTTTTACAACGATTGTCAGTAATTCAACTGCTTAAGATTATTAATTCTACTTTACTCCTCTTGAATAGCAAGCCTCATGTCGCTAAAATATGGACAGTGGGAAGTCAAAGACCCAATTGGGAAGGGATGCATTGTGACCACTGCTAACTAACTGCCACCTAGGCACTCGGCAGGGCAGTGGAGGGTGCTGAAATTCTGTAATGTTATGATCTGTGTAGATATAAGAGGATAGAGATCAAGAGTATCATTGTATGGAATATCATTGTATTTTCTTTTCAGTCTGGATAGTCGTTCTGTATTTTCCAGTCAAGACAGTATGTGAAAGACCTTTTAGGAGATAAAACAAACAATAAAGAAAGAAGACGGTATTTTAAGTGAACAAGCCAAGCCAGCAGTACAGGGAGAAAATCACTAAATAAATAAAGTAGTGTGCCGACCTCGTTGATTATCCCATCACCGCCAACACATATGATTCCTGAAAGAAGTAACAGATTTCAAGAATAAGACAGAGATATAAATATGAGAAAAGAAAACATTTAAAAGAGTACTAACGAAAACTACACCATCCGTTTCACAATGAGTGACACTTTATCGAAGAAAATTTGTTTCAAAATAAATGTATGTCATTTTCACTTTTCAAACTAGAATTAATAACTTTTTTCCAACTGTGCCCTCTAATATTGATATGTATTGTAAACTACTCTCAAAGCATTATATTCCACATATATGATGGTGGGAAACACACCAATAGTTAACAAGGTTAGTTTAATACAAGTGCATGTCTTCTGACAACTCTATTGTATAAAAACCTTAAATGACACTTATTTTGAAATGGAGGGAGTATAATCAAACATGCATCCATACTACAGAACAGTGAATTTACCATCAGGGCAAGTGCTGATGTCTACAGTTGATGCAAGGTTTCTGGCATGACCGGCAGATGTTGTTTTAACTACCTCCAATCTAAAGCCAGCAAGCTGTCGAAGTATTAAGCCACAAGTTGCTTTAGTATCCTTCCTCTTGCATAGTATATAAATATATACATATAAAGTAATGCAAGTAGCTCAACTATAACGGTTGCAGTATTGAAATCAAAAACTGAAGCGACATACAAATATTCATATGAAAGAGCAATATGTTGACAAAAATTGAAAATTTGACATAATATAGATATATTACTATAATTATCAGTCCTGCAGCTTTTGACTTCCTCGACAAATTCAAAGATGGCGTCAAATATGCATACCATACCATCACAATGATGGCCATAACAAGAAGCATACACACAGCTTACATGATTGGGGATGGAGTGTAACATACCCTGAATATTGGTTCGACATCACGGTGGAAAACTTTACTGGAACGACCTCGACCTGAGCGTGGGTTTAAAATTACAAGCATCTTAGGTGGAGTTTTACATCTAAAGAGCAATTCAGGAGGAGTATCAGTCTGAAATAATTCTGATGACGCTTGCTTCTTGGAAGAAACTAAAGGGTGAGGTAGACAGTTAACGAAACAATGTTGATCAGCAAATCCACCAACCCACTGAATTGCCTCTTCTATTGTAGAAGCCACAAAACGAAAATCCTTACGACTCCTTCGAGATTTTATAAAACAAGAAAGACCACATGAAGCCTTTTTCATCGGATACGAGTGCACTGTGAAATGTTTGAGACCAGCATGATAAGAAACCTGTTTAGAAGTAACACATCACATACTAAAACCAATCAGGCATATCTTTTGTTTCCCTATAACCTAAAAAAAGTATGTTTAGTTTATCACAATAGTACTTAACCATCCATCTAGGACCTGTTTGGATAGGCTTATTTGAGCTTATTTACTAGCATAAGTTTTGTGTGATTGTTCGAGAGAACTTTCAAAAACAGCTTACGACATATTCATAAACTGTTTACAGCTTATTTTCATTAGCTCTCCAGGATAGCTTATGATAACAATTTATAGCTTATACGAAAACAACTTAACTTCATATTATCTTTTGCTATAGAAATAGCTTATACGTAAGTGTTTGTGCTATAAGATAGAAATAAGCTGTTTATCCAAACATGGCCTTAATCTAACACAAAAGCAATGTATTAGTATTACCGAGATAACATCGTCAAGGTGAAGAACATGAGATCCCCAAAGTAAAGCTTTACTCGTTAATTTGGCATCGACAGCAGCTTGATTGGTAGTATCAAAAGAAGTTTGTTGTTGAGCATCAGTCTTGTTATTATTATTTACAGAAATCTTTCTTTTATCCAAAACCAATTTGCCAGAGAAAACCACATACCCTAACAAATCAGACTTCTCATCACCTCCACCACCACCACCTATATCAATCCTATGCTCAAAATTCTTTGCTGAAGCGGCATCCTGATCACCACCACCACCACCACCACCACCGGATGGTCGAATGGCGTCTGTACTGTTCTTCTTTCCAGACTTGAGTTTGCTGCGTTTTTCGGGGAAGACGATAGGGGAAGAATGTTCACCAGCAGTTGATATTTGAGAACACAATCCTAATCGTCTGAAAGACTGTTGAGGTGATGAGAGTCTGAGTGCCGCGGCGGCTGATGCGGCAGATGACTTAGTACTACCAGTAGAATTACGGGAAAGACTCCCACTCTTAAGCATATCTCTCATAATAATAATAACATCGGATTATGAAATTGAAGTGTTTAGAACCTCAGATCCGTATAGTAATCATCAAGGATTGGATTGGATCTATATATCCAAAGTTGGATATCGGTATAGTTTGATGAAATAAATATAAAATTGGAGAGGTGTGAAAAGCAAACCAGAGAAGCGAAGATCGGTGGCTGTGTCTGACAGATAGATAGATAGATAGCTGAAAGGCTTTGTTAATTCTCGAAAATAGAAAAGAAAAAGTTTCTCGCACCAAACCCACCCACTCTTTCTTTCTTTCTGACCTTGTGTTGTGCTTGCTTGTGTTGTCAAGTGTAAACAATGGACGCTCAAGATCGATCTATCCAACTCAACAATGGGACTCACCACTTTCCTTTGCCGTCATTCATTCCATTTCTCAGTTGTTGTACTTGTGAGTTGTGACCACATTTTCTTTATTATTCTTCTTTATATTAATTAATTAATATTATTACAAAAATTAATAAATATTACTTAACTCATAATTAGTTGTTCAAACCCCAAACAACACACATCACCTACCTGCCAAAATACCAGCTCACCCTCAAACCAAACAATCATATCATTCATCGTATATTATTATCCATCAAAGTCCATTTTTATAGTTTAATCGTATAATAAATGGTGAATCAAGTGATTGGATCCATCATTATACTAATAATACAATATTCGAGTTTTTTATATAAATAAAAAGGGTCTTGTTAACGAGTGCCTCCGGAGCACTCTTTAAGCATTCTAAATTAAGTAATTACTCTTTAAAAATGTCAAAGTTTTCAATTTTCAATGCACTAATTACACAAATTTTCCTAAAAAGTTACTATTTAAGGTCCTTAACTAGTGCCCCGGGCACTAGTTAACATTTCCCAAATAAAAAATAGACACCCAAACATAATCTATCCCTAAAGAGATAAAGAGAATGTTATGATTAGAGATAACAAAATGGGTTGGACACGTCCGGTTTGCTCGTTTAACCTGTCTTTTTTAGCGGCTTGGGTTGAGATTTTGACCCCGCCATTAGTATGGTGCCCACTTCGCCTAACCCGCTAAAAAGCGGGACGGTGACGGAGTCGGGGAGGGTTGGACCATTAGGTTGATATGTTAAAAAGAAACTCTCTTTTTCACTTCTTTTTATTTACAAGTCACAGTCGATTTTTCAATTTTCTCCTTTGTATATTGGGGGAAAAATTCAATTAATTTTATCACTTTTGTTTCATGATTTTAACCGTTCGTCAATTGATAACTCATGGAGTTTATATTTTGAATGTTTTATTTATTTATTATAGATTTTTAGATGATGTAATTTATATGTTTGAATGATTTTTCTTATTTTTAATGGAGTCATTAGTTATATATTTAGATTTCCTTAAACTGGCTTTAAATTTATATATTTTTACATTGTTTATGTGAATTTTTTAATTAATATTTTTTTAAAGGGAAATGCTAAAAATTGTATATTGGAAATTGTGTTAATTTATTGCTTAAAATGTTTAATATTCATTTTTTTCGATAAATTATTACCATTAGTGGAATGCTTAACGTGTCCTGAGGGCACTAGTTAACATCGTCAACCCACCGGTCCGCCATAAAACGGGGCAGATGAGATTTTCAACCGTACAACTCTAGTTGGTCCGCCCCGCTTTGCCCCTTTTTTGACGGATTATTGACGGGGCGGGGGCGGGTTTGCCCTTTTTGCCATCTCTAGTTATGATAAATATGATAAGTTGGTGACGTGATAGAAAAATAGATATATAGAAAAATGAAGTGTTGAATTTGTGAAGTTTACCAGAGATAGGAGTGATCCTTGAAAATCGAAGCATGTTCAATGAGCGGCTTATGATATGAGATGAGTCTTGGTGTTATGCAATACATGTATGGAGTTCTACAAGTGAAAAATGACTTGTAAGACTTCAAAATCAAGTATACTTGACTTCAAGAACTTTGGGATGGTTATCTCACAGGAATTCCTCGTTAAGTATGTTTCTAAGGTTGCAGTGAGTTTGGTATTAGATGACTATAACACAAGGTCATCTTTGCTTCTTACTACCAAATCAAATTCTTTATATCTTGTGTCATCTCGATCAATACTCTTTGAAGCGTGTGATTTTGTGAAGCAAACCAAGTAGTGTGTGTATTTGCCAAGGACGGGTTAAATTTGATACATTTTTATCGGACTTCCAGTATTATTTTTTGTTTTTTGTTTCTTCACCTCGTTCAATAGTTGGAACTCTATTGTCTTTCCTAGAGAATTATAGTAGATTCTTTCTTGTTGGCGATGTTGGGGTTTAACCCTATTAATTAATAGAAAAATGTTTATTCATTAAAAGAAATGTCAAACCTTTATTGATCAATGACCAAGTCAAAATTAACATGGTCAAAAGAAATATCTTAATATAAGAACAAAGTTATACATTTATTGGCCAAGCATGTACTCATAAAAGAAAATTTTGCTATATTAATCTACTTAGAAGAAAGGTAAAATCTTTATTGATAAAAGACCCAACCATAGTTCATTGAATTACAAGATGTGTATTACAAATCTTCGTCTAATAAAAAAAATGCAAACAATTATAGACCAAAGACGTCACGGTAGTTCATCGAATTTAAAAAAAAAATCTTATTATATATAACTTATTGGAAGAAACAACAAACTTTTGTTGCCCAGTAACCTAACAATAGTTCATCTTATTACAAACAAAAAATGTCTTGATGATTACACTTCATCTTATTAGAAAAAAAAAAGGTTAAATCTTTATAGACCAAAGATCAAACCATTACTCATCGAATTACAAGAATGGTCTCAATATACTTCATTTGATTAGAAAATATCCAAACCTTAATGACAACCGACCTAACTATGGTTTATTATAAAATGTTAACTTATTTTTTTCGTTTTTAGGTTAAATAAATTACAAACTATTCTAAAATCGAGTTAAATTTGTATACAATATACACCAACAACATATAAAACGAGTAAGAATATAGATTTGATTTGGTTTGTTTATAATAACAACGCCTTTATTTTTCTACCAAAAAACAACATCTTATTTATTTTAGAATAAATTTTACAATATAATGTGGAAGCAAGTAATGATGAAGCTAGACCTCTTCAATAGCTTCATTTGCATCCATTTCCAAATGTTGCTACTTTGTCATTAACAACATTTACAACTTTCTTCCCAACTTGTATGTTTTGTTGTTTCTCCTTCTTTTCTCCCTTTCCTTTAAATATACGAGCCCATAACTTACTGTTTTTTATTTTTTCAAAAGAAAGTTAATACATCTTTCTCTCTTACATTGACATACGTAACTACTTTATTGGTCAACACTTCTCACCAAATCTCTATTGAACCAAAGACTTAGTCATATTTCATTAAATTACAAGATATGTATTACTATTTTTCATCTAGTTCAAAAAATGCAAACCATTATGGACCCAATACTTCACAATAGTTATAAAAAGAAAGAATGGATAATCGATAAATTCGTGTTATAAAATAATTCATTAAGTCCCAGTGCTATTGACTTAGACTCTCTAACAGAATCATCTACATTAAGTCCCAGTTCATGCACTTTGAAGGAGCTTATAAGATCTTCAATACTTAGAGTATTTAGATCTTTAGCTTCCTCAATAGCAGTTACTTTGGGACTCCATTTAGATGGCAGACTTCTTAGAATTTTGTTCACATGATCAGCAGTGGTATAACTCTTCTTCAGAATCTGAAGTCCAGAAACCAGAGTCTCAAATCTTGAGAACGTAGTCTCAATATTTTCATCCTCCTTAATTCTGAACAGCTCATATTGCTGAACAAGAATATTAGCCTTTGCTTCTCTAACCTTTTTGTTACCTTCATAGTTAGAGCAGAGCGATTTGAAGATGGCTTTGGCTGTAGATTCATCACTCAGCTTCTGATACTCAGTGTGAGGTAGAGAATCCACAATGATACCTCTGACATTGTGATGCTTTCTGTATATCTTCCTCTCAGCATTACTCAGGCCTCTTCTGTTGACAGCTACACCTTCTTCATCAACTGGAATAGAGATTCCATCTTCTATTATATCCCATAAAGAATCATCAAAACCATGATGTGGCTGTACATCTTGCTTTTCCACCATGAGAACTTTTCTGGATCACCAGTAAACATTGTGGGTTTATTGTGTGAACGAGATTTTCTTTCTTCTGTACCATAGTCATATGATACAGAAGTACCAATACCTCTTTGATTTCTGGGAGAGGGTGGAGGAGAACTACTGGATGACATGTTTTTCTCAGGATCTCACTGACTCACTGTTAAGTGATTGAATATCAGAACTGGAGCTCTGATACCAACTGAAGGTGAGAAAAACACACAAGAAGGGGGGATTGAATTGTGTGGGCTGTTTTTCCTTTCTCAAAACTTATGTTTAAGTTAAGAATTGGATTCTGAACCTTTTTCAGAGAGTTATAGCAGCGGATTAAAAAGTAAAGAGATAAGGAAGGAAGAACACAAAGGTTTTTATACTAGTTCCTTCCACAAACCGGAAGTAGTTTAGTCCCCCTATCACTTACAGGAGATTTAACTATAATCAAACTGATTACAATTGCTCAAAACACAAAGTTAAGAGACTTCAATGCTCAAAAACCTAGTAAGAGACTTCTAATGCTCAAGACACAAAGTCAAGAGACTTCTCTGCTCAAAGCACAAAGCTAAGGGACTTCTAATTGCTCAATACACAAAGTAAAGAGACTTCTGGTTGCTCAGCACGCAGACTGAGACTTTGGTTTCAAACTGATTTACAAAGAAAGAAGTTTGAGTTGAACACTTGATCAAATATCAGAGGTGTTCACAAAATACAGCTCAGGTTTAAGACTCTAAACTTAAGAAATTCTAAGATGATAAGTTTGTAAGAATTTCTAAGAGTTTTAACTGACTTTCAGTTTTGACAGATTTGTGTTCGTAAAACATAGCAGAATTTCAGTTCATTTGTTTCTTGAGTCTTAGCAATTTTCTTCTTCAAATCTTCACCCTTTTATAGAGCAAAAGATAGTTATTGAGAATTGCCCAGAAAACCAGCAAAGAGCCGTTGCAATTGTAGAAGCTAGACCAGCTGAAATTGTGTGCTGAACTGCAGAACAGAGCACGCAATTTTTGAATAAGTTTTCCTTAAAAGATGGGGAATGTTTTGGCCAAGGAGACAACTGTTCCATTGAGTTGTTCTGACAGTGCAGGTATTAAATGCAGACAGTGACAATTGCTTTTTCCTTCCAGGTCAGACTTCAGAAGCTTCTCAGGAACTGTTCATCAGAAGCTCTCTTTAGAAGTAGGTCTTCAGACGCACCCTTCAGAAGCACTGTTCATCAGACGCACTTCTTTAGACGTTGACTTTTGTTGACCTTCAGACTCAGCCTTCAGAAGCACCCTTCAGACCCAGCCTTCAGAAGCACCCTTCAGACGCAGTCTTCAGACTCAGTCTTCAGAAGCTGCTTCAGACCCAGTTTTGCTTCATGCTTGCAACAAAGGCTTCAATGCTTTCTTTCTTGCTCTTAGCTTGTTCTTCCATAACCAGTATTAATTACCAAACATTAAGAACATGGTTCTGCACACTTAGAACAAAGTATTAGCAATACCAATTTTCTTTTTAACACTTTGTTATCATCAAAACCCAAAAGAGAGTTGTTCATACATTTTGTTCCAACAAATACAAGAGACCTGTTTGAACACGCAAAATGGGAAGCTTCATTACTCCATAGAGTTAATATAAATGTTACATTCCCAATTATAATAATAAAAACAATGACAAAACTTATGTGTATTTTTATATGTATTTTTTGTATGGTTTTTAACTAAAAATATATTTTATGTGACTATAATAAACTCTGTAAAAATCGTGGATTTGAATATATTATGGGTAGTTTATTTAGAAACCATGCGGAAAGCACCTAAAAAATACACATATGTTTGTTCCTAAAAAATATCAAAAAAAAATATTTATAACAGAAAAAGAGGTATCAATTAAAGTTTTCAAAATAAAAAAAAAATATTTTCAATACATGTAACTAAGAAAAATAAATAAAAGATGAAGGCAAAGAATGAATGATTTTTAGCAAACTTGATAACTATCAATTAAAGTAAGTTAATGAAGACGACTACGACGGCAACAACAACAATAATAATAAGAAAATCAATATTATGCATATGAAAATGAATCAAAATGACATTGAAATGGATAGCATTGTCCTTAGTCCATATTATATAATGTGACTTATGGCGCCATACGTAATGGCTTTAACGCCCTTACCATACACACGATCCTCATAATGTTCATTTTCACACGATATGGTGGTTCTAAAAGTCATTTTGAATATATGAAAAAATAGACAATGTATTTCTTTATAAGATACAATGATAGTTACATTTTTTTTGTGTGGTGTTCTTTGTGATTGAAATGCATGAAGGAGAAACAATTATGTATGATTTACTTAATACTAAAAATTGTTTTTTCAATTTAAACTTAATGATATACCAATTTTTTTTCTTTCTTTAAATAATATTTGTAACACTTAAATTTTTAAATTAAATGTAAAATATATTTTTTTATACCCGTATTATCATTATGACCAACATTCAGACGGACACTCTGTACCCATCTTTCTGCTCCCTTTTATTGCATTAATGCATATAAATTATGAATAATAATTTTTATGAAATTGTGATTAAAATTATAGATATAGATCCTCTTAAAGAAAAATTATAGGTATAAATATTTTGCACTTTTATATTGTAATAAATTATACTTATCTTCTTCGATGGTACAATATAATTTTTTATCTTTTTTAATGACACCAACATTATAACATTCTTATAAGCAAATTAGGTCAAGGGTGTATCTGGAGGTGAAAAAAGCCAACCCGAAGCTATGTATTCTCTTGATATCACGAGGAACCGTGACAAATAATAACTTTTCTTATCTCAATCGAGTTATTTGAAGAAGGTGGTGGAGCGTTTTAGAATGTGAAACTCTAAATCCGTTAGCACTCCTTTGGGCTATCACACAAAGTTGTCCATTAAGCAATGTCCTCATTCCGAGGATGAATTAAAGACGATGGAGAGTACTCTTTATGGGCTGCATCATGTATGGTATGGTTTGTAGTAGACTAAACTTAGTTTAAGCGGTTAATACAGTAAGTCAGTTTATTGTAGATCCGAGAATTATCCAATGGCAATCTTTGAAATTTGGTTTTGAGATATTTGTATGGGTATTTGAAGGGTGGTTTGAAGTACACAAGAGCAACTCAAGATGAAGACACTTTAGAGGAGTACGTAGATGCGTACTACGCGAGCATTGTGAACACAAAAAATTCTTTATCAGGTTTCGTGCGTTTCTCTCTATGGCACGACTATTAGTTGGAAGACAAATCAACAATCCGCGGTGGCTCTATTTACAACTCAAGCGGAGTACATTGCCCTTGTCGAAAGGGTGAAGGAAGCCATATGGTTGAAAGGTATGATTAATGAGTTAGGAATTACTCAAGTATGTGTGAAGATGCATTGTGATAACAAAAGTGTCATCCATTTGGCGAATCATCAAGTTTATCATGCGAGGACAAAACACATTGACATTCGCTTGCACTTTATTATAGACATGATTGAATCAGAAGAGATTATGGTTAAGAAAGTTGCATCCGAAGAAAATGCGACATATGTGTTCACAAAGTCATTGTCTAGATCAAGGTTCAAGCATTGCCTGAACTTGATCAATTTCGTTGAAGAGTAATGCCATATTGCAGGGAGCAGCAAGGTGGTTGATTGTTAAATTGACATCACCACCAATTCAGGGTCAAGGTGGAGAAATGTTGATATTTGGCTCAAAATTGGTTGTTGTAGTTCTAGAAAAATCGCGGCATGTGAGAATATAACCGTGGCACTATTTTGGTTCATTTTCTAGGAGTGTTGCCACTGGAAATATGGTGGCACGTGTGCATGAAATCATGACACAATTATTAGTCAACAATCAGTTCGTATTGTGTACAAACTTGCTAATCGTGGCACGATGGCAAGGAATCGCGCGATTCCTTGGGACCTAAGCAGTGTAAAAGGCTTCATTCTTCAATTTTTTGAGAGAGTTTCAGGACAGAGAAACTTGAGAAATCAAAGGAGGAAACTTTAGGACTGTGTGTCTTTGGTGAAAGGTTCTTTTGGGTTGGGAAACATTTGTAAACACCTTAGGTAGTTATATCTCATTAGAGAAATGATCAAAAAGCTTCCTTCAGTCTTTTCTCGTAGGATTCACTGTGAGTGTGAGTGATTTAAAAGATGGGTAGAAATTAAGGTATGTTCTTTGTGAGCTTTTAAGCTAATTTCGTGTGACTTAATTGTATCATTCTCATCCTAATGGATCAGAGTGTTACTCTCTCTCCGAGAGTATGTTATTTTGGACTGAGCTGTGTAAACAATGTTGGTTTGTTGTTTTCCTTCTCCTCTTTCTTATCTTTGTTGCTTTTGGTATGCTTTGGTATTGCTTCACACTTAGATATATATCTGTTTTGTTGTTGCTTAAGACTACTTTGCTCATTGATTATTATTTCCTTTACTCCACACATCTAAGTTTTATTGGCGTGTTTTATTTGTTCGAATTCCAATAGAAACAATTACATTTTCTTCAAATTATTTTTACAATAAATTAATAAAAAAAATTACATAAGTAATTTTAAAATAAAAAAATAATTGTTGACACTACTAAATAAACATTTTTAATTCTTAAGGAAAAACCATGAATAATTAAATAGTTATATTATATACATGTTAGATAATCTAAAAAAATAGGAGAAATTGCACTTACCTTCCTTTAAGTCTATTTAAAATGGGAACTTACATCCCCTAAGTTCTAACGAAATATGTTGAAATATCCCTTTTCTCCTAACATTGTTTGTTTTCTCCGTTAAAGTTAAAAAAAAAGTTGAAGTCCATGTCCTTCTCTTTCACCCGTATAAGAAAAATGGGTCGACGATACCTAATAAAGACATGACTTGATCTCTCTCTCTCTCTCTCTCTCTCTCTCTCTCTCTATTTATGCGATAATACCCATTCGTTTGTACTTGATTTGTGGTTTTAGCCGTTTTTGTCGGTTATACTGTCTTTATTTCTTGAAATCTCATCTCGTTCGATAAAAAAAAAGACGGTAGTTTTATGAGATTTTTTGGACATAGGTTCACAATACATAGATTGAGAGACCCCATTTTGAAATTTCAAGAATTGTTAAAGGTAGTTTAGAGAAATCACATATATAAAATATTTTTTTTTAAGGAATAAAAAATATTTGGGTTCTTAGTAAATCTAAAATTTTCCTTAAAAAAAAAAAGTAAATCTAAAATTCAAAACGACGATATTTGATGAGTTTTCATGATTCATTGAAGTGAAAGATTTTAATTTTTAGTAAGTATATATAATACCCACACAACACTACAAATTACGACCTCTAATTTTTTTTCTCGAATACACTTGCATTTAGTTGTTTTTCGTTGAAAGAAAAACTGAAATTAATTATAAGGATTTTTTTAATTGGACAAGCAATGAATTACGTGGACATGGAATCAAAACAAGTGTCACTTTAATGAATTTCGTGCTCTGAAGCACGAAACAGACATGGACACTAAACACGGTACAAACACTGACACATCGTCATCAATAAAAATTTGAGAAAATCACATAATTAAATGTAATTATATCTGTTGGTGTTAGACACAAACGTGTGTTTCCGACATCGTAATACACATAATTTAAGAAAGAGTAGTGCTATATCTTACGAAGGGATTTCAACGAAAGCCACGAAATAGCCTTGCTCTGTATCAATTTTTTTTTTAAAAACAAAAAAAAAATAAAAGTTGGTGTTTGGCGGAAAACATGGTGGGTAGTGTGTCATTCTTTGTTTTCGTTAATTAAATTTTCGTAGTAACAAGCATAATCCTTTAAGAAATATTCGTGATTCATAAATTACGTGTGTTGAAAGAACTGTGGACATGGAACTTATTAAACATGTACTAGGTTTTTTTTATTCCAGGTAATGAATTATGTGGACATGAAATTGATCAATATACTTATGATGTTATGTTTTAAGAAAGTCAGTTTAGGGCATGTGTGCAGCATCTAGTTCTAAGGGAGAATAAGGTTTTTTTTTTTTTTTTTTAAGGAAGGGGAGAATAAGGTTTTTAACGGTTGCTTTTTGAAAAATGAAAAATAAAACTGACGGAATGAGAGAGGCATGTGATGAGCATGAAAATTTACATTTAGATTTAGATAAAGCTCAAGGAAGATAACTGTATTTTTTCCAAGGTAGACTTTTGTATTGCCAATCAAAAGAAAAATTTCAACTTTGGGGGAGATTTTGACAACTCTCAACTAAGTCTACGACGTTAGGAATATCTTAAAAATGTCATCGACTTTATTGAACTATCAGACTGGTCTCATATTTAATCATTAACTATTAATTTGATTATTATATATTTTAACAACTTACTGTTAATTTGGTCTCTTATTTATCAATTTGTCATCAACTTAGTTTCTAACATATTTTTTGAATGACTAACATGATTAAATTTAAAAGAGTTAAAGAATTTTTTAAAACATTTATAGAGTCGGAGACCTATTTAAGAACGAGCTACGAAATTAGAGATTTGATAATTTAGCTTTGGACAATATTTTTCATATATATTATAATAGTAAGTCTTATAAAAAATACTAATAAAGAAATAAAAAAGGTAACAGAGAGTAGGTTTGAGATATTTTTACAAATTTTTACATTTTGAACCTTCCTTCCCACCATGAGAGATTAATTTGAACATAAGCAATGAAGCATTATCATTACTGATGAACAGTCACAGATCGTGAAAGCGCCTTTTTACTCTTTTCTCAGATCCTCCGGTGACCGCCGTTGGATTGACGGCGAAATTCAACCCTCGCTCGCTGGCATTACGCTTCACTCCAACACACTGCACTTTGCTTTACGAAATCTGCAACTCCGAAGCAACAATCCCTCGCTCGCTTCACCGTAAATAAATTAACAAAACTACTACTACTGCTACTAAAAGTTAGCGTTTCTGTTTCATTTTCAAATTTTATCTTCTTTCTCCATTTTGATCTATTACGCAACGCATTTACTCCAAATTTTTCAGGATCTGAAAATCTTAGATCTGTTGAAGTGAAATCGAATGTCTCGGAGGAATTTCTAGGGTTTTTGATTTCTCAAACAGACTGCAATGACTACCAAACGCGCTTACAAACTACGTATCCTTCCTTCTTCATGCGTCTTCCACATTTTGTTTCTTCTATTTTATTTTATTTTTTGCTTTTTATTATTATTAGTTGGCCTTGACGTGTTATGTATAGAGGAATTTGTGGCACATGCTTCTGCTGTGAATTGTCTTAAGATTGGTAGAAAATCAAGTAGGGTTCTTGTTACTGGTGGGGAAGATCACAAAGTTAATCTTTGGGCTATTGGTAAACCTAATGCTATCCTGGTTAGTTTTCCTTCCCTCTCCTTATCTTTTTAAATTTGCATTTCAATTATTTGTTTTACCCAATTTGGTACCGACAAAAAAATTAATACCAAATCAGTCCTTTAACATTTTCAAATCGGGGACAAATTAGTATCTCTGTGATAATGAGTCAAACTAATTTTTACTCTGTATAGGGACTAATTTTTAGTAAGAGACTAAATTAAGTAGGGAGAAAACTGTGAGGAATGTCTCGAGTACAATTCTCAGATGTAAAAGGCTGCAGTGACATATGACATGCTGTGACAGGGGTTTGAACCGGCTATTCCCCACTTCTCTGCACTTAGTGTGTGTGTGTGTGTTTCGCCACTAGGCTTTGTTTATGTTGTCAATCCCAGGATTTGCCTAGTGGCCGACTCCAGAACAGAGATTGCGGGGGACATAATGGCTTCTATTTGATTATTTTGGACATAGAAAAAGGGCAACCCGGTGCACTAAAGCTCCCGCATACGCAGGGTCCGTGAAGGGGTCTCACCATTTGGTGTATCGCACGCAACCTTACCCTGTTTTTTACACAAGTGGCTGTTTCCAGGACTTGAACCCGTGACCTTTTAGTCACATGACAACAACTTTCACTACACAATTAATACTAATGAACATATAGTTGCTGCAAAATGAAACACATTACTCAAAATCTATAAAATACACCTAGTTAGATATAAAAGGTCATAAGTCTTAAGCAAAGCATACATGTGAATACCATCGAAATTCAAGGAAACAAACAAGTTAAGCTTCTATTGCTTAAAGTAACTAAACATCAAAACTCAAATAAAAGTTCTCATTAATAGCAATCAATCAAACATTCCTCCTGTAGTGATTTGACCACAAAAATCACATGTAACCTTCTTCCTATCCTTCCTGTCCTTTAAACTACTCCACTGCCATGCTGTGCCGATATTATACTACTTGATTTAAATATTGTGCGCACAAGAACCCACTGAGCCACTGGTTGATGATGGTCAAGAAGGAGTAGGAGTTGTCATAGCTCTGCTTATGTGAAGAGGATGAGATGCTGGTCGTCGGAGACGACGATAGCTCACGAAGGTGGGGCTGGGACTACAATGGCTGGTTCACAGGCAGAAGAGGGGAACTGACAGATGACAGAGGGAAAGTGAAAGGAAGAGAGGGGAAAGCACGTTTATGGCCCACACTGAAGAGAAGAAGGATACCAGATTTTTTTTATCGTATGAGAAAACCCTAAAATGGCCATGTAATGAGTAATGACTAAATTTTAAGGGAATCTATGTTTTCAAACCTCTAACCCTATCATACTCCTGTAGCAGCGCCACTATCCCAAAACACAATTTGAATCTGAGGCGCAAAGTACAAATGCAACTGCAATTGCAGCAACTTTATTCTGTCTGGGGGTGGCTAGCCACTGTTCTGCACCACCCCACTGCAATCGTGCCACAATGTGCTGCTATTGACAACATAGGATTGAAAGAGAAACATGGTGTTTGGATTGTTTTGTATGAGAACTTTTCAAGGTAGCATTGAATTGAGTTCACTCATATTGAATGTGTTAGTCATATCATCTGCATTTCTATTTCTTTTACACAGGGTCAGGTCAATCTTAGGCAGTGCTATTTTTTGCTTTTTACCTCTGTTCGTATAGTGTATCTTCCACCTGTTATGTGTCCATCTGGGGACTATATTCGTTACACTAATAATTATATCTTATTAGATGTGGGCATGTGCTATGAACTTTGAGCAATTCGAGATCATTCAGTTTTTATGTTTAGAGAGGAAATAGGTTTGCAAGTTATTACGATTATGCACTGCTAAGGTTTTGTGCAGTTGGTTGGGGCCTGGAATGAAATGTAAACATGTAAAAGAAAATCGAGGCTAAAATGTTCGCCTTGTTCTGTTGCCTTTTTGGCTTCTCCAAGGTGTTTATTTTATGAAGTATGAAAAATTTCCTCTCTTAGAAGTTCAAAGAATTAGGATTCTGCTATTTTTCTTGGTTCAATCAATGAAAAACACTACAGGGGTGCTAGTCCCTTTCTATAAATCCTACCCTGCCCTGGCCCAGGCCCAGTGAGATTGAACCTTAGACCTTTAAGTTGATACTGGTACCCAATGCTTAAGTATTGGGATGTGTTTTTTTTTTCAATTAATCTAAACACATTCCTCAAAATATACGGGTAAGGAATATGTATTCCCAAGTCTGCAACAAGTTTACAAAAAATTATTCGTAAGCATAAAAGATTCTTAGGAGAAAAATAGTGTCTACATTCCTATGAAAACATTCCCAAGTGAGTGGGTGTGAAAATAGATTTATATGAGGTGGGAATGAAATTTAGATATAGATTTATTTTTAATTCCTATAACCACCTTATACCTTGGGAATGTTATAAAAGTTTGGCAAACACTTGTTTTTTTAATAAAAAAATACCTAGGAATAGGAATCCCATTATTATAAATTTATATATACCCGGGAATATTATTCCTGATGGAATGAGTTTACAAAACTTGAAACCAATGCCAGAGTGTCCCCTTGGAATTTACAAGTGATTGGTTTCTTACATATATGCTATTATGCATTTGAGTTTTTGTTTCTTGAGATAATAAGGAATGATACTGATATTATCTTCTTACATACTTTTGTTGGTATAGTGACTAGAGGGAATATATTTTTATGTATTTATTTTCAGTAGTGTGTTTCACCTTTTGCAGAGTCTGTCAGGACACTCAAGTGGAATAGACTCTGTAAACTTTGATTCGTCTGAAGTGTTGGTAGCTGCTGGAGCTGCAAGTGGTACTATTAAACTTTGGGACTTAGAGGAGGCAAAGAGTATGTTGTTGCTTGCCATTTCCTGTAACGACACTGATGAAAAGAGATCTGAGTCGTCTCATAAAACTTATTCAGTTTTTTTACCACGATTTTTTTGCTCAAACTGATGACTTGCTATGTTTCTTTGGTAGTTGTTCGTACTCTTACTGGTCATAGGTCCAACTGTACATCAGTAGACTTCCATCCTTTTGGAGAATTCTTTGCATCTGGTTCTCTGGACACCAATCTTAAGATATGGGACATCAGAAAGAAGGGTTGTATTCATACATACAAGGGTCACACTCGAGGGGTAAATGCAATTCGGTTTACCCCAGATGGACGGTGGGTTGTGTCAGGTGGAGAAGACAATACTGTGAAGGTTAGAATTACTTTCCTTTTTCATGATATTAGTGGAGTCAGATTCCATAACAAGGCTGTTGTAATCAATTGACATAAATATATTTGCACTTCTCTATTATCTGGCTTCTGAAATCCACTTTCTTAAGAGTCACCCTTCAACACTATGTGAAAGTTTCCAAGAAATACTGAAATAGTATTTATTATTGTATAGTAACTAAAAAAGAAAAAGTAATAATGCTGTCTCATATAATCAAAATTAAGAACTGTTGGATGTCCTGTTGGGGAGGATACAATGAAGACATCTGAATGAAACAAAAATGCGCATCAAGATTTATTCATGACGATGATGGATGCCCTCCAAAGACAAAGAAAATTCAAAGGCGACCATAATAATTGTAAGCAGGTGACTAGGTGAGGAAATGAGGGAAAGCGCTAGAAAATAAGAGGAGAGAATTGAACGAATTTGTATCACTATATATTTTTTCTTTCTGAATACATGTAGTGTTTATGCATACATGGTGTGAGTTACATATCAGTTGAATCTGTAGCTGCCAGGTAGTTAGATCTATCAGAGTATAGCTAGGCTAAGTCATTATTGATTGACATGGTCACTCTTGCACAAAATAATGTGCCGAGTCAGCAGGCCAGCATAGTTACTATATAAGCTGTATTGTAGCTCAACAGAATCAGAGCATTCATTTACGATTCCTCACAAACACTCTTCTCTTGAATTCTCCCACTCTTCTATATTGTTATTACACCTGAAACTCTGTCAAGTCATTTTCATGGAGTTTGTGGATGGGAATCTAATTATTGTAAGCTAGGCAAGATGACTTTCCTTCTCCTTTCCTTTTCACCATAGCTGTGTTTGTGGATTTGAGTTAGCTGCCCTCTAGGGGAGTAGAGAATGGTTTTGTTGAAGCCTATCACTTCACCTTTCATATTCCAAACAAAAAAAAATTTCTTTGGACCTTCTCCCTCAACATTGGTCAGCTCTTTATAAGAGGTTTGCCAATAATACATAGGCTTAAGACTGCATGCTGTCTATATAATCATTTGGTGGATTTGCTCGGCGGGGAATGCTTGCATTTATTTTGAATCCTTTGCCACAAGCCTTATTTAGGATAGGTTTCTATTTCCTCTAATTGGTGTTTGACTAATGACTGTTTCTCCTATTGGCATGTCGATTGAACAGCCATGCTACATTCTAAAGTCTTTTTTACAAATATTTTTTACCCCCCTTGTTGTGGAAGATACATTGTCCTCACCCTTATCGCGTTGTTAGCTTTCTCTCTTATCCAATCAATTTCAATTCTTACTTTTTTTTTGGTTTAAAACAGACCCTCTGTCACAAATCATAATGTTTTTAAATGAGTTATCTAATCTTTATTGACACTCGTATGTGACTTCTTGAAATCCTGTACTCGGCTCATCCGTCATTTACTTGGTACATAATTTGTAATATATTATCTTAATATTTAAATGGATTGTGATATGGTTGTACTGTCACTTCACTTGTGAATGATTGTTTTCCTTAAACTTGACATAAATTATAATAATGTATACAATTTGTAGTTGTGGGATCTGACTGCGGGAAAACTCTTGCACGATTTCAAGTCTCATGAGGGCCAGATCCAGTGTATAGATTTTCACCCCAGCGAGTTTCTACTAGCAACAGGTTAGTCTTACTTTTCTAATTTGTAATGAAATCAAATGAGTAAGTGTCTTGACAAGTAATGGTGTGTTTGGTTTGTTTTTTGTATTCATTCTTAATTGATATGGTTTTATTAGTAGCTATTAAAATGCTACATTGTTTTCACTCTGTTTTTGCTGAAGTTGCGAGTTTTAGATTAAAGGGTTCTATTAGTAATTATTAGAAAACCTAAGCATCACACCTTACTCATACTAATTCTAGACTCCTAATCTTCAACAAAAAAACTAATCCTGATAATTCTATACTCGTTATCCTAATTAAATTAGGAAACAAATCATGAAACATAAAGAAATATGAATGCCAATCCTGAAAGGTTATCCAAGATATTCTTAATTTCTCAAGATACAGCCTTAAGATTATGGGATAGTTTTCGTATATTCTAACACCCGCTCAAGCCAAAGCTCACTAAGCGTTAAGCTTATTACAAATCATAAACTGTTAAAATAAATATATAATATGTGCGGGCAACTAATGGAAGTTGGAGATGTATTAGAGACAGGCATTGTTGGAAAGACAACTCAACGAGATGGTTCGAATGATCACAATGTGACGAGCTGGTTGAGATGTTGTGTAACTATGGAAGAAAAGACTTGCTGGAATGATCATTAGTTGAAATTTCCTAGCAAGCTGCTATACAGTGAGAACTGAAATTCCCCAAATCCACCAAGAACAACATTAGGAAGCCTTTAGCAACCAAAAAAATAAATAAATTAGGAAGCCTTAAACTTCAAGAAAATTTAGGGCAGTTAAAATAATGAAATTGAATCTGGGAATAGTGTGCCACAACCATGGACAATTCATTAGTGGATGACTCATTGATGATGGGAGGAATCACCTATGGTGCAATTCACATTTGGAGGCTACTAGCTAGTATGAATTCCAATTAAGTTTATCACCAATTTAGGACAGCCGGGACTGATTTGAATTTGGCGTTGCTGGGGTTAGACTGAATGTGGGATAGATAAGGCATTAAGGCCAGATTGCATTTGGGATAGTTGGGGTCAAGGCGTCGAGCTTTTTGAGATAGCCAGAAAAGTCCACTAACAGAGAGAACTTGTGAGTGAAATGTATAGAAAGAAACACAGACAAATTAGAAATGTATTTCCTTAATTTGGTAAATAATACATGGGAGGTATTTATAGAATACAATGGACAGAGAAATTAATCTCCCTATAAATGCAATTAATCTCTATAAATGCTAATTCTAAAATATGATAAATACATACAAAGACAGCTAATAGTCAACTAATTATTATTATTTACATCCTGTAAGAGACAGTTAAAGGTCAACTACTCTTCATCTGTCAACACTCCCCCTCAAGCTGGCATGAATATGTCATTCATTGCAAGCTTGCTCACCATGTCATCGAACTGTCTCTTTGGAAGACTCTTTGTGAGAACATCTGCTACTTGACTTGTGGTAGGTACATAGGACATACAAATCTCACCACCATCAATTTTTTCTTTAATGAAGTGTTTGTCCACTTCAACATGTTTCGTTCTATCGTGTAGGACAGGATTATGGGCAATGGAAATAGCTGCCTTATTATCACAATAAACTTTGATTGGTGTTGGACCAGATATCTTCAATTCCTCCATGAATTTTTTAATCCATAATACTTCACAAAACCCATGGGCCACAGAGCGGAATTCAGCCTCTGCACTGCTCCTAGCTACAACATTTTGTTTTTTGCTTCTCCATGTAACTAGGTTTCCACCTACAAAGGTACAATACCCAGAAGTAGACCTCCTATCATTGATATTACCTGCCCAGTCAGCATCCGTGTAAGCTTCAACCTGTATATGCCCTCTGTTTTTGAACATCAACCCCTTTCCTGGAGTTCCTTTCAAATATCTCAATATTCTAAAAATAGCTTCAAAGTGAGCAGGCCCTGGTGCATGCATAAACTGACTTATCACACTTACTGCAAAGGCTATATCAGGCCTTGTATGTGATAAATAAATTAGTCTACCAGCCAATCGTTGATAGCGTTCTCTATCTACCACTTCATCTTCAGATGCTGTCTTTAGTTTTACATTGGGATCCATTGGTGTTTCTGCTGCCTTGCACCCTGTCATCCCTGTTTCCGTGAGTAAATCAAGTATATATTTGCGCTGGTTGAGAAAAATTCCTTCTTTAGACCTAGCAAACTCCATTCCGAGGAAATACTTTAATCTTCCAAGATCCTTGATATCAAATTCAGCTTCAAGTCTTCTTTTTAGATCACTGATTTCTTCAACATCATCCCCTGTCATGATAATGTCGTCAACATATACTATTAAGATAGCAATTTTACCTTCACGTGAGTGTTTAAAGAACATAGTGTGATCTGCTTGACTTTGAGTGAAGCCATTTTTCTTAACAACACTTCCAAATCTCTCAAACCAGGCCCTTGGTGATTGTTTTAATCCATACAAGGATTTTCTCAATCTGCAAACTTTATCTCTTCCAAGCTTATCTTCAAATCCTGGGGGTAAAACCATATATACTTCTTCATGTAATTCTCCATTCAAGAAGGCGTTTTTAACATCATATTGGTGTAGTGTCCAGTTGAAATTTACTGCAAGAGAGAGAAGAATTCTGATGGAATTGATCTTAGCAACCGGGGCAAAGGTCTCCTGGTAATCTATACCATGAGTTTGAGTGAATCCTTTTGCTACTAATCTTGCTTTGTATCTTTCCACACCTCCATCAGCATTGCACTTCACTGTAAAGACCCACTTACATCCTACTGCCTTTTTGTCTTGAGGTAGATCAGTGATACACCAAGTGTCATTTTTGTTCAAAGCATCCATCTCTTCTTTCACTGCTAATTTCCAATTCGGATCACCTAATGCTTCATGAATAGTTCTGGGCACAAACAAATTAGAAATCCTAGACACATATGCTTTGTGAGTGTGTGATAACTTGTCATATGACAAGTAATTAGACATAGGATGTTTGGTGCATGTACGAGAATGTTTTCTTTCAGCAATAGGGATATTGAGATCAGGAATATTTTTTCTCACCGAAATTGGAAGATCAATATCAGGAAAAAACAAATCAGGTAAATCATTGGATGAGTGAGATGAATTACCGGATGAAGAAGAAGAAGATGGATTATCCGTAGGACCTTCACAAGGTAAATCAGATTGGATTTCTGCTGGAGAGACAATTGGCCCTGTAGTATCTTTGTGAAACTTTTTCGGACATACACCATAAGTTCAGGATTATGATCCTTAATTAGTGTTTCTCCCCCTGTTTCAGATACGGTATTATCTGACAATTCAAGCATTTTAGGTTCCATTGTCTTAGCAATTGGATGATTTGTAATCACAATATCATCTAGAGCTGGTAAAGTTTCCCAAAAATTATCTTCTTTATTACTACATTGACTCTCCCCCTGAAGAGAATTTGTATCAAAAAAAGGTTGGTTTTCAACAAAGTGGACATCCATACTTTCAAAAAATTTCTTTGAAACTGGGTTAAAACATTTGTAACCCTTTTTATTTGAAGCATAGCCGAGAAAAACACATTTTTCAGCTTTAGGGTCCAATTTAGAACGGAAAATATTTGGGATGTAGACATAACAAAGACAACCAAACACTTTTAGGGGGAGATCTGTAATGATTCGAGATGTGGGAAAATAATTTTGTAAAATTTGCACAGGAGTCTCATATTTTAAAACCCGTGATGGCATTCGATTAATGAGGTGACAAGCAGTTAATAAAGCATTACCCCAAAGATATTTAGGTACATTCATAGAAAACATAATAGCTCTAGTAACTTCAAGGAGATGTCTATTTTTTCTTTCAGCAATGCCATTTTGTTGTGGAGTATCACGACAAGTGGATTGATGAATTATCCCCTTAGCTACTAGGAATGTACTCAAATATTTATTGAAATATTCAGTGCCATTGTCAGACCTTAGAATGCCAATTTTGGTTTGAAATTGGTTTTCAATCATTTGAAAAAAATCTTTGAACCTTTGTTCCACTTCTGATTTTTTTTCCATGAGATAAACCCAACACACCCGTGTATGATCATCAATAAATGTCACAAACCATTTTTTTCCAGACAAAGTTTTAATTTTGGAAGGGCCCCAAACATCACTATGAATTAAATAAAAAGGTTGGGAAGCAGAATAAGCTTTTGAAGTAAAAGACACACGATGATCTTTAGCTAAGTGACAAGCTTCACAATTAAATTGTGAGGAATTTATTTCTTTGGAAAATTCAGGAAACAAATACTTAAGATAAGGAAAACTAGGATGGCCTAATCTTTTATGCCATAACATAACCTGATCTGAAACAGGAGGTGAACTTGTACTGTTTAAACCAAAAATTGTTTGTTTTTCAAGAGGAGTTTCATCAAAGTAGTACAAGCCATTCATCTCTCTAGCAGTTCCAATCATCTTCCCCGAGTTCTGGTCCTGAAAAACACAAAGTGAGGAACGAAAAAGGACAGAACAATTAGTATCCTTAGACAATTTATGAACCGACAGAAGATTGCAAGCAAATTTAGGAACATGTAAAACAGATTGCAAAGTAATTTTCTCTGAAATTTTTATGCTGCCTTTGCCTGCAATACTGGAATAACTACCATCAGCTATCCTAACTTTTTCAGACCCAGAACTAGGAAAATAGGAACTGAATAAATGAGAGCAATTAGTCATATGTTCAGATGCCCCTGAATCTATTATCCAAGGGTTGGAGTGGTTTTGGACAGATAGTGCCCAAGAATCCTTACCTGTTTGTGCCACAGTTCCAACAGGAACATTAGGGGATGAATTGAACTTTAGAAGTTTAAGAAGGTGATCCATCTGCTGCTTAGTAAATGGAGACGAGGCAACCTCATTCGCTGTAGGCATAGGTCTGTCACCAAACTTACCAGCCTTGCCATTGTTTGGCCTACCATGTAGCTTGAAACAAGTTTCCCGAGTGTGACGATTGCGACCACAGTAGTCACAAACTAAATGGGTCTTGTCACCACCTCGTGGATTAGGGAAAGATTTGCGATTGACTTGAGGAACGGCCAATGCAGATCCTTCGACTAGTGGCGGGACAGCGGCTGTCTTTTTTCCGAGCATCAACTGCCTTCGACTCTCTTCGCGACGCACTTCCGCAAAGACCTCAGCAATTGGAGGGATAGGATTCCTACCAAGAATTCGACCACGAACCTCATCAAACTCAATATTTAAACCTGCAAGAAACTTGAAGACACGGCTAACATCCACCATCTTCTTGTAGTGCTTGCAGTCCTCAGGTGACTTCCACTCATATTCATTAAAGAGATCCAGATCTTGCCAAATACGTTTGAGACAATTGAAGTATTTGGTGACCGAATCTTCAGCTTGACGAATTTCTCCAAGCTGGAGAGTTAATTCGTAAATTTGGGATTGGTTTTCCAAATCAGAGTACATTTGAGAGACACTCTCCCAAAGCTCTTTTGCAGTAGCATAACAGAGATAGTTTGCACCTATCTCTTCAGTCATGGAATTGACTAACCATGTCATGACCATGGAATTTTCTGCATCCCATGTATCATAATCTGCGCCTTCCTTGTCTGGTTGTTTCTTGTCTCCAGTAATATAGCCAATCTTTCCTCTCCCCCTGAGATACAACCGAACAGACTGTGACCAACGAAAGTAATTAGCACCGTTCAGCCGAATTGTTGTGATCTGAACAGGGTGGTTTTCATGGTATGTCCTGACAGGTTGAGATGATTCAGGTTTGGGTGAAGAATGTTTGGGTGAATGCTGGGTCTCAGTATCAGACACGGAATCAGACATTATGTGGGATGGAAAAAGAAAAAACGGAAGCAAAAGAAAACCCTATGGATTTCTTGCTGCAACTGATACCATATAGAAAGAAACACAGACAAATTAGAAATGTATTTCCTTAATTTGGTAAATAATACATGGGAGGTATTTATAGAATACAATGGACAGAGAAATTAATCTCCCTATAAATGCAATTAATCTCTATAAATGCTAATTCTAAAATATGATAAATACATACAAAGACAGCTAATAGTCAACTAATTATTATTATTTACATCCTGTAAGAGACAGTTAAAGGTCAACTACTCTTCATCTGTCAACAAAATGTTTGCTAGAATTCGTGCATAAAATCATGTTATTCCTTTATAGCCATCTTTGCCAAATTTTTAGAATTATAATTTAATTGCCAAATGCAATCACAAAATCTAACATACCTTACAAAAGCAAGCAACCCAATGTGGCTTACCTAGCAGACACATCTGTTTGTTGTCAATTCTAGGTTATTTTATTTACACGATGACATCACATTTAGTGCTGGATTCTTGTGCTTTTTTCTTTTGTATATTTTTCCCCCTTTTCTTTAATCAAATGAATCAATTGTAATTTTTATTTCATTAATATATTTCCCATGCACAGGCTCTGCTGATAGGACAGTTAAATTTTGGGACCTTGAAACATTTGAGCTTATTGGTTCAGCTGGTCCGGAGGTACTTTCTGTTACAGCAATTTTACTACTTTCTCCTGGATGAGTTTAAAATCGACATTTAAAGTTAATTTTGGTTTAATTGAAATATCTTAAGAATTTTGTATATATGTACTTCAGACAACTGGAGTACGGTCTCTTACTTTCAGTCCTGATGGGAGGACCCTACTATGTGGTTTGCATGAGAGTTTGAAGGTAAGCTCCTCTTTTAGTTGATTATGTGAGATCACTATCTATTAAGGTAACTTTTCTATTTGGTTTTGTTTAGGTTTTCTCTTGGGAACCTATAAGGTGCCATGATATGGTAGAAGTTGGTTGGTCTAGATTGTCAGATCTTAATGTTCATGAAGGAAAACTTCTTGGCTGTTCATACAATCAAAGTTGCGTTGGAGTCTGGGTCGTGGACATCTCGGTAGATGCATTTATCTTTCAGAGAAATTACTTATGCTTATAGTAATGGTTGTATTTGATGCTAATGTGTCATTTTTATATTTCTGACATCTTGTCCAGCGAATAGAACCATATGCACTCAATAGTATGAACCAACTAAATGGCCATTCAGAATCAAAATCCTCAAGTGGAAATACGATTGTATTGAATGAAATCACAGCCAAGGCTAGGCTATCTATTTCACAAAATCCGGATCCATTACTGAAGGAAACAAGATCTCTTGGAAGGTTGTCAGTTTCTCAAGATTCAGACACCTTGAAGGATGGAAAATATTTGGCATGTATATATCTTTTCTCCTTTTATAAATCTTCCATTTCCTTTTAGGCATTTGTTTTGATTAATTGCTTGTTTAATCCATCTTGTTTTGATCCATCTGGTTCCTATTGTTCTAAATATGCTTATGGCCATAACTTCTCATTACTTGACTTATTATTGCATGAAGCCACAGGAAGTGCACCAAGTACTCCTCAAAGGATAAATTCTAATTCTGGTTCAAAAACAGTCTCTGGTGGTTCAACAGCAGTGCTTAATTCAACCGCTCAGAAAAGGAGTTCTTTGAAATCACATACAACGTCAAGTGTTCCACTTATCAATAGATCAGATATTATACCTGTTATTGTCCCCAGAACTAGCACTAGGCCAGAGCCTTTAGCTGATTCTAGAAAAGAAGTTGGTGTTGTTGGAACAACAATGCCATTATCTTTTCAGTCGAAGGCAGTGGATATACGTAAATTTACAAACAACAGAGATGATGCGGATAAGCCACCTCTCTCTCATGTGACAGAATTTGGAGCTTCTAAGGGTAGCGAATTAAGTGGTTTTGCAGATAAAAATAATTTGCCTGCTTCTGTAAGCTCAACTCAAGGTAATAAACTACTTAATTGTATTGTTAGTGTAATTAATTTTTTTAAGTCCTTGCATGTTACATTTCCAGAATCATGGTAGAAAGAGTGGGAGGTTGAAAAATCTGACGATTAATTCTTGTGTGTCTATGCTGCCAACCCAAGTATACGTCTCATTGGCATTGACTGTCCAAAAACCCTTCGGGGGACTACGGTGAACCCAATGGGGATCCAAAGACCTTAATTACAGGGGATTCTGTATAAAAAGTACAGGGTTGACCATGTGCTTTATCTACACTTGGCAAACTTTCATATGTGTGGCATTGCCTCATGAAACCATTTTTAAGTACTAAGTAACTTCAAGCTTTTAAGTGAATTAGTTTCTTCACTGGTATTAAAGGTTAAAGCTGATCTTACTTAACTCAAGCTCATGAGAGCTTGTAGGCTCTCCCACAGTGTATAAAACACTTGTAACCACCCTAACTGTTTCAGTTCTGTTTGTAACTAACTGACTGACATTTGTCAGTCAGTCAATCACCCTTCACCGGCTAGAACCGGTTAAAGGCAATCTATAAATAGATTGGCCTCAATTGTAATTGTAACAGAAATTCAATACAATCATTTTCCAGTTGAGAAGTTCAATACTTTAGCTCTTACAATTTCACTGAATATTCATCTATGAGAAATCACCAAACTGTGATCTGAGAAAATAATATAACTGGTAATATATTTCTTGTTTTTCACAGAATTTGAAAGGCATCTTCTCTTTCAATAGTAATATATTTCATGTGTCTGAGCCAGAAACGTTCCTGGTGTTACTCACAAAAAGAAAGTAATAGAAGTCTGTGTCTGAGTTGGAAAATAATTTTGCTATAGATAAACTTAGATTGCTCGACATGTCAGCGTGTATTAAAAATAAAGCTTCTATATACAAGCGAATTCCATTCTATGAAGAGAAACTCCAAACTGCAATGACATGTATTGATCCTTAATTGTCCGGCAAGCAATTCTGCTTCTATACTTTGGGCCACCGTGAGCATGTCATGTTGTGAAAAGGATGACTTGTTTTGTCAGTCATTCTATCATCCAAAGATAATATGCTGTTCTTTTTTGACGGTTATATTATGCTGATTGTAATTTAAAACATAGGTTTTTAGACAAAGTATTAACTTGCAGGAAGCCTTTAACTCTGTAAAGTGACTTGCTTGATACAAATGGCTAGGGCTGTATCAAAGCTCTTCAAAATGTTATGGGAAACTGTTGTGCTTATGGCTTCTCTTTGGGGTTCTGCATGTAGCTGTTTTAATGTTATGTGAATTGACATGGACAGTAAACACAAGGCAATAGTGAGACAAAATACAAACTTAATCAAACCAACCCATTCAACCCAATGTCCCAAAAAGTGCGAAGGTCCCCCTGACCTTGTTATTATGTTATAATGATTGATTGATGGGTGCTTGTTCGTGAAAATCTGGAAATCTTTTGTTCTGTTGGACGGTGAATTACTAATTTTGAGTTGTCTTGTGACAGATGAAGGCGGGGGCCAGAAACTGAACAGAGATGGGTGTTCTATTGAAATACAGAAACGAGGTATCTTTTAATTGTTAATGATTATATCATTATTTATTAATATAAATGATTTCTTATTTTTATGCTCTTTAAATTATATAGGGAGAATGCGCTCACTTCTCACTTTGGAAAAGAGGGAACGCTCTCTTAATTTTGAGGAACCTAGACACAGAATTTCTCATGGGAGGATGCCATCAGTTCATGTGCTTCCTTTCAGTGGGGTACTATACTGTTTCTTATTTTGTTCCATACCCATTTTATTTTATTATCTTGTACTTCTATTAGATTTGAGGTTGTCAGAAAATCCACCTTAATTGCGGCCACCCCTGCTATCTGTTATTGCCTTATTGGGTTGCATTGTCTGCCGTCATTGCAACGGTACAACATCTTTTATGTGTTGGGTTGAGGGAGTAGGCTTAATCCTTAATTGTCTTGAAATTTGACCTTTGTAGTGCTTATAAGGCTTGAGCAGTACATGCCTTCCATGCAAGTTTTGTGGGGTGGAGTTAGACCAAGTCCAAATATTTTGATATTATCAGAATCTGTCATAGATTTATTGTTGAGCTGCCCACATCGTTCATACAACATGGTTGGGTGTGACGAGTATGTTGGACAAACTACCTTAATTGCGACCACCCCTTTGGTCTTTTATTGGGCCACTTTGTCTAGTGTGATGGGTTGATTCGAGGGGGTAGTCTAGTGTCACTTCTCCTAGAAATGTGGCCTTTGTAGGACTCATAAGGCTTTTTTCAGGGACGAGTTTGCTCTAATACTTCCGAACTTTGTTTATGACAAAAGCTCTAGCTACACACTCTCTTTCAAACACTTTCTCTCTTATTGAGTAAAATTCATATGGGTCCCACTCCCACCATTTTGAAAAGGCGACCCACACTAAGTGGGACCTACATTAATTTCATCCAATAAGATATAATGTGTTGGAAAGAGAGTGTATTTCTAGCACTCATCTTAAAAGCATTTTCTGTTTCTCAAACAATTACATAAGTGACACCTTGTTTTCACTTTGTTTCCTATTCTTAAAGGGATGTGTTGGAAATAGTGAGAATGACTTCTATTATCTTCTCAACTCAAATGAGTCCTATACAAATCTTTGAAAACAAGAAACAAAGTGTTTTTGAAAACAGAAAATGTTATTTCAAACTTAATAGGTATCGTCCCTACATATTACAATACATTGTCCCTACCAATTGAACTGCTCACGGGGACCACTTCTGCATGTTTCTATCTGCCTATATTTGTTACATGTTAATAAGACAGTTGTGTTGAACTTTGGAAAATTCACGGATTCAGAAGCAATTTCATGTTTGATGCAATTATATTGAGTAGGCAGCTTTATTTTGCTTTTTCCTTGTATCATTTCCCCCTGTTTACTCATCCCTGGTTGTTATACAGAGAACACATTCCATATCCACTGAGAAGGCCACAGTTTCTGCTAGCGATGAAGATTCTATTGCTGATTTAATGGAAAAACATGATGAATTTATCAGTTCAATGCAGAACCGTTCATCCAAGTTGAAGGTATTGATGATTGGATTTGTTAATTTTTATGATTAGTTTTCTGTGTCCTTGGAACTTTTTATTACTTTTGTATTGGCTTCCTGTTACTTGTATAATGAGTCTTGGCATGATATTAAATGCCAAACAAGTTGGGCTTGTAGGATAACAACCTGGATGGACATGACTTGCTTCCGCGTCCTTTTTCTTTTCTTTTATGATAGCTGATAGGGAAACTTAATTTAGTAGAGAAGAACAAGATCGGAAGACAATGTATCCGTTGAAATTATAGGGATTTAGGTGGGTGAAAAGAAAGAACTCATAGTATATACTTTTTTTTGTGAAAGAAACTCATAGTATATACTATTAGTATTGACATATGTTGTTCAATGATGTGCTACGAAAGACAATGGAATAACCCGTATTTACAGTAATACTGGACTTTTTAATTGAACAAGAGAACAAATAATGATTAATGATGTATGGAAACCCCTCCTTCCATCCTTCGAGACCATCCAAGATACTCTTGAAAATATTCATGATATTCTATGTCCTACAGTGTCCTCTTACAGTATAAACCACAAACAAACTGGTGTGCTCAAGACTAAAAACGTCTTCAAAGCAATATTTGCTAATAAATTTGTTTATTGAATGAAGAAATCCTTCAAAAAATCTTTAGTTAAGTACCACAAATAACCTAAGAAGGCAGCTTTATATTATAGCTTAAAAGAGGAAACATCAAATATTTACCTCTGAAGGATTTTCCTCAACATGCAAAATAACAGGGTTTTATACAAAAACACCCTGTTAACAAAAAATTGTCCTCTAGAGAACAATTTAAATGTAATTTTGGTAATTGAGCAATGCCTACTACCAGTCATAGATTTGCTGAATTTTGAAACCATTATATTTCAGGTTGTCTTCAGATGTTGGGAAAGAAATGATGTTACAGAGGTCATTAGCACGATGGCAAAGATGGGCGATCATGCTGTAAGCATTTTGAGTTGCTTGTTTTCTGTTTTTACAACTTCTCAATTTTGGTGTTCTCTTTTATAGTATGAACAAATTTGATGCATATTTTATTTTTGTGCAAATATTGAGTTCTAATAGTTCATTTAACTTAATTGTATTTATTCCAGGTGATTGCTGATGTTGTTAGCATTATAATGGAGAAAATTGATATGGTCACACTTGACTTATGTACAGGTCTTCTGCCACTTTTAACTGACCTTTTACAAAGTGAAATGGATAGGTAAGTGTTGTCTATTTTACTGTTATAATAAGGAAGCAACTATAACAATTTGTTTTGCGAAGTTATCATATTTAGCTAAAGTTACAGCCAGTAGCAAGCAAGTTATCAAAGTAGGAGAAAGTGGATAGTTTCTAAAATTGTTTTGAAGTGATTGATTATTTTGCGATTTCTTTATTTTTGAGGACCAAATTGCCCAAACCTTCAATTTTGAGACTAAATTGATAGTTCACTTTATAGTATCCAAAAAGAACACGAGGAATTTAAATGTGTTTTTATTTAATTACATAAATATATTATTTTATTTTATAGATTCGGTTCTATGCTGACAATTCTGGTATTCACATATTTGTAGACATCTATCTATATCCGTGGAAATGTTATTGAACCTGGTCAGAGTATTTGGTTCAGTAATCTATTCAACGCTATCAGCTAAACCCTCTGTTGGTGTTGATATTGAAGCAGAGAAAAGGTTCATAATCATGACTTATTTTATTTTACTTTTTATATATTACATTACACAATTTAATTAATTTTTTATTGTTAATGAGATCCAGGCTAGAGCGCTGCAACGTCTGCTTTGTAGAGCTCGAAAAAGTCAAAAGTTTCCTAGCTTCTCTAATGAGGTACATGTTTTAAGTTTATCAGTTCCCCTTTTGTTTCAGTCAATTCTGGCGGTGCTAAATGGGTAATGTTAAATACTTTCTATTTTATGCGATTGGCTTAAATTCATGTTATTTAATACTAGCATGCATATGGGGGCACTAACCTACTCATCTTGGGGAAACAAGTTTATGCAATTATTTAAAAAATTAGTTATTTGATTAGATAAAAAAGGATAAAATTGTAAATGAATAAATGAAATAATTTAGTTATGCTAAAACTTGGTATCTCTATATAAGTTATAGATTTTGAAAGCAGAAAAAAATATAAATACTGTGCTAAAAATAATCAGGAAATAATGTATTAGGATGATTTAGAATTTCTAATGTTAATTTCCACTTTATTTGCCTTTCATCTATAGAAGAGGAGGATCAATTGCAAAATCTGCACACGAGTTGAATCTGGCACTTCAGGATGTGTCGTGACTCTGACTGTATTAGATTAGTCTTGCTGCTCAAGTTACATGGGTGCCTGTAGAGGTTTTTGTGCATCTCAAAGATTTAAAATCTCTACACAAGTCATCAAGAGTTTGATGCGTTGTCTTTTGGCATCAAATCATGTATGTACATTTATTTATTGCTGTTAAAACTCGAGTGATGATGACAAGTGGCGGCACTGATAGTCTGATACTGCTAATTCTTCAACATACACACGGAAACCAGAGCTGAGTTGAGTTGAGCTGATGTGATGTGCTGCCCTTTGCTGATAGATTAGTTTTGCACAGTTCTGTTTATAAGCTTAATGTGATCTCACTCCCGTCAACAACTAACCTAATATGGGGCAATGCTACTACTGATACTGATCTAATCTTAGTTGAAAATTTGTTGTTATTTATTGTTTTAGTGCCTTAGGTTAGGCACGATTGTACGAGACTGTGTGACCCCGTTCATATTTCTCTCTTGCAAATTATTGTATGATTTCTTTCAATGCCTTCGGTAACTATTATATTATGATGGATTAGTGTCGAATATAACATAGGAAATGAAGTGACAGCTTTGTCCCGGTAACTATTATATGCCTTGCGGTGACCTTATTTTATTTTATTAATCTTGTTATTATAACAAAAGGAAGTCTCTTGTTATATTCTTATTCAGACTAATCTGTCGGATTCACTATATACAAAAAGGATAATGTTTGTTCTTATGAATACCCAAATAACGAAACACATGACTTGTTATCTTCCATTGATTTTCATCCATACGCAATCATGATTTCCGCAAAATCAGAACTGAACAGTTTTGTATTTCTTTAATACAGCAACACGTTAAATTCTTCTCTTTCTTGTGACCATGTAAAAAATAGTTCTCATACAAAAATAGGCAAAATGTCATAACCCAAAGGTTCATATGAGGAGAATATAAACATGGATAATTAAACAAAACGTCACACACAAATGAGTTGGCATCTAGTCGGTTTTATCTTGATTGTAATTGCAATTGAAGAGTGTTGGTAGCTGTCGTTAGTTTGGCACTTTTAGATCTTGACGTTGTGAGGATTATAAAGCAGTAGTAAGTATATCCGCAACGGGAAAGTAATATGTTGCTGAAAATGAAATGTTGGTTTGGGTTTTACGATTTTCTGGCAAATGAGGTTAGATCAGAGTAGCAAAAACATATTTTTCTTTTTAAAGTCAAAATGCACAAGTCAGCAAAGGTGGTCGTTACAATATTCTCATACTCTAGTAATATATTTTAGCTTATGGTTTGGGAGTATATATCATTATCTAGCCAGGGTCATTTTAATTTTCAGGTTTGTTTGGCAACATTGCACGATGTTTGTGTGTACGCCATTCTCCTTTTTATTACTGCTTTTGCTCTGCTGAGCTGGCATGTATCATGTGGTAAGGTAGAATAGTTCTCTCCAAAAGAATGAAATTGCAACAAACTTTCGCATATAGCGCAAGAGAAATGAATGAGATCATAACAGTAACAATTCAATTAACTTTCTCCTCTTCTTCTATCAGCATTCTTGCACTTTTCCAATTGTTCTTTGTATCGGATTTCATTCAGAACTTGAGAAAATATTTACACTACTATGAAACAAAGATATTCACACTAACTATTTTGAAAACATTCACTTCAGGAGGCACATATTGCAATTGATTTTTAAAAATGTATCGGTACACCACATTTTAGTATGGTGCACCTTTTTGTGGCCACAAGATAACATAAAATTAATCCAGAATATAACAAACATTACTAAGTACTGAATATGCTTGTTTTACGTTTCATAACACCTAAGTATCAAACTAATTTAATGACCAATCTACCTATATTTTGATACATCATTTTAATATCAGATTTAAAATGGAAAAAGTTTCACAAGCTGCTCCTATTCTATTCTCATCACTAAATCTATTATTTCTAATGTCAGTCACAACAAAACACAGTTGAATCTCAAGGCTTCTGGCTCCATACAGTAGGAGAAACCCTATCGGGCAAGTGGCAAACAAGCATGACTTAGGTACTAAAGCAAACCATCTCATCCAAGGGCCTATTCTTATGAATGCATATTGTTACTGAACCTCTTGCCGGCATTTTTGAACCAAAATCAACTGGAAGGGATGAACTGCATCCAGTCCCTGTTCATATCTTGAAATACTTGTAACCATACTCAGGGTTTGTCATCCCCTCTTCCCAATCACCCATGGACCGACCACCAAAAACAATTTGTTGGATACCAAGGTATCTGCCATTCAGAGAAAGGTCAATCATTACTTTTGCATAACAAAAACAATAAATGCGCTCTTGGACATATAGTTACATTACATATATTCTTTACATTTTTATTACATCTAGTTCAGTAATTCAAACTTACTCTGAGCTTAAACCAGTAAGGCAGTTGAGAAGCACATCAATGGCAAAATAATCAGCAGTACCCAGGTCCACCCTGCAAGTACGATTTGTTTAAAGCTTAAACATATTGAACCAACAGGAGTTTTGATTGAAAAATATACCCTACCGTGCTTTCATATTCTACTGCAGTCATGTATTTAACTAAATGACATTGTTATTAATTGTTTGTATATTAAATTATTAAGTCTCTACAACTTTAATTATAATTCTGAAACTTTTCAGCTACTAGAAATTGTATAGTAAAGAAAACTTCCCTCCTTTTCAATACCTATTTAGCTGGTGACAACCATCGAAGCCTTTTTTCCACTAGGTGAAGTTGATTATATGGATCAAATAATCCACAATGTTTTGTTGCCAATTAAGTCTAATGTTTTTTTTTTTGGAGATAAATCAAGTCTAATGATATCCCATTCAAATATAAATCTTTTTTAATGATACGACCAATAATTTTTCTGGTACTCCCTCTACCTCTAACAATGAACTATTCTCCATCTGGTTTATCCTTCATAGCGGCGTTTCAACTAGTTTTCTCCACTCCCTAAACAATACAAGACAAAACTTTAGCATCCTTTCTATTTTGGGAGCTACCCCATTTTTTCTCTTGTGATTTCTCTCTTAATACAATCTTGTTCGCCTATCGTAATACTCATCTCCACTACACTGAGCTTGGTTTTATTTCATGTTCCTGCTAAACATATCCAAGAGACAATGCCACGACACATGCTTTTTTCCGAATGGTATACTCATAATTGAAAAGTCAATAAAAACTATAAAGGGGAAACTAAATGATTAGGAGCGATTACTTTAAAGAGAAAGTTGGGGTAGCCTCCTATTCAAAAAAGATGGTCAAATCTTGCCCTAGGTAATTTAGACATGTGTGTACTGAGGAGAAGATCTCTAAAAGCCTTGGTAAGAAGAGTAAATCAAATGGAGAATAGTCCAATAGTTAGAGGAAGAATGAGACCACAAAAAACTATATGCTAAACTAATAAAAAGGTTTTAGGTTAAATAGTTTGTCAGTAGACATGGTTTATGATATCATTGAATCCATGTTGTCAGTTCCTCCTAGAGTGAAAAGGCATTTTATTGTAGTTAACATTGTTGTGGTTAATAATTTAATCTGCATCATTCAATTTTTTCAACCTCTGTCCATTGCAAGGTCATAAAACCACTTATTAAAAAGACTAATAGAGTTTTAGACGATATACCAAACACGCCCCCAATTATCCTGGAACTCAACGTCACTGATATCATGGAAAGATGACGGCATCACTTTGAAACCCTTATCTGAGTCATAGAGAGGATCATACTCCATTGACGAATTTGACATCTGCCATCAATTAAAAAGATACTTCAATTCTTTGTTAAAAGGGAACAGCTACATATGTTGGAAACTAAAAATGAATGATAATTCTATGACACATATAGCTGAAGCAATCAGATAATCCAAAAAGTAAAATCAATTAAACTTTTAGAGTGTCTTCCATTGTTACTGTTCTTGCTATTTCGTTAACCTTCTGATAGGCAGAGAAAATGATCCTAGAACTTGCATCAGAAGAGACATGGATATTATTAGCAATACAAATCTAATCACCAAAATACTTTGGAGCTAGTTGTTGCTAATGTGTAAGTGTAAGCATGTGTTGTCAGATGGTTAAATGTAATTACATAACGAATACAATAACGTGCATGTACCATACTATCACACAAAAAGTCACCTCAACACACAAACTTCACTCCTAAAATTTGTAAGGAAATTTTCACAGTTATAGTACTGAGCTCATGCTATTCCATATTGTAAAAATTCTCTTTAAGGAAAACATGCAAATAGGAAATCTAGACATGTAATTTCAATCATATAGCTACACTTCAAAAAGAGGGAAAGCGTGAAAAGCTCAGTCCAATGAAGTATAACAACTAATAATAATCTTAATTCTAATATTCCCTGTCTACATGAAGCATGAAATCTATAAGATCTTAGCTAGTTATCAATAAACAATAATATTTTCTTTTGAAAATATACTCTCCTATGATCGCGACTGTAATACTCTTGAACTAATTATTTCGGTCAAGTATAAACCGTACCTATACAACTTGAACAACCCGTTAAAACTAATATCTACTAACATAAAGACTACTAAACTGATAAAAATCATAATATTCCAAGAGGTATTTACTATTTAGTACTTTTATAAATGTACGTGTGTATAAAACTCATAAGCCAATTGGGTTCGGGTCTCTCAATTTCACTCTCTACTACAATGCTTGCTTGACTCTCTCCATTCTAAATTTCAATTAAATACCAAAATTGGTGCCAGAATTTTGAGGAATTTGAAGTCAACAGACCCAAAATAAAGTAGATTTGATGGTTTCATTAAGGTAAGGCATACCTAAAAGAACTGAAGAAGTAGCAATTGAAAGAGAGAGGATAGTAAGCATGTAATGAATGAATGAGATAAGTAAAAATGGGCCAAGTACCTGCAAATTTGAAGAATTGTAGGCCCCTAGTCGACCCATGACATACCATGCTTGAATAACCTGTATAATAATTAATTGACATGAATGAAAGAATAAGATTTGGTGAATGTATTATATAGATTGAAAAGCTAAAGAAGAAAAGACATACACTGCCGATTAGATTAACGTCGCGATCAGATGGTGATCCATACAATTCAAACCAGATATATGAATCAAGTGGATTGAAGCTGCTAGCAAAAGGCATGCCATGATAAATAATAATTGGAGTAATGTGGGAATAATTTGAGAATGCACAAAATGTTTGGATGGAGTAAACCACCAAGTAGGTCTTGAGAGTATGAATATTTCAGACAGGTCATCGACTCTATTAAACTATTAATTAGATCTCTTCTATATTTTAACCATTTACTATCTATTTGGTCTATAAGTTTACTATCAAATTTAGTTGCAGACTCTTAGAAGGACTAATATGAGTAAAATTTGATAGAGCCATGACTTTTCTGAAACATTCATAATTCCATTATGAATCTATTTGAGGGCACCCTACAAAGTGATAGACGAATATGGTGGTATACTCTATTTTGATGATATGGAACTAGAAGCAAAAACATACATACTCTCTAAAGGTGACTTTGGAGGCAACAACAGATCCAGTTTTGGAGCGACGAAAGTCTTTACCCTTCTTTCGAATTCTATCTTCCACCTGGAACGCATTCAATTTAATAATAATAATAATAATAATAATTGAAGTAGTAAGAAAGAACATAACATACTCGTTCCTTCATGAGTTGAGGGTTGCCAATACTATCACCAAGGACAGCACGTAGTTCAGTGTCGTTTTTACAAGCATCTTCAAGGACTCTGTTATTATTCATTCATTCATTCAGAAAGCATATATATATATATTTGAAATGAAATGCAATAATAAGAAAGAAAGAAAGAAAGAAGTTAGTTACTTAGCCCAAGCAGGGTAATTGTGAAGGCGTTCATGTTCGCGTTGTTGTTTATCTTGTCGAATTCTAAGTAATCTTCGACCTCTAGCGGTGGTTCCTGATCCTTTTATCGATTTATCAATTTCATCATCATTATCCTTGAAGTTGGATTTGGATTTGGATTTAGAGACACAAACAAACACAGAAGTAGTAGTAGTAGATGGACGCTTCAACTGTGATGATGATGATGATGAAGAATTCCACCAGTAGTTGTAGTACCAACACCCACACGCCATGCTACTCATCTCTCTTCTCTTCTCTTCTCTTCTCTTCTATTCCTTCCTCCTCATTTTTGGATAATCTTACTAAAACAACAAGACAACACGGAGAATGGAAATTATTATTTCTTAATCAAATTATGGGTTAAATTGTTTGGGTACTAAAAATATTTGGTGTAAGCTATTTTTTACAAGTTTAAACTTATATACCCCCTCAAAAAAAATACTTTAAACTTATATTATACGTTAATCTTATCTCAAAAGCTAATTTAAAGGATGGAGGTGTTAGAATCACATTTATATAAAAAACTTGACCAATTTAAAACTCCAAACAACTTTAATATTCACTCTCACACCTAACATGAAGATTGTATTTTCCACCATTGCAACCATTAACCCAACTTAGATACTATGTTAAATGGTTTCATCTCAAAAGCTAGATGTAACTACATCAACCAAGTGATTCGATTTAATTGTTCACCGTGGTTAATGAATTCTAGTTAAGAATGAATTGTAAAGGAAAATCTAAATTCAAATTTTGTCTTAAACAATCTTTGGTCATATTATAGTTAACTTCTATTTAAATTTCGAATTACCAAAATCTCTTTTTTAAAAACCGAAGGATAGGCTAAAAAAAATGGCTCCATTGTTTACTGTCATCTAGTCCAAAATATGATCAACCTATCTACTTGTTGTTCAACAAAAATTACCAAAGAATTTTGTCTATTTAAAAGAGACTAATTCTATGGTGCACAAATACTTATTAATTTATGCACTTATTTAAAAGAGTCTCTTTTTTAAGTCTCTATTAATTTATGTGTTTGGATCAATAAACTTCACCATTAAATCAAACAAGATATGTCGTGATTTATTGATCCAATGGTAAAAAACACATTTATACAGGATGCATTGATATTCTAGTTGTGAGACAAAGTCTTTCAAAGAGCCTCCTTGCAGCAATAAAAAACTAAATTTGTTTTTGTTAAGAGTACTTCCCACCTCTACCCGTTTGACATCCTTACTTCAAACAAAAAAAATCAACCTAAATCATTTAAAACAAGATTAAATAACATATAGTTCCTCAATTTTCATTAATTCAAAAATTTAGACTCCAACGTACTAAATCGGAAATTTAGGTCCACCAATTATTAAAATTAAGTGATGAGAGTGGTATAGAAATAAGGAAAAATAATTAAGATGTTAATTTTTGTGAAGTGACATGAGACTATATGATATTGTAATGTCAGTGTAGATTAAAATTCATCAATTCGTTTTTCAGGTCACCAAGATAAAATTTTAAAAATTATACCTTATTTTTACTTTATTTTGTTTATTAAATTTCAAAAATACTAAAATTATCCACAAAACTGTCATTTAAAATGCAAGAAATGCAGGTTATTTTCATGAGAGTCTCATTTAGAAGTACTCCTCAATATTACAGAAAATACCAAAACCTAGTTCATTCAGAGCAAAATATACCAAAACCTGCTAATAGCTAAATCCTCCATTATATGGTGGACAAACAGCACAAAGTTTAACTTAATTAGTACAAAAGCTGAAACATAACATAACCCTTCCTGCATCTAAGGCCAGCTAATAACACATCGTGCATCACTTCACTATGCAGATCTTTATAACAGAAGCAGCTCCAATACGATGAAGAGCAACAACTGCATCACCAGGTTTACAAAGCCCCTTTTGCGTTGCTGACTTAAGAGAAGCTTCCAGAATTGCATCTGTAGATTCTGCATCCGTAGCTCTTGCAGATCCTTCTGCCAATATAGGAATCAAGCCTCTGTATATTAAGCTGTGCCTTGCTGGTGCCTCATCACTACAGGTCCAATCAAATGAGTCTGTGGTCAAAACCGGAACTACCACAGACAAGATTGGAACTGCTGGCCTATACTTAGCAACTAACTTGGCGGTACTCCCACCTCGTGTCAGCACCACAATGAGTTTCGCTCTGGCCTTATTGGCTGTGCGTACAGCAGATGATGCAAGACTTTCCAATGGACTCATAGGCAATGGAGTAGACCTTATCATCTCTTTGAATATAGCACCATAGTCAAGGGATGATTCTGCTTCAATACAAATGCGAGCCATGATTTTGACAGCAAGTTCAGGGTAAGCTCCAGCAGCACTTTCACCACTAAGCATGACACAATCAGTTCCATCAAGAACTGCATTGGCTACATCCGTTGCTTCAGCTCGGGTTGGCCGAGGAGACTTGATCATGGATTCAAGCATCTGGGTAGCAGTCACCACGGGCTTGCCAACAAGATTACACTTATAAATCATCATTTTCTGTGCCAGGAAAATCTTCTCAACTGGGATCTCCATTCCAAGATCACCACGTGCCACCATGAATGCATCAGTCTCACGCAGGATCTCATCAAAGTTCATGACTCCCTCCTGATTCTCAACCTTGAAATGAAATTCCACAAAATCATTATTTAAAAACCATTAATCAGGACTTCCGAATTGGTGTAGGAAACACAAACACACAAGTTAGTACTTGTTCATATTAAACAGACAATCATGGAATTTGTGTTGAAGAGAAAAAATGATGAATTACATTCAAGTTAAAGATACATTAGAAGATATATCAACAAGGACATGCAATTCATTAATGGTGAAGGGGGGGAAAATTAACACCACAAACAAATGAAATGGCGATCCTTTATATCATTATCAAAATTGCAGAAGAATGCAATTAAAATTCTACCTTTGACATCAACTGAATATGCTTAGCATGTGGCCCGAGAACCTTGCGGACATTTACAAGATCAGAGCCCTTACGAACAAATGAAAGAGCAATCATATCAATATTGTTAGGGACACCCCATTCAAGAATATCTTCCTTATCCTTGTCAGTAAGAGTGGGAAGATCCACCACAACACCAGGGAGATTGACATTTTTCCTCTCACCCAACATTGCAGAGTTTTGACAGCGACATCTAACAGTACCGGCTTGTTGATCACAGGACAAAACAGTGAGACTGATTGTTCCATCAGAGCATAGTATGGTATTTCCAGGCTTCAAGTGGACAGGCAGTTTCTTGTAACTCATTGATATCATCTCTGGATCCCCCTTAATTTCATAATCAGTAGTTATGGTGATTTCTTGTCCTTCTTTGAGTTGAATAGGTTTTCCATTTTTCAGAAAGCCAGTCCGAATCTCAGGCCCCTGCAAAAACACAGCACAACAGAGAGCATATGTACATGAAAATGTTACTAATTTCATTGAATAAGAAAGAAAGTCATCGTTGAGCCAGCCAGAATTTAAGAACTGATGAATAAATTTTGAGTACTAGCTTTGAAAACTTGTTAATTGAAGGCATTTATGTATGTATTTGGTGATAATGAAACAAGCAGAATCCTGGATTAAACACAAAATTGATTTTAGGAGTTTAGAATTGAGTTTGTCATGTTTGGTTGCGTTTAAGTAGTAGAAGTCAAATGTATCGAAACACAAATCAAACAATAATAATAACCTTGGTGTCGAGCATGACGGCGCAGAGAATAGCAGTAGAGTGCATAGCAGACTTGAGATTGTTAAGGGTTTCCTGATGATATTGATGAGTACCATGTGAAAAATTGAAACGAGCAACATTCATGCCAGCTTTAAGAAGCTTTTGAATCATTTCAACAGATCGAGAAGCAGGACCCAAAGTACAAACAATTTTGGTCTTAGGAACACGACCATCGTTAGGTAGTTGGTTCAAGATCCCTTCAATGTCTATGTTGGACATTCTTCTTCTTCTAACTCAGATCAAATCCACCCACCGCTTCCGTAGTTAGATGATAGATACTTGATGTAATGCTAAATAAAGACAAGACAGTACAAGAAAAGTGATGATGAGAATCATATCATATGTACTAATACTAATAAATGACATAATAATAATAGACATACCTTGGGCTTGGGGGCTGGCTGCTTTTGCGTTTGCCAACTAGTAAGTACAGTAAGTAACTAAGGGTTTTTGTCACTAAGTTGCGTATTTATTTACCCAAACTTGCCACTGAGGAAACGAATATTCGGTTGTTTTTATGTTTTTTTTTTTTTTATCCTTTCTTTCCCCTCTTCCAAATTTGTCAAAAACAATTCCAAACAGCAAGAATCACGCGTAACACGTTGAATATATATTTTTTTTTTAGATGTTTGGTTGAATCATGTCTAAAGTCACCACCACTCAAACCTCATTTTTTTATTCCTACACAAACTATTTATTTACTTTTAAATATTATTACATGATTACAATTTTGTCAAATAATAAAGGAATTAGATAGAATGCGATGAACCTTCTTTCTTCTTCTGCATGTTATTAGTGTTATGCTTATGCACCAAAAAACCAAAATGCTCATACCACCATAAAAATAATACTACTTTTTTTGAAAGGATAAAAATAATACTACTTAAAAAATAAACTTTTATAACATTTCATTACTTTTTTTTACGCATAATTTCATTACTTAAAATATATTATTATTAAAATTTTATAGGAACTAAATTTAAAAACTTATAATTTTGTAGGACTAAAAACATATTTAACAATTTTTTAAAATATTATAACAAATAGATTAAAATCAACTTTTCAAAATTTCGAACATATTTTGTCAATTCTTTTTGAATATGTTTGTCTAGTCATAATAAAATATTATAATTTTTATTTTGTTATTTTTTTATAAATCCTATAAAAGGAATTGTGTAAGCCTTTCATATTCTAGAGGAAATGTGCGCTGATAATTCGATGTTCGATCAAAAAGTAAATAAAGTTTGATTAATAATTATTTTACTTAAAAATCGAACTCAATTCTTTTAAACAATTCATCGTTTGATAGTACTTGTTAACCATTTAAGCTCAATTAATTGGTTAAATCTATGAATTAATGACTACATATTTATAAATTTTGTATCCAGTGTAGATTTAAAAGATACAAGATTTTAGAAGAAAAATAAATAGTATTGTAAATTTGAATGGTCTTACCCATTATCGGGTGATGCCCCTTTACTACAGTTAAAAGTTGTCATTGATATTTGGTCAAAAATGATTTCTTTTTGAGTCTGGTTTCAATTTACCAGTAACGGGATGTCCAACGCCGTGGGTTGAAGGCCCCCACCGATTTGGACTCTAGAGACGCCCACGTCTTCTTCCATGGTGTGCGCCCCACTGTTTTGCAGGTGAAGTTACTCTAAAAAATGGTATTAATTTATCTAATAAGAAAATTGATTACCTCCGTAATACCTCAATTACCCTCACTAAATCTCCTAAAATCACTATATTTAAGGAGTCAATGATAATTTCATATCACTAATCATTATCTCAATTCTAACTAATTAAAACTTTACGTGCTCCAATACATTTTTTCTTCAACCAAAGTTTCTTTTTTTATTCCCAATAATATTTTGCAACCAAAAGATCACATTAATTAACTAAAATTATATTGGGAATAAACAAAAAAAACCTATAAGTAACTAATATTAGCATTAATAAAAAAAAATAGTAAGAATAGTTGAATCAGTCACAACAGGTTCATATTATAAAATGCAAAGTGAGAAATAGGTTCATAAACATAAAAAAAAATTTATGAATGAAATAAATAAATATGTTAGAAACAATACAATGATGTCAACATTTCGAAAATAACCATGAGTTTTCACAATTTTATCATATCGATACATTAAAATTTACTTCTGTAAATATAAATACATCAAATCCACAACCAGTGCAAAATTTTATCATATTGACTATCGCCTATCGGTGCATAAAATTTTCTTCTGCATATATAAGCATATAAAATCATCAACGAGTGTGATGCAAATATTTAACGGTGTTTTAAATATAAAATAAAAATTTATTTAATAGAAACACTACATGAATGTTTGTATTTTAAAAATAATCATGAGTTTTCAATATTCTATCATGTCGACTTTCTCATATATGTATATAAAATTCATTTCTACAGATAAAAACACATAAAATCTGCAACGGGGGCGGTGCAAACATTGAACGGTGTTTTACATATAAAATAAAGTGTTATTTAATAGAAACAATGCATTAATTTTGATATTTTGAAAATAGTCTTCAGTTTTCAAAGTTTTATCCTATCGACTTTCTTATAAGAGAAAAATATTCAATAAAAACATTATATTAACACTGATAATTTTTATTTAATATTTTTAAACATTTAACAATATTAATAATTTAATTATTATTTATATAATTACTACAATATTATGTGATCCGTGCAAAAGCACGGGTCTTATGCTAGTTTTAACTCAGATTTACTGTTGTAGATATTTGTTTTGTGCCATGGCTAGTTGTTGGTCACGCAAATTGGTAAAACTTGTACATTTTAATATCAAGTGCATGATAATGTGCATTAGAAAATACTTTTTGTGTGAGTAGTTGTACCATTATTCATATCATCTTCTAATGGTCATTATTCTTTCCTATTATTTAATGTCAACTTAATCACGTAAATACCATCTAGGCATTCCTTATTATATTTTGTGTGAGTCTTTCCCTCCTAATTGATTTTTTTTCCATATACAAGAGTCATTGATCGAACGTTTGACAATTTATGATATAAAACTTCTTATTATGAATAACTTTAGGAAATTAGGATTTTTTAGGTTGAAAACCTAAAAATTAGAGCCAAAAACATGTTTGTTGGAAAACACGATGAACTCGCGCTATAAAACTCATAATCATACGATTTCAAAATGAGATGAAAACACACGTTCTGGAACATATGTTTGAATATTGAAACACCGAAAACACTATGTAAAACATGAGACATTAGTGTAGCTTATTGAATTTAAAATTGTAATTTTGTAAATTTCGAGTTTAGGGTTTGATGTAAACGCAACTAGGATTAACAATCAACAACGTCACCACATATTAGAAAGGCGCCACAATCCAAGGATAGATTCAACCTTCATTCCTTAATGCATTCGATTTGGATTAAATAATTTACTATCTCTGACTTCAAGTCTTCAAAACTTGGACCTGCTTCAATTAAAGTGGCTATCAAGTCATTTAGAGTCTCTTTTTCCTTTCTAGCCCTTGTTATTGCCATTGCAATTTTAAGACATTCCCTAGTTATACTTCCTTTGCCCTCATCAACTTACTTAAGAGGTGGCATTTAACATGGGAAAATGTAAAAAAATTCCACCATAAGAAAGTTAGGTTTAACCGTTTGATTAAATGAAGAACACCGTCTTGCCATGCTCTTTCAACACTAGATTTTTTTCACACCATCTTCCCCAACTATTCTCTCCTCCATGTCTCTCTCACCCACCACCAACTCTTCCTCGTTCCTATTCTACTCACCACTGCTACCCCACAAAATAAACACAAAGAAGAAGAACCCTATTATCCCCATTCACAGTTACATCCCCTCCCACGAAGCAACACTCGTTCCTACTCTCATATGGAAAACATGTGATTGCTGCAATTAAGGTTTGTGCTCCTGTTGAGAAGGTTGATGGGGTTAATGGTATGAGCTTGGTTATGGGTTCTTTTGTTGATAAGCTTACTTTTAAGGAGATGTTTGTTGTTCTTAAGGATAATAAATAAGGTAGAGAACAAGTTCGACATTTAATTCTTTGCTTGGATAAAATTACAGGTCTCTTTCTTTTCATGTTTTCACTTCCATTTGGTCTCTCTCTTTGTTCAGTTTGAAGTGAATACTAAAGTGGTGTGTGTGGCTTCACAAATCGATTTGTCGACAGGAGAGTTGATGGTAGTGGTGGTGGGTGAGAGAGACATGGAGGAGAGAGAATGGTTGGTGGTGTGGAAACAGTGTTGAGAGTCTACGATAAGACAATATTCTTTACTTGATCTAGCGGTTAAAATTGACTTTCCCATGTTGGGAAAGTTTTACTTTTTCCCATGTGAAATGCCACCTACTTTTAAGAAGTCAAAATCCCTTAAAACTTGAAAAAATTATTTTTATTGAGCTAATATTTAAGCTAACATAAACTTCTTGAATATACTTAACCTATTGGATTCTCATCACAATCGACCAACACATATCAAACAATAGATCATGATCATCAAAATAAGTTGATATTGGTTCCAACTAGGGGTGGGCAAAAATAACCAAAAACCAAACCAAACCATTATTTTGATAACAATTCACTAACCGAACCAAACCGTAATAACCTCAATTATCCGAACCAAACCGAACCAAACCTTTTTATAAAACAACTTATTCAAAAAACAACCTAATACAAAACAACTTAGTACAATCTCTTTTTAAAAAACAACTTATTCAAAAAAGCTTATCTTATTCAAAACAACTAAATACGATTTCTTTTTAAAAAACAGCTTATTCAAAACATCTTATTTTACGCAAAACAGCTTAGTATGATCTCTTCTTAAAAAACAGCTTATTCAAAAAAGCTTATTTTATGAAAAACAGCTTATTACGATCTCTTTTTCAAAAACATCTTATTCAAAACAACTTATTTTATGAAAACAGCTTATTACGATCTATTTTTAAAAAACAACTTATCTTATGCAAAATAGTTTATTATGATCTCTTTTTAAAAAACAACTTATTCAAAAAAGCTTATTTTATGAAAAAACAACTTATTACGATCTCTTTTTAAATAAGTTGTTTTAAAAATCAGCTTACTCAAAACATCTTATTCAAAAAACAGCTTGTTCAAAACAGCTTATCCAAAACAACTTATTTAAAAAACAGCTTATTCAAAACAGTTTATCTTATGCAAAACATCTTATTTAAAAAGAGATCATAATAAGTTGCTTTTTCATAAAATAAGCTGTTTTCAAAAAAACTTATCTTGTTTTGCATAAGATAAGCTGTTTTGAATAAGTTGTTTTTTAAAAAGAGATCGTAATAAGCTGTTTTGCATAAGATAAACTGTTTTGAATAAGCTGTTTTTTAAAAAGAGATTGTAATAAGTTGTTTTTCATAAAATAAGCTGTTTTGAATTAGCTGTTTTTAAAAAAGAAATAGTAATAAGTTGTTTTTCATAAAATAAGCTTTTTTGATTTGTTTTTTAAAAAGAGATCGTAATAAGCTGTTTTGCATAAGATAAGCTGTTTTGAATAAGCTGTTTTTAAAAAGAGATCGTAATAAGCTGTTTTGTATATGATAAACTGTTTTGAATAAGTTGTTTTTTTAAAAAGAGATCGTAATAAGTTGTTGTTATAAAATAACCTGTTTTCAAAAAAGCTTATCTTGTTTTGCATAAGATAAGCTGTTTTGAATAACCTGTTTTTTTAAAAAGAAATCGTACTAAGCTGTTTTGCATAAAATATGTTGTTTTGAATAAGCTATTAATTTAAAAAGAAATCGTACTAAGCTATTTTGCATAAAATAAGTTGTTTTGAATAAGCTGTTTTTTAAAAAGAGATTGTAATAAGCTATTTTGCATAAGATAAGCTGTTTTGAATAAGTGTTTTTTAAAAAGATACATTTCGGCTCAAAATATTGGTTTTGGTTCGGTTCGGTTTGGTTCATAGGTAAGCAAATGGTTAACCGAACCATAACTTTGGTTCAGTTCAGTTAGTTCCAAACCTTAAACGATTCGGTTCGGTTTGGTTTTCCCTAATCATTTCAACAACTCGATTCAGTTCGATTCAGTTTTTATGGTTAACCGAACCATGCCCACCCTTAGTTCCAACTCACATATAATAAATTAACAACACTCTTTTGTACACTATCTCTAATACTCACTCTCTTATTGGCTTAAGTCGTTGCATCATTGTGGGTCTACACTTTGGAAATAAACCCACACAAAATTGTGGGACATACATTGATTCCATCTAATAAAATAGTGATTGATAGAGAGAGTGGTAGTGTTGCTAGCATTTCTCTTAAGTTATATTTGTTTTGTTAAAATTAGAATTAAGATTGTGTTGGAAGAGTTGGCACCATAAATCTGAATTCGATTCTTTGAGTCACGCATTTGAAAACGTGGTCTAACTCTAGTAAAAATAAAATAAAATTGACGTCGCCGATTCAAGAATTAGTCCTAATACATATCAAAATAACCTAAGTCATGATACCTTGACGACGTCTATTGGGTAAAAAATGCGAGTTAGAAAAAAAAACTGAAAATTAAAATTGTTTTTCACAATTATTTTATATTATTTATTATATTTTATTTGAGGGGATTATTTATTATATTTTATATGCCTAAAAAAATAAATTTATATTTTATTTAAGATATAAAGAGGAATTTAGAGTTGAAAGAGAGTGAATTAGGGTTTTGAGGAGGCAGGGATGGCGAAGTTCAACGTTGTTCAGAAAAGAAGAAGAGCTCTAGTTGCTGAGAAGAAGAGACTGATTCACGGCGACCCTACCACCGGCAAGCTTAAGATCAGAAAGCAGCCTGTTAATCTATCCGGCAAACGCAAGCGCAAGCTCTTCAAACAATGGCGTCGTGTCAGTACTCTCTCTCTCTCTCTGTATCTCTCTCTTCATATTTTCGACTAATTTTGCTTAATTTTGTGTTTTCACTTTTTTGATTAAATGAAGGAACAAAAAGATGCTGTACAGAGTGGCATGGTTAGCATGGAAGATGTTCAAATGGCTGTTGCAGAAGGTAACCGCCATTCCTTATCTCATTAATTGTTCATATCTCGGGATTAGTTTCCGCAGTTACGTTTTGGCGGCCGCCCATTCCTTTTGTTTAACAAAAAAGCTTATTTATTGTTTGGTTTTGTGAGCAGGGGTAACCAAAGATAAGAGTGCTGCATCTTCAGCAAAATTTCACTTGAAAAAAAAGAGCTTGAAACTTAAACAGCTCAAGGGTAAAGGTATTTTTTTTTTGTTCTGTTTTGCATTTGGTGGTTAAAGAGTTATGAAGCACCGACATGGATAGACACGTCGACACCAATAATTATTTGAAAAAAAAATGATATAATTGAATGTAACCAGACGTGTCAGGGTCGTGTCGGTGTTAGACACCGACACATGGTGGACATTGGACACACACCTTCAATCAGAAGTATTGGTGCTACATAGATTGAGTCTACATGGCTTGATTCAAATTTCCTTATAACTAAAAGTTAGTTTTCAATTGTTGTTTGCTGACCAATAATCAAGGTAGTCAAAATTGAGATTCCATCTAGGGTGGGACTGTAACATAGCATGGATAGTAAGATTCAACAATAATATAATGTTTGTGGCGGAGGCTTATCAATTGTTGTTGATAAGGAATTACTGAAAAATTGTGATCCATTTTTCAAAATGAATCTGCTTTTAAATATATTTTGGAGTTGGCTCTTAATACTCTCATTCATTTAGATATCACATAATATAGCCAAGGGGCGAGTGGCTCTCTACATAGGGCAACTTATTAGTTGAATTTTTTTTTTAAGTGGTATGCTTGGAATTTACAATGTATTTTCGCTTCAAAACAACGATTAATCTAGGATTCTTGGATTGAGGGGAAGTGTCAATGATAATTTGGATAATAGCTATCTAACAGTTTAATATAACATGGATATTGAAACGATATCCTTGTTTTGATAGTCAAAAATCAATATTAGTCTTCAAGAGTGATGGTTGGTTTCTTATTTGATGCAATTATTAGCGCCCTCCTTTGTCCACCTATTCTAATGTTTGTGGCTAAGGCTGCACATTAGGAGCGATTAGTATTAACAAAGTTCAAGTGTGTTATTAGCTAAGAAAGCAAAAGAAAATGCAGAAACTAAGAGCTAATGCTTACTGCTAATGCAAAACTCGGATGACCCCAAGCTATACGCTGAAACTGAAAATGGTAAACGCATCTGACCCCAGCCCCCTCCCCTCAATCTGGAATACTCCTAGATCTTTCAATCATTTTAAACTAAGCTTTTAATACTAGACAAATATTCACTTTTAAGAGAAATGATAAATCCTAATTTGAATCATTGATTGTTATCGACTATCCGAGTCTTCAAAGGTTTGATCGTACCCTGTGAAATGTGGATAATAAATAAGTTGATTATCTGTTTTTAGTTGTAAGGTATATATCCTTCAATAAATTTAGTGCTGATTGTAGTGGCTTTTACCTACAGCACCATAACATGTAGAACTAGTAGACATATTTATACTAAAATGAACCAAAATCAAATTGAAAGTGAAACCTTATCAACTGAATACTAGCAGGATTTATGGGGTAATTCTCCAACAAAATTTCTTTCAATTTTTCTTAAAATGTTCATTTTTTGAATTTCTTGTTGTGGAATGACAATTTATGAATAACCATCAAATTGTTTACAAAATATCCTGCGTAGTTAACTTTTAATTGGTGTTTGTTGTGGCATACAGGGAAGAACAAAAGAAAATCTGATGTTCCTGCTACTGAAATTTCAACTGATGCAATGATGGAGTAATTTTCATTTTCTCTGTAGTATGAGGATAGAAGAGGCAAAAATGAGATGGTATAATATGTTGTAACCTTGAATCCAGTGTTTTGTGGTAGGCTGTCTAGATTTTTTCCTTTTTATTTATATTTTTTTATGGTAAAAGAATGGAAGCTTTGATTTTATAGTTTTGAGTTCAATTGTTGTCATATTCCTAGAAGGAAGCTCACTGATTTGAGCAACTAACCTTTGGCAAATGTTAGATGAAGTAATATATTGCCGGTGAGAGTTTTATAGCACCGGCTTATCTTTGTCCTTTACTTTATATTGGTGAAAGGAAATCAAATTGGCATATGGAAAGTGCTGTTGATTCTAACAGGGTAAAGTAATATTTCTGGGAATCCTATTACTTTTTACTGAATACTCTTTCTATTGTTGATTTGAATAGATAAACAAAATGGAGACTAACAACAAATACAAACTCTGCAAAATAGAGAAATCAACCGGATTATAAAGTGATTTCTAACGTGCATGAGCAAATCATATCTACACAACCGTTTGATATGGACTTTCCACTAGATATAACATGCACCTCTTGAACAAAATCATTTCCCATTCTGAGTCTATCTCTACTGTTCTCTTACATGCTTTCATATTCTTCCCATGTGTTCTAATGGCATTGAAATTTCTTCTAGAATTGAAAAACAATAATAGTTTTTGACGCCCATTTAAAACCAACATCGTCATCTACTTTGGATCCCAAATTCCTTCATTCTCATCAGGAGATTGCAGAAATTATAATTACCATCATTTATCAGACATTATTTGGTAGATTCAAAATAATAATGTTGGCTAACACCAAAAAATAAAATATAATAAAACAACAATGTTGGGGAGTAATTTCAAGATCGTGAGGGAGAAAAGAATGGAAAAACAAACTAATGATTTGAACAACAAAATCTTAGATGTCAGAGACGTAGCTTTTGTTTTTGTAGAATAAGCTTAGATCTCTGGGTTAATGAATTTTGAATTGGATATTCAATAACACTTTCTCCCTCACCAACTATAAATGGAGAACACACTTCAATTTTGCTTTTACTTAGCAAGAAGAGTTCACGCAGCACGACAATAGAGTTGTGAGCCAAACTGTGTTGTTGACATTTGTTACATCCATAACCTACAAACATTCTAAACTGAGCTGAGCACGAGTGGTGTAGTCTTTGTCCCCATCAGGCCAACCGCCATCGTGTTTGAATGGAAAATTTGTGGCATATGTGATATAATCGTTCAAGTTGTGCACAGTATGAGACACAAGCTGGTCTTGCACGCTAGAATTTGCCTCAGTTATATAATAACCAACTAAGGCTAGGGATCTAAATGCTAAGTGAACACACCAAGTTATTTAGAAGAAGAAATAATGAGTAAATGGAAGAGTTTCTATTTGAAGTGATTGCGAATTATATGGCAGTGAATTCGATATATCTTGTGTGCTCATGAAAAAGTGAATTTGCTGCGGTATGTCTGGCGGATTGATGATCACAATATAGAAATTTAGAATGGAGAAAGTTAACTAACTGTGAGAAGGTAGGTTAGCCATTGCATTTCACAAACTGTTCAAGCCAATGACATACACTATGCTTCAGATTAAGACTTGAAGATGATTGCTTGTTGTCTGCATTTCCAAGAAAAAATGCAATGTCCTCTAACAGACTTGTGTGTATATGTGCAGCTTGTCCAATCAAAGTCGCATAAAACTTTGAGTTGAAAGGAAGATGTTGATGGTAGGAATAATCCTCAAGGAGGAGAAAGTTTCATCAATTGGGGACCAAGATGAATGCATCACGGTGAAGGGAAGTAGTGTTGCTAATGTACTGGCTATGACGCTAACCAACATAAGTGATGTATGGTCTGCTGCTGGTTAGGTAGATTAGTTTTTCTGCAGGGTCGTGTAAATGAGCCAATATTTTTGATTGACATTGCCCTTTTTTGCATAAGGGTGGAATCCAATTTATTAGGGCCTGTTTGATTTAGTTTTTAAAAACTGTTTTGTAGTTTTTAAAAATTAAAAACTTTAAAACTTGTTTGGATGTATGATTTTGTAAAACTGTTTTTAAAAACTATTTTTTATTTTGCTGTTTTTAAAAGTAAAAAGGAAACTTCTATGGTACACCTCACAAATTGAGGTGTATCAGTACTCTTACTTCATAAATTTATAAATTAACGATCATTTTATGATATAAAGAGCTATTTGTAAATATTTATATTTTAGAAAACATCATTTCATTGTTTATAAGAATCATATTAAATTTTTAACATTTTCTCATAAAAAATAATCAATATTCTTTGTTATGAGTAATAAAAATTCGAAAGCGAATATAGGGTTTGCTTTTCAGTTTCCGAAACTCCAAAATTAGAAAAACAATCAACTTTGACTTTTCTAAAAAATACACATGATTGGCAAACAAGGTTTTTTGTTTTTGTTTTTCATCTTTAAAACAATTTTTAAATCTAAGATTGCCAAACAGTTTTTTTTTATTCTTTTTTCTTGCAAATAGTTTTTAAAAATTGATTTACAAAAGAGTATTTAAAAACTAAAAGACTTAAATATGTAAATCGACCCTTATCTTTTTTTGTTCTAAAACAACCCCGTAAGTTATAAACGTTTTGCTTTTGGTCTCTGCCGTCATCATTTGTTACAAAAATGAATATGTGTCTAACGACGGCTGACGTGGCGACGTGTGACGTGACAAATGATGCTTATGTGTTGCTCCTTGATGCTGAGTCAGAAAATTAGAGGGACCAAAACCAAAAAACAAAATTTGTAGAGGGACCAAAACCAAAAAACGAGAAGACAACAAATCCAGAAAATTCTTCATCTTCTTCCTTCTATTTCTTCTTCATCATCTTTAACACCACCTTCATCAACATTCATAAAAATCCAGGAAAAAAGAATCCAAAAACAACAACCTTAAACAACATCATCATCATCATCATTATCTAATCACAACACCACCATCAACAACAATACATAATCTCATCATCAAAATCATTCAAAAATTCAACATACATAAAATCATTCAAAGCCTATTTAATCCAACACCTAACTTCACCCCATTTTTACTACCCCACCATCAAACCCCCTAATTCTACCTACACCTTCAAAAATAAGATACTCAAAATAGATAATAAAAAATTGAAGAAAAGAAAATCAAATACGCTTTCTAGCTTCTATATACTCATGCTTCCGCGACGACGCTATTCGAAAACAACAAACAACCTAGAACATAATTTAAAAGTCAACAAATTCAAAATCTCAATACATGAATGTTCATTTGTATTTCGAATTGAACAACCCCAAGGCCAAAAATGAAAAAATATTTTCCCAGATTGCGAAAATTTGGGAACAAAAAAATTTGATAATTTTTTGAAACAACAAAAATTGTTATCTTAAAAGCAACAGAGAAATCGAAACAGTTGAGTTTCAAACAGAGGTGCCATTGAAGATGACGATAGGTGAAGGAGGGAGACGAAGAGGTGTTTTGCTTTGGGTTTTTGTGTTTGACATTCTACTTTGCTGCTTTTGCTTTGGTTCTAGGAGTAATTCGAATTTTACCTCAGAAACTAGGATTCTAGGTGTTGGATTAAAGAAGATTTCTTGAATGATTTTATGTATGCTGAGTTTTTGAATGATTTTGATGATGAAATTAGATGTTGATGTTGATGGTGATGTAATGATTAGATGATGGTGATGATTTTTGTTTTTGGATTTTTATGAATGTTGATGAAGGTGGTGTTAAAGGCGATGAAGAAGAAATAGAAGGAAGAAGATGAAGAATTTTTTGGATTTTTTTTTTTGGATTTGTTGTCTTCTCGTTTTTTTGGTTTTGGTCCATCTACGAAATTTGTTTTTTAGTTTTGGTCCCTCTAACTTTTTGACTCAGCATCGAGGAATGAAACATAAACATCATTTGCCACGTCACACGTCGCCATGTCAGCCGCCGTTAGACACATGCGTTTTTGTAATAGATGATGACGAAAACCAAAAAAAGATACAGGGCTTGTTTTAGAACAAAAAAAGATACAGGACGAAAACCAAAAACACGCGAACTTACAAGGACGATTTACATATTTAAGTTTCTAAAAAAATGTCCAAGCTATATCTCTTTTGGAATATGCGAATGTCTGCTTAATTTGGATCATATCTCAAAGCCTAAGAGAAGAAGTACTTCAAGTATCCGTGGTCGTTTACGCAGAAGGTGGCGTTGATAAAGGATTTGATGACAGTGTTGGAGAAGGGATGAGTAGGGGTGAGAATAGGCTGAACCGAGTTAAACTTTGCAGGATCTAAGCCTGGTTGGTCAAACAATTTAAGTAAGGTCTAAGTCTAGTATGTAGAAGCATGAGTCTAACCCTTTCAAAAGGCTTGTTAGACTACTTGAGAGGGTTTAAGTCCCGATGGTCCACTTTTGCCATTCCCATAGTGGAGAGCCTTAAGCTTTGCCTTGATGATCTGAATAGGTACGGCGATGCTTCTTTCTCTCCCTCTACCGCTTCATTCATTGTTTTCCAATTTCATATGCATTTCGTTTCTACTCTATGTCTTGTTCCAACCATTCGTTTTCTTCTACTTTTCTATCAACTGTTTGAATCTCGTGAACCTTATAAATTATGATCACATTTGACCTCTATTTATCTGCCTATACTATATGCCTCCTGCAATGATTAATTGAAGCAAGATAATGGATGAAGTTAAAAAGCAGAAGAGATTTAAATCTATAAACAACTGCTCTCACTCCGACTCTGACTCACATGATGATCATGCAACAAACAAGAAGAATATTCTGCAATGCTCAAATAGTAGTAATAAGAGTTTTAATCTGTTTTCAGAGCTCTCTCAAGACTTGATATCCTTACTTTGCTTCCTCTTAAGTGTCTGATTAACTCTCCAAGGCACGTCTCCAAATCTTGAGCTACTTATGTTTCAGCCTGCCTACGTCTTAAACCACCTGGTCTTTACGTTTTCAAGACAAGCTCAACGACAAATTCTTATTTCTTGAACATTCAAGATCATGTTAATGGACAACCTGAAAGGATTGCTTTGGGAACACCTTCCAGAATGGGACGTGTAATGCCTACTTGTCATGGCATATTACTGCTTTCTACTTTTTCTACACTAACTTTTGTAGTAAACCCCATCCTTAAGTGCTGCTTTAGAATTCCAAGTCCACCCACTAATTCAAAATGGTTCATTTCTAATCGATCTACTATAGCACGCGTTCCTTGCACTGCCAATTTCAAGTTGTTTGTAGCAGATGTCCTAAATGTTTCGGGGGTCAATTGGTATGTTTTCTACGTCCTAACAATTGGAGTTGATAACACATGGAAATAGATAGCTAGAAAAGAAGCTATCGGCCTTGAGTGTTATTTTCAATGGGAGCCCGTTTATAATGGAGAAAATGATATTTATTGTAAGAGAGTAACCACTCCCCCCCTCCGCGAGTGGATTATGCTCCGATTGAGATTTTTTATGGATGGGAGACCGTCTTTCTTGCATTGTTTTCATTAAAGGTATTAGTAGTACATATCAAATCTATGCTTTGGATTTGGATTTAGGAAAATGGATTCTTTATCATGAGATGTGGCCTTTTGATTATGGGGCTACTTGCGGCCACAAACTGGATTTTGATATTAATATTTGCATACTTGGCCTGAGGTTTCGTTTCTGGATCAACGACCAAATTTTTTTTTATAGCACTTGTCGATCCACCAATTAATTGAAAATCATTTTCAGGCGTTGAAAAAATAATTTTCTGTTACAATGTCAAGACTAGACAACTGACAAAGATTGATGACATTGCAGTGGGTGATTTTCAAGCATGACTTCATACCATCACTCTAGTTTTATTGCCAAGTACTCCAACGGAGCTAGGCTTCCTGGTATAAAATATGCACTATGGTTTAGTATTTATATTTATCTTGGTTGGCCAAACCAGGAAAAATAAGTATTTATGTTTCTATTTAATTATCATGTACATTGACTATGGCCAACCCAAAGGTGATGAAGTTTTAAGGGGTTGTTTTATTTATTTATTTATTTCTCATCAAACTTGTTGTTGAAAACAATTGATGTATGCTTGCCTGGTTTTTAAATCTCAATTATTTACTTCATAGAAATGTTTTAAAGGCTGGATCAGAGATTAAACCGGCGAGAGATCTATGAGTCATGATTTAACGCTTCTTGTCTTCTTGACCTTGATAATTTATAGTATAGATAAAAAAATAAGATGAGTGCTATAGGACACGAAACTTTTGTCGTGCAAAACACACGAACACTTACAAATCCCCTATTTATGGATTTGTTTAATTATTTTAAGATGTTAAAGGAAAAAGCAAATAAAAAATGCTCCAAATCTCATAACCACGACAACTTATGAGAACTAGAGTCACCGCCAACCGCACATCACCTCTATTTGGTGTCATCCTTGAAATGACAATTGTCATTGCATCCCACCGTTATTGCTGTCATATAAAGAATGAAATGCCATAAATAATCTATATAAAAATCGTTTCATCTAAGAAAGAGAGGGAGATATATCAGAGCAATGAAGCTCGAAAAAGGTGAGAGGGTGAGAGAGGTAGTGGCAAGGAAGCAGAGCAGAGCACGGTTACATGAAGGGCATGGCTAGCTAACTCACTGGAACAATTAAAATTACCATCAAACCATCTAATATTCAAATTTGTTTAAAATAGAAGAGCTCTGAGAACACCAGGGATATGATGGTGTTTCCTCTCTACTATGCTATTTTGCTTAGGGGTGCCAAGTGCCAAAACATGAAACATAATGTATAATGAATGCCCTTGTAAAAATCTTTAAGCATGAACTCATTTTTATTGTCTGATCTTATCCATTTGTCTTTAGCATTAAATTGAGTATTCACCTTTGAAACAAAAGACTTATAAGAGTGGATGTTTCTGATTTTAATCTAATGAGATATATTCAAGTGAATTTATTTTTGTCATCAACTACCGTGTTTTATTATATGCCACTTTGGAAAAAGTAGTTTATATAACATAATTTTTTTTTTCTTTCTATCGTACCTTCTACTTTCTGTTCCTTTTTAAGTATCGTTTTAGAAGAAAACTCCTAAACTAAGATGGTTGATTTTTTAACTTTTTTACCCTTATTTTAATCTACCATCTACTCTCTCTTTCCAATTACTCATCAGATACACTATTTTTTTGTTACCATAATAATGATACGAAGTTTTCACCGTCGCTTAGAAATGACTAATCTTCATTGGAGAACCCAATAGGGCACACAAGATGAGTTTTCTCTCATAACAAACAATTTACATTTTTTATAACAACTATTCCCTCCGGTCTCAATAAAAGGAGTATTGATATTTGAACATAAAAAATTAAACCACTTATAAAACAAAACTAAAAACAACTTATGATGAGATTTTTATAATAATTTTGTTTCTCTCTAAACCAAATTAACACTTGTTTTTGGGTGGTTGGAGCATTAAGGAAGGTACTACTTCTTTTTTTTAATAAAAGGAAGGTACTACTTTTGTTTGTGTGGTCGGTTATTTTTTGTCTGAAATTAACATGATAGAAAATTACTATACATGCGTATTTTTCTCCAAGAATTTGGTAGAAATGAATGAAATTAGAAAGAGAAATGATTGGTGTGTAGAGAAAGAATGAATGGGTGATAGATAGAAAGTATATTGTCCGTAAATTTCGATTGAGAATCCAACGGTCCCAATTTGTTGCCATGGTTGTTATATTCATTTCATTTGAATTAGTTATCTTCATTTCGTCTTCTCTCTCTCTCCGTATTCTCTATTCTCCCAACCCAATCTATGTACGTGTATGCATGTATTGTATTGTAATTGCATCTCTATAGCACAAACACTTTTGATCGAATGATCCTACACAAACATATTTTCCTTTTAATTTGTTATTGTTATTATAACATTACCACATGCAAGTATTGTATTGTAATGTAATTGTATCTATGTAACCCTGACACTTTTGATCCATGATGTGTACGGTGTGAGTCTTACATCGACACATGCAATTGCATTGCAATCATGTCATTTTCTTACATTACTACTAGTATCAACATATCAATATTAATTGCATTGCATTGTATTTAGCTAATTAGCTTTCTAGAGAATGAAGTTGGATCTGTCAATTTGCACCATTAATTAATCTCTATCCAATTACTTGTTTCTTTCATCTACATTAAGAAGCGTTCCTATTATGATATATTCATACAATACAAATCTGAAATCGATTACCAAATTGATAAATAGATAGATCATAACTCTTTTGTTCCTAGACTAGATATAGTTTTTTTTTTAATTTTAATTTGTTCAATGTCTCTATGTCATGGACTATGAAGCACATACACCTGATCCGACATTGACATGCACATATTGACATGTACACGTCGACACCGTTAATAATTTTAAAAAATGACAAAATTGAAAGTAATCACATCACATGTGTCGGTGTCGGACAATGACGCATGTCGATGCTAAAGAGTGGCAAAATAGGCGTTTCATCTCATGGCATTGCAATCCTTTCACTTTTATTTCTTAAATTATTAATTAATTAAAATTGTACATTTGTTGTTTATCTAGCTGATCAACAAACCATACTAGAAGAAGATGGCAGACGCTGAGGATATTCAACCTCTTGTTTGTGACAATGGAACAGGAATGGTCAAGGTACCATCCATTATAGATCACATTTTCTTCTTTCATTTTCATTTGTTTTTTTTTCTCTGCCTTGTGGTGAATAGCTTCAGATGACATATTATAGATTAACATTGGAATATACCATTTTTCAGGCAGGCTTTGCTGGAGATGATGCACCGCGTGCCGTGTTTCCTAGCATTGTTGGTCGTCCTCGTCATACTGGTGTTATGGTTGGTATGGGCCAAAAAGATGCATATGTTGGTGATGAGGCACAATCTAAACGTGGTATCCTCACTCTCAAGTACCCAATTGAGCATGGTATTGTTAGCAATTGGGATGACATGGAAAAGATTTGGCATCATACCTTCTATAATGAGCTTCGTGTCGCCCCTGAAGAGCATCCAGTTCTCTTAACAGAAGCTCCTCTTAATCCAAAGGCTAATCGTGAGAAGATGACCCAAATCATGTTTGAGACTTTCAATGCCCCTGCTATGTATGTGGCCATTCAGGCTGTTCTTTCACTCTACGCCAGTGGTCGTACAACCGGTAATCATTTCTTGATATTATTATCGTATGATTGGGTTTAATTGGCACGCTTGTACCATGAGCTAGCTTATCCATGGATCTTTTAGATTGAGACTGACAATATGAGGCAACTTATACTTTGTGTGAGCTGGCATATACATATACTTTTACTCGAACAAATCTTTATTTGTCGTAGTAAAGTTTAGAGTTGTTCAGTTTTCTCATCAACCAAGAGGCATAACTATTCTTTAGATTCTCCAATTCGAATTCATTGTGATTTGTAATTTTTCTCTGTTTTTGTTTTCAATTATGATGATTTATTTTTATTATTTTTGCAGGTATTGTGTTGGATTCTGGTGATGGTGTCAGCCATACAGTCCCTATCTACGAGGGTTATGCCCTCCCACACGCCATCCTTCGTCTTGATTTGGCTGGTCGTGACCTCACTGATTACATGATGAAAATTCTGACAGAACGTGGGTATTCTTTTACCACCTCAGCAGAGCGTGAAATTGTGAGGGATATGAAGGAAAAGCTGGCTTACATTGCCCTTGATTATGAGCAAGAGTTAGAGACATCCAAGACTAGCTCTGCAGTGGAGAAGAGTTATGAGTTGCCTGATGGGCAAGTCATCACTATTGGCGCTGAGCGTTTTAGGTGTCCAGAGGTCTTATACCAACCATCCATGGTGGGAATGGAAGCTGCAGGAATTCATGAGACCACTTACAACTCCATAATGAAATGTGACGTTGACATCAGGAAAGACTTGTATGGTAACATTGTCCTTTCAGGAGGTACAACCATGTTTCCTGGCATTGCTGATAGAATGAGCAAGGAGATTTCTGCATTAGCACCCAGTAGCATGAAGATCAAGGTGGTAGCACCGCCTGAGAGAAAGTATAGTGTTTGGATTGGTGGTTCTATCTTGGCATCCCTAAGCACCTTCCAACAGGTTTGTTCTTTTCTTTGATTCATCTGATTTTCTGAATGTTGCTCGGAGATGTATTCATAATCTATGATTGCTAATGAGTTAAATTAAACTTTCCTTTCTTTTGTGTGCAGATGTGGATTGCAAAGGCTGAGTATGATGAGTCTGGACCATCAATTGTGCATAGGAAGTGTTTCTAAATTGTCTGAGCAATAGGGTTATTGAAGGAAAAGGCTGCTCTTTTGTAACCCTTTCATTCTAGCTTTTGTTATTCTCCAGGAGTTTATTGTCAAATGATTCAATTCATCTTCATTATTATTATATATATATTTTGATAAGTTTTTTGACATTCATACTGCGTCGAAATTAGCTGAGACTATAAATGAACTAAGCATGTGTTCTTTTGTATGCAAAGTTGTAATATCAATCATTTAAATTTCATTCATATTGTTTTGCAAGCAATAAATTGTGTACTCGAGCGTAAGACTAATATTGTTGATATTGAAATATGGGGTTATTATATGTTTTAGTATGGGCTTTCATACATAACACCACTTTTCTTGTGATAGCAAAACTCCAATATTCTTCTTTCTTGTATTACTTTGGACTTAAACCTTGAAAGTTGAAAACATATTTAAGGACTCAAACAATTGAATAGAAAATATTAGGTAATGTTTTATTGATAAATCACCAACTGCTCAGCTTGGAGTATAACTGCTAAGAAGAATATTAACCTTTACATTGAGAACAAAAACACAAGAATTGATATGGAAAAGAAATAAGGAACAACAAGGATGAGAATACAAAGAAAGAAATAATCACATTACAACCACTCACTTTCCTACTCTCTTAGGACAACTTTCAGTTGCATCCACATCACTCTGATTTTCCCAAGTAGTTGCAGTCAAATCCAAATGCTCCCATTTAATTAGAACTTGTACAATGGGTGTATTTCCTCGAAGGATATATAGCCCTGTGTTTCATCATTGCTTCAGGATGTACAATCGCGCCATGTTCTTAAGTAGTGAGAGGTAAAGGCATATATAGATTTCTAACACACATTTCAAAGGTTTCAATTAGGTAGGATACATGAAAAACTAGGTGTGAATCTTCTGCAAACTGCTTTGAAATGTAGCTGCTCTTGCAAAGTGCGGGAGGATCCATTGAACTGTGATGGTAATGAGCCAATGTAGGGGGATATCTTCTGCAAACTGCATTAAGGGTATTATTCTCAAACTCATGGAAATATGTATTAACCTAAATTCCATCTAAGGTAGATCCTTGTATCAAGCTATCAATTGTTGAAAAGTAAAGCATACTAAGAACTTTTCAAGACATTTTGTTTGGAGACACATATTATCCATCTAATTGTGGATGGTAGGTGGACCTCATAGCCAATGTAGTGCTTTGTAATTGAAATAATTGATACCAAAATTGACTAGCAAATACATTATCATGGTCAAAAACTGATGGACTTTATCATATCATGCAATGTGATAATATTTGCATTCAAAAATAACTCAGTCACTGTCTTACTATCTATTATTATATTTATTAAATTAGAACCTCAAATTCTTATATCGACACCTCAGCTCTACATATGCTACATATTCTTCAATTTTACACGTATGAAATGGGTTGATTTGTCATCTCTCTCAAAACACACCTTCTTTACACTATTCTATATTCAGCCTGTTGTGTAATGCATATTCATCTACTTACTATATTCAGCCCCCATTGTTTTCTCAACTATTTTGTGATGCCTCACGTTCAAATCTTTTCCATCATACTCGTAGTGTCAATATTTAAATCATCCCCATGTATGAGTTAGAATATAACCCCATAGCATAATTGTTTCTATTGGTGTTCTTCCATTGATCTTTTACCTTCCTTACATCAAAATATTTGTATTCTACTATTTTTAAATGGGTTTTTGGTGATTTTTATAACACCTTGAACCCCGAGACTAATATTTAAATAATAAATCATGCATCAAGGTGTTACCATTCATCAAACATCGCATACTAATTTCTCATGATAAAAATTTCATCAAATATATTCAGATCACAGCGGAAATAAAATCATATCTCAACATATCTCAATGTCATGTCTCAGATCATAACATAAAACCTCAAACATAAATAATCTCAACAACTTTGAACATACAGATCCATAAAACATCAAAGTCCACAAAAGGAAACAATCCACAAAATCTTAGATCAGAGCACCTAATCTAGACTCCTCAAAATGATAAAAAGAGTAGGCATCACACCATCCTCATCATACTCACAAGCAAGAGCTACTCTTCAACCTGCACGTCTACACCACGAGGATGCAGGCGACCAAAAAGCCACTGGAGGGTAAGATATGTTGGAACAAAATGTATGAACAACTCTCTTTTGGGTTTTGATGATAACAAAGTGTTAAAAAGAAAATTGGAATTGCTAATGCTTGATTCTAAGTGTGCAGAACCATGTACTTAAAGTTTGGTATCTAACATTGGTTATGAAAGAACAAGTTAAGAGCAAGAAGGAAAGCATAGAAGCTTGTGTTGCAAGACTGAAGAAAATCAGCGTCTGAAGAAGAGCTTCTGAAGACAGCGTCTGAAGGGAGCGTCTGGAGGCAGCTTCTGAAGAGTGCGTCTGAAGGGTGCGTCTGAAGACCAGCTTCTGAAGGGTGCGTCTGATGAACAGTGCGTCTGATGAACAGTGCGTCTGAAGACCAGCTTCTGAAAAGTGTGTCTGATGAACAGTGCTTCTGAAGACTGCGTCTGATGAACAGTGCGCCTGATGCCAGCTTCTGAAGTATTGTGTCTGAAGGGAGCTTCTGATGAACAGTTCCTGAAGCCAGCTTCTGAAGTCTGAATCAGCAGTCAACGTTTGCAACTGTAAACAGTGAAGTACTGTTGTGTCAGAACAACTCTTTACAAACCTTGCCTCCTTGGATGAAACACGCAGCCAGCTTTTAAGGAAACAATTTGAAAAATGTTAATGCTCTGTTTTCTGTGCGCACACCAGAACAGAAGGAATGTATGTTGGCTGAGCTTCTATTTGCAACGGCTCTTTTGATGACATGGCTCTTCTCAACAACTCTTTAATCTTCTATAAAGGATTGAAGATGAAGAACTAAGACTCTGTCCCAGAAAACGTAACACTCTGTTTTGCGTAACTGTCAAATTCTTAAGAGTCTCAACCTCAGTTGTATTTTGTGAACACCACTGATTGTATATCAAGTGTTCAACTCAAACCTATTTCTGTTGTAAATCTGTTTGAACCAAAGTCTCTAGCCTGCGTGCTTGAGCAACCAGAAGTCTCATAACTTTGTGTATTGAGCATAGAAAGTCTTAGACTGTGTGTCTAAGCAGGGAAGTCTCTTACTAAGTGTTTGAGCAACTAGAAGTCTCTTACTAGGTGTTTGAGCAAGGAAGTCTCATCCTTTGTGGTTGAGTAGGGAAGTCTCATCCTTTGTGGTTGAGCAAGGAAGTCTCATACTGTGTGTGTGAGCAAGGAAGTCTCTATGCTTTGTGCTTGAGCAATTGTAATCGTTTGATTATAGTGAAAAATCTCTTGTTAGTAACAAGGGGACTGGACTACTTCCGGATTGTGGAAGGAACCAGGATAAACTTTTGTGTCTCTCTTTCCCTCTCTCATTTACTTTATATCCGCTGCATAAAACACTCTGAAAATAGTTCAGATCTGATCAATATCAGAATCTGAACTAACATAAGTTTTTGAGAAACAAAAGAAATAACCCACACAATTCAACCCCCCTTCTTGTGTGTTTTTCTCACCTTCAAGATATACGTTCAACATAAAGGAAATATAAACACATGTAAGTTCAGGCAAACAACAAAATCATCATCATATAATCATACATCATATTAAGCCTGGTTTTATCTCACAAACATGCATAACATATTCATATTCAATTGCAAGTCTGATTACCTCATTACTTCAAATAAATATTCTCAAGCATACATAACATACCCTCATCAAGATCTTTTAATTTTCGGTCCGTGCCATAGGGGCGCACGGTCGTGCATAGTCACTAGGTCATGGATTTTCTGATTTTCCGTTTTTTCGCGAAAATACTGTTTTCAACATCGTTTTTCGATCCAACTTGTCCCAAACTTGTCCCAAAGCCTTAAGCCAATTTTAATCATAATCGCTTATTTCCAACTTAATTCAATTATCATCTCAAAGATCCATTTCTTTCCAAAACAACTTAATCATCCAAACATAACAACACAACAACAACTTCTTCAATTCTAACACAACCCTACTTAATCATTTCAATTAACATTAATCAACTCAATTAATTCAACAACAACTTAATCATTTTTCATCAACTTATTTATAATTCTCATAAACACAACAACAACACAACAAAATCACATAATCTCACGAATTCTCAAACCAAACACATACCCATGCTCAAATTCAACTTAATTACTCATAAACATCATCAACTATCATGTTATTCACCAATTTCATCAAAATTCACAAAGTTACCAAACAATCATAATCAAACATGAACTTTGACATACAAACAACATGATTTCATCAATTTTAACATACTAAATTTAACCACAATAAAAGGAACACAAAATTAACACATAACAATCATCAATTCATGGAATTAAGCATAATAAAAAATACCCAAAACTGCCCAATTTGTTATAAAACCCATATGGTGAAAATAATCTTCCCCCTTACCTCAATTCTTCACAAAATTAGCCTCTCTAGGTTGAATCTCCCTCTTCTAGAGCTTCCTCCCTCCTTTCTTTCCAAGCTTCCTTTTCTTTCTCTATTGTAACACCCATATAGAGATTGCCTAGGATCTCTTACAAGTGTTAAAATTTTGTACTGGATACATTAATTCACAATACAAAAAAGTTGACTGATGAAGATACATAAGCACAGTAATTTCAATACATCGGAATATTAGTACACATAAGTCTGAACCAAGTACTAAAATACATAAGGTTCGAGTATACAACAACATTAAAATTCATAAGCATAATAGGTACGATCACTGAGCAGCCTTCTCCTTACCTTTATTGCGTGCCACCTGAGTACCTGAAATCAAAATGAATGGGATGAGACATAATGTCTCAGTGAGCTCCACCTATCCTAGGCTGTGTGGCAACCTCAGGGGAAACCTACGAGTTGCCACATTCTAATCTCAACCCATTTCGGGTTTATACGCGTCAGTGTCTACTATAATGTGTAGTCGTGAAATCTAGACTACAATATGCTAACTTAGTGATCGAGGGGAAACCTAGGATCACTTTCTGATAACTGATAACTACCTTGTCATGTTCTCAATATATAATCATTTTCTGTCATTAATATTAAGTTAGAGAGTTAGCGTTGAACATACATTAATTATCTTGGTTCATTTTATGGAGTGCTTCCGAGTGGAGTAACCCCGGAATACATCTCCCATCTTACCGGTGAAATTCCTATATGAGGCTAACACCTGGATTCCTCTTATCGTCGTGCAGGTCTTACATAGAATCAATGTCTGTCTGTCGCGTCGAATTTCGGATGTCAAGCTATTGACTAGCATTGAATCACTAAATTTAAATCACGACTGAACTTTTAATTTTTCGGGGAAAAAGGAAAAAAGTTCGAAATTACCTTGAAAAAGAGATTTTAGGTTCGAAAGTCGATTATGCGAGGGGAAGGTATTAGCACCCCTCACATCCGTTGTACTCAACGGGAACCTCTTAGTTGGCTTAGGCTTAAAATATTTTTTTTTTTTGACGTTTTGCTTGCATGCTTAATCATATATATATATATATATATATATATATATATATATATATATATATATATATATATATATATAAAGGAACAAGAAAATATAATATGAGGTGAAGAAAGAGATAAAAACAAACGAAATAGAAAAAGGAGAAAAAAGATTTTTTTAAAAACGGGCTTGACAAGACGTCGGTCTTGCTCCTACGTATCTCCCGGTAGTCGGAGAATTCAAAGCTTACGTAGTTCTTGAAAAAAAGAATTGTTTAAAAACGCACAAAGGCGTAAAAAGCTTAAAAAGGTGAAGGACAGACGCTAAGGCGATAAACTCGCGCAAGGCGTAAATGTTTAAGGAAAAAAGACTGACGCACGGAGGCGTAAAAGGTTTGAAAATAAAGACAAACGCACGGCGGCGTATAAATGTTGAAAAGAAAATAAACGTGCGGAGGCGTTAAATTCACGCAAGGCGTAAATGTTTTAAAATTAACGCGCAAAGGCGCGAAAGGGTTCGGATTGACCATAAGGGCCAAGATTGGTGAGTTTTTACTTCGCAAATAGAATGACGATTGTCCGAACAACGAGACATACGTCAAGCGTTCGTACAACCGGGGAAAGGAGAGACATACGTCAAACCACCCTTTTTCATTCAAGTTTCGTTTGAATTTAAAAACGTATTTTTTTGGGAAGCTAGAAAAGAATGACGATCGTTTAAGCAACGAGACATACGTCAAGTGTTTATTCGATCGAGGAAAGGAGAGACATACGTCAAACCACCCTTTTTCATTCAAGTTTCGCTTGAATTTTAAGAAAAAAAGTATTAACTAAAAAACGCTCGTTTTTTAGAACTCAAATAAAAATAAAGGAAAAGAAATTGTTCAAATTAGTTGTTGCAACCGAAATGAACAAGTTTGTTACTTAAAAGAAAATGTTTTTGTTGTTTTTGGATTTTTATTTGGAGTTAAAAAAGAAAAATAAATGCGGTGAAATAAACTAAACGCGAGGAATTAAATAAAAGGATCGTTGGATTTAAATAAAAAATTTTATTTATCATGGATTGAACTATAAAAAATAATAAAAGAACAATGCATATTTATATATATATGTTCCTAAATATATATACACTAATGACATAAAAAGGAAAAAATAAAATGAACACAATAGAAAAGTAAAATGCATGAGGTAATATGATATATAAATAAATAAATGAGGTGTTAAAAAACAATAAAACAATAAAAAGAAATAATTAATAAAAGAAAAAAAAATTAAATTTGCAAAGAAAATAAAAGAAATAAATGTTTGGGAGGTGTAAAAATTAAAACTGGGGGTACTAGTAGCAAAAACTAAATCAGATTTAAAAGAAAAGGCCCAAAAAGCATTGGGCTTTCGTAAATTAATCTGGGCCGTCTGATTAATCAGACGGCCCTGATTAAATCACAGGGTAAAGAAATCAGGGCCACATGATTTAAGATCAAAGGCCTGGATTACGTGGGTGTACGCTAACGCGTACACCCTGCCACATAGAAACGGGGAGGGGTATAAATACCCTTCCCTTCACAATTTTCATTCATTTTCTCCCATCACTTCTCTCTCTTCTCTTGTTCTCTCAACCGCCCTTCTCCTTCTCTCTCCCCTCTCTCCATTTTCTGTTCGGCCGGTGGTGTTCCGGCGTGGTGGCCGCCGGCCCACGCGGCGGCGCCACCGCGCCGGAGGAGAAAAACTCTCCTTTTTTCAAAATAAACCCACTTTTTCCATATCCTTTTTCGTTCTAAGCTTGAATCCGAACTTGTTTTTCTTCAAATCCTCACCAAAATTCCTAGATCTAGGTTTTAAAATCACAAAAAAATTTCACCTTTTCTCTCTTTTGTGTTCGGCTTTGCTGGTGATATACGCGTGAGCCTTGTGTTGCGAGCGTGTGAGTGTGTGTTGTGTGTTGCTGTGCGCTTGTTTGCTGCGCTTTTGCCGTGAGTGTGTGTTGTGTGTTACGAGTTCTGCTCGTGTGTGTTTGTGCGTGTTGTGCTTGTGTGTGTTTGCTGCGTTTTTGTGTTGTGTTGGTTGGGTTGTGGTGAAAAAAAAACGTGTGTGTATTTTGCTGTTTGAGTGGGTTTGTTGTGGTTATGTTTGTGTGAAAATGGTGCTGTTAGGGGGGAAGGGAGGGCGTGAAAGCTGATTGTGTGTTGTTGTGTTTGATGATTTTGCTGTGTTGGGTGTGTGAGGAGAGTTTGTGTGCGTGTACTGTTTGCTGGGTTTGTGGGCTGTATGGATTTTGTTGTGTTAATGTGTTATGCGAAAATGGCTTGTTGTGAGCTGTTTGGTGTTGAGTTGTGTTGCTGGAAAATATTGGTTCCTAAAATTTCTTCTCTTTTTTTTCTGTTCTAAATTTTTCTCCCTTGTTTCTACTCTGTTGATTCTGTTTTATAGATGAATAATTAAGCTGCTTGTCAGCTTAATGACTCATCTAAATGCAAGTTGATCTGGTTTTGGATAGGATTTCTGCAATGCATTAAATGGGAGGATTGATCTTGCTGGATTTGCAGGTTATTGTGATGATTTCTGGATAGAACTTGAGGATTGAAATGATGAGAAAATCTGGAAATTGGGGCGTGTACAGTACTGGCCATTGACTGTTGACTTGGACTGGATTTTTGGACAAAAAATGAAAATAATAATAATAATAAAAATAATAATAATAATAATAATAATAATAATAATAATAGAAAAAATGATAATAATAAAAGAATAACAATAAATGACAATAAAAACTAAAATTAAAAATAAAAGTAAAAAGTGATAAAAAATAAAATAAAAAACGAAACAAAAAAATGACATGAGGTATTTTAAAATACCTCCCTGCCGAAATTTCGTCTGAAACGACGAAAATTCTCGGCCTTTAAAAAAAAATGCGTAAAACGAGACAATAAATAAAACGAGACGAAAACGGGTCAAAAAAATGGGGTATGACAGATGCCCCTATTTAAGTTTCTTCGCTACGGAGATTAAAAGCGAAATTTTGATTCGACGGGTCGAAGAAACTTAAATACAGAGTACACCATTTTTTTGACCAATTTTGGACAGTAAAACAAAATGGATGCGATGCCATGTATGCAAATGTCATGAATGCATGCGATGCACGTATAAATGCAAAATGACAAAGATGACCCGATTGGGGGACAAACAGAGACAAAGGGATACCCGAGTTCGTTAAAGAAACGGGATCCGACTCTACTGGGGATAGTGTTCCACTGGGGAAAAAGGGTAGCCGTTTGGGTTATTGCCGAACTGCTCACTGAGGAGAGTGGACAATTAACCACGGGAACCAAAAAAAGGGTAAAATGTCAGCTGTTCGGGTTAAATTCCGAATTGCCACTGACGACAAGGATTGAATGCAAGGGTCAGCTGTTCGGGTTGTTGCCGAACTGCCACTGACGACAAGAAATAAAATGTCAACTGTTCGAATTGAATTCCGAACTGCCATCGACGTCAAGAAATAAGATGTCAACTGTCGGTTTGTTCCGACCTGCCATTGACGACAAAGAAATATAAAATGTCAACTGTCGGTTGTTCCGACCTGCCATTGACGACAAGGAAATAAAAGATGTCAACTGTCGGTTGTTCCGACCTGCCATTGACGACAAGGAAATAAAAGATGTCAACTGTCGGTTGTTCCGACCTGCCATTGACGACAAGAAAGTAAAATGTCAACTGTCGGGTTGTGCCGACCTGCCATTGACGACAAGGAAGTATAAAATGTCAACTGTCGGTTGTTCCGACCTGCCATTGACGACAAGAAAGTAAAATGATGTCAACTGTCGGTTGTTCCGACCAGCCATTGACGACATGGAAATGGAAAATGTCAACTGTCGGTTGTTCCGACCTGCCATTGACGACAAGGAAATATAAAATGTCAACTGTCGGTTGTTCCGACCTGCCATTGACGACAAGAAAATATAAAATGTCAACTGTCGGTTGTTCCGACCTGCCATTGACGACAAGGAAATAAAAGATGTCAACTGTCGGTTGTTCCGACCTGCCATTGACGACAAAGAAATATAAAATGTCAACTGTCGGTTGTTCCGACCTGCCATTGACGACAAGGAAATAAAAGATGTCAACTGTCGGTTGTTCCGACCTGCCATTGACGACAAAGAAATATAAAATGTCAACTGTCGGTTGTTCCGACCTGCCATTGACGACATGGAAATATAAAATGTCAACTGTCGGTTGTTCCGACCTGCCATTGACGACAAAGGAATAGAAAATGTCAACTGTCGGTTGTTCCGACCTGCCATTGACGACAAGGAAATATAAAATGTCAACTGTCGGTTGTTCCGACCTGCCATTGACGACAGTGAGGATGCGGCTGACAAGCCGTTCCTTACAGAATTGCCCCTTCACTTGGGGAGAAAGGATGCACAAGTTGTCCATTAAAGAACTTGCCACTTGGCACAACACTGGGAATATGCACAAGCTGTTCGTTAAAGAACTGCCACTTGGCACAAAAACATGATAAAAAGATGCGCAAGCTGTTCGTTTGAACTGCCACTTGGCATAAAAGGGTGACATCACTTGACCAACCGGATTGGGGATGACACTTGGGGAACATTTACTGGTGACTATGATGGGATGCCGAGCAAAGTCGGGCTTTGGTTATGATTTGGTATTTGTGAATGAATGATGACTCACTGGGGAATGCCAATAAAATTGGGCTTTGTTTTGTAACATTACTGGAGAATGATATTGGAGAAAAATGCAGATTGTTTATGATAAATTGGTAAGAAACGTGATGGTTAAAACAACCATGTACAGATGATATCGTGGTATGTTGTATGCATGAATGAGTAGATGCATGAATGTATGTTTGTATGATTTGTATAATTGTACAAATGTACAAATGCATGAATGCATGAATGTATGATTGTACTACTCCCACTGGGGATGTGTGAAAGATTGGCTTGCATTGGGGGATACCCTAAATGTTTTGATTTATTTGCATGACCGACAACTTGGTGAAACAAGATTTAGACCGGTAAAAAGAAAAGTGGACCGACGTCGCATGGCAAACACTCGGTAATCTTTGATGTGGATGATGTCGCAGGGAACATCTCCAAAATGTTGACGGGGTAAAGTCGTAAACGTTGATAAGGAATACATACTTCATGGGGAAATTGTTACTTCACTTGGGGAATCGTGTTAATCCGCTTAGAAAAAGAATTTGTGATTCCGCCGGGAATGTTTATGTTTGTTTGGATGCCGAGCGAGGTCGGGCTTTGGTTGGATGCCGAGCGAGGTCGGGCTTTGATGTTGGGTGCCGAGCAAGGTCGGGCTTTTATGTGGGATGCCGAGCGAGGTCGGGCTTTTATGTTGGAGGTGCCGAGCGAGGTCGGGCTTTGTTATGTGGGTGCCGAGCGAGGTCGGGCTTTGTTATGGATTTGTGCCAATGATGATTGGGCTTTTGGGGTTAAGACTCTACTGGAGGGATGCCAATAAAAAATTGGGCTTTATTTGTGGTTTCGCTGGGGATATAAGGATCATTTTGGAAGCATGATCGATATCCAGCCTTAGATGCCAACGGTGGTTGGGCTTTTGTAAGTAGGTGCCAATGACAATTGGGCTTTTGATTGTTTTGGGCAAAGGTTGACTTCCTGGGGAGTTTGTTAATCCACCGGGGGTTGTGCTAATCCACTGGGGATTATGATTGAATGCCGAGCGAGGTCGGGCTTTGATTCACTGGGGATATTCCCTTTGATTCATGGGGGAACTCCGCTGGGGAAATCTGTTTAGCAATTGACCATATTTGGTCTGCGAAGTTTATCCGCTCTCGGGATAGCTACTGACACGTACTTCAATTATTCGCAAGTCCGAAGAAAATGTGTTTATTATTTATGCTTTCTAAAAAGATTTAAATTTTTCTTTTGAAAAAGAGTTTCGTTCTAAGTACTATTTATCAAAAATAGAAGAAATGACTAAGCAAAATAAATGGGAATTCCCAACAAAATGTAAAGACTTCACTAGGAAGAAATTTTATTAATGGGTGGTGGCCCGCCAATGGCGTGGCTCCACGGACCTTACAAAGTTTGAAAAAATGGTAAATATACAGGGAAGGTTCATTGAACAATAACCGCTATTTTCCCTAATAACTTTGAATTCACTGTTTGGATGCTTCAGATTCCGAGTCCCTTGACAGTTGATTTGCCCCAAGTAAACTGTAGTCAATCCGATGCAGTTATCTTGTCTTTTGATCCTTAACTTTTGCATAGGTGGCCCTTTCGGGTTTTCGACCTATCAGGATGATTATTTCTGTTTTGTGTCTCTAATTTTTGCCTGGACCGCCCTTTCGGGTTCTCAGTCCACCGAGACGCTCATTTTTTGCCTAAGCCGCCTTTTCAGGTTTTCGACTTACCGAGCTGTTCTTTTGTTTTTAGACAAAATATTTCTTGACTACATCGGAATTCACAGGACGCGGCAAATCCTCGCCGTCCATTGTTGTGAGAATCAAAGCTCCTCCGGAGAAGACTCTCTTGACTACATACGGGCCTTCGTAGTTAGGCGTCCATTTGCCCCTAGAGTCGGGTTGAAAAGATAGGATCCTTTTAAGCACGAGGTCTCCTTCTTGGATTTCGCGAGGACGAACCTTCTTGTCAAAAGCTTGTTTCATCCTCTGTTGATACAGTTGTCCATGACACAAGGCGGTCATGCGTTTCTCCTCAATTAAGTTCAACTGATCGTATCGGTTTTGACACCATTCAGCCTCTGACAATTTAGCTTCCATCAAGATTCTCAATGACGGGATTTCTACTTCTACGGGGAGCACTGCTTCCATGCCGTATACTAAAGAGAAAGGGGTTGCCCCTGTCGATGTGCGTACTGAAGTACGATACCCATGTAAGGCATATGGCAACATCTCGTGCCAATCCTTGTAGGTGACCACCATCTTTTGAACTATTTTCTTGATGTTTTTGTTTGCAGCTTCAACTGCACCATTCATTTGAGGTCTATAAGGAGAGGAGTTATGATGCTCGATCTTGAACTCTTGACATAGCTCCTTCATTATTTTGTTGTTCAGATTAGTCCCATTGTCGGTGATAATCCTGCTGGGAATACCATATCGACAGATGATATGATTCTTAATAAATCGGACCACCACTTGTTTGGTGACGTTGGCGTATGACGCTGCTTCGACCCATTTGGTGAAGTAGTCAATCGCAACCAAAATGAAGCGATGTCCATTAGAAGCTTTAGGTTCAATCCTACCAATCATATCGATACCCCACATGGAGAAAGGCCAAGGGGAAGATAGGACATTCAGAGCCGTTGGTGGCATATGGATCTTGTCCGCATAAATTTGACATTTATGGCATTTTCTGGCATGCTTGCAGCAATCACTCTCCATGGTCATCCAGTAATATCCGGCCCTTAAGATCTTCCTAGCCATTGTATGCCCACTGGAATGAGTCCCGAAGGAACCTTCATGTATCTCATGCATTATACGATCGGCTTCTTGCTCATCGACGCATCTGAGTAGCACCATATCAAAATTCCTCTTGTATAAAACTTCTCCATTTAAAAAGAAGTTGCCAGCTAGTCTTCGCAGAGTTTTCTTATCCTTGTTGGATGCCCCATGCGGGTACTCTTGCTTTTGGAGGAAACTTTTGATGTCATGGAACCATGGCTGGTTATCTATGACTGCTTCGGCTGCAAACACATGTGCAGGCCTTTCTAGATGCTCAACCTTGATTGTTGGAATCTCACTACGGCGGCTGATCTCATACATGGAAGACAAAGTTGCCAAAGCATCCGCCATTTGATTCTCATCTCGAGGAATATGATGCAGCTTAACTTTGTTGAAGAAAGTTAGCAAACGTCTTGCGTAATCTTTGTAAGGAATCAAGCCGGTGTGGCGAGTTTCCCAATCTCCATTGATTTGATTGATTACAAGAGCTGAGTCTCCATAAATGTCGAGGTTCTTGATCCTTAGATCAATGGCTTCTTCAATTCCCAAAATACAAGCTTCATACTCCGCCATATTGTTTGTACAGTCGAATGAAAGTCTTGCAGCGAAAGGGAGATGTTTGCCATCGGGGGTGATGATAACTGCCCCAATTCCATTGCCATAGACATTGACAGCTCCATCAAAGATTAACTTCCACCTAGATTCGGGATCTGGACCTTCGCCAAATAGTGGCTCGTCATAATCCTTCATCTTTAGATACATGATTTCTTCATCGGGGAAGTCAAACTTGATTGGTTGATAATCCTCGATTGGTTGATGAGCCAAATGATCGGCAAGAATGCTGGCCTTGATAGCTTTTTGAGTGTGGTATTCGATGTCGTATTCCGATAACAACATCTGCCAACGGGCGATCCTTCCGGTTAAGGCGGGTTTTTCAAAGATGTACTTGATTGGATCCATTTTGGATATCAACCAAGTAGTATGGTTAAGCATGTAGTGGCGAAGACGTCTAGCAGCCCAAGCTAATGCACAACAAGTCTTCTCGAGTATAGAGTATCGGGACTCGCAGTCCGTAAACTTCTTGCTTAGGTAGTAGACAGCGTGCTCTTTTCTACCGGTCTCGTCTTGTTGTCCAAGTACACAACCCATGGAGTCTTCCAATACGGTTAAGTACATGATTAAAGGTCTCCCTTCGACTGGAGGGATAAGTATTGGAGGTTCTAGCAGGTACTCCTTGATGCTGTCGAAGGCTTTCTGGCAATCTTCTGTCCATACTACTTCTTGATTTTTGCGAAGTAATTTGAAGATGGGTCCACAAGTAGCTGTCATGTGGGATATGAATCTAGAGATGTAATTTAAACGTCCTAGAAATCCCCTTACTTGCTTCTCAGTTTGAGGAGCAGGCATTTCTCTGATGGCTTTGACCTTGTCGGGATCTACCTCGATACCCTTTTGACTGACAATGAAACCTAGGAGTTTTCCAGATCTCACGCCGAATGTACATTTGTTGGGGTTCAGGCGAAGCCGATATTTTCTTAGACGTTGAAACATCTTTAGCAAATATTCAACATGCTCCTCTTCATTTCCTGATTTGACAATCATGTCGTCGACATATACTTCAATTTCTTTGTGTATCATGTCGTGGAAGAGAGTGGTCATGCCCCTTTGATAGGTAGCACCCGCATTTGTTAAGCCAAAAGGCATCACTTGATAACAAAAGGTGCCCCATGGTGTAATGAAAGATGTTTTTTCTCTATCTTCAACAGCCATTTTAATTTGATTGTATCCAGAGAAACCATCCATGAAGGAGAATACCTTGGACTTGGCAGTATTGTCGACCAATATGTCAATGTGGGGTAAAGGGAAGTCGTCTTTTGGACTAGCTTTGTTTAAATCTCGATAGTCGACGCACATTCGAACTTTACCGTCCTTCTTGGGAACAGGCACTATGTTGGCCAACCATTGAGGGTATTCTGATGTAACAAGAAATCCAGCGTTAATTTGCTTTTGCACTTCCTCTTTGATCTTGAGGGCCATGTCAGGGCGAGTTCTTCTCAACTTCTGCTTGACTGGCGAACATTCAGGTTTTAAAGGTAGATGATGCTCCACAATCTCGGGATCCAATCCTGGCATATCTTGGTATGACCATGCGAAGATATCCACATATTCTTCAAGAAGCTTGATGATTCTTTCTTTGACGGATGCATCCAACAATGCCCCAATCTTGATTTCTTTCTTGTCCTCTTCGGAACCCAAGTTGATAACCTCTATTGCTTCTTCATGAGGCTGAATAGTCTTCCTCTCTTGTTCTAATAGACGCTTAATTTCGTCCGGAATTTCTTCATCCTCTTCCTCTTCCGCTTCGTAAACAGGGAATTCAAAGTTGGGAGAGAGCCTAGGGTTATGGAGTTCAACGGGTTTATGGACGTTTAGTCTGCAAATGATGGATGATTGATTTTAGTGAAATGAGAGAAAATGCAGACTTTTTGAAAATTTAAAAGAAAATATACTTATGATTGATTTTTTTTTTTTGGGTTTTTGTGTTACCATTTTTTCGGAAAAACGACAATAAAACAACAAAGAGAATAATAGAAAGGTCGTGATAAAAACGACAAATTTTATTTATGATAATAGTACTTTAAACAAGCCCTACATGAGTCCTTCTTCGCTTTGGGCAAGACGAAGGGATCTTTTTTTGAAAACGATAAATAAATAAACACATTACTTAGATAATTGAATAACAGAAGGAACGTCGACAGCGTCCCAATTGCGACAAACTCCTCCGGGCGTCACATGGACATGTACCGCTTCTTCCGGCCCATCTTCAGTGATGGCGTTGACCTCCTTTGTGACTTCCTTCAAAATAGGACTAGCTCCTTGGTGCTCTTGAACCATGTTGATTGAGGAATCATGGTTCGGCAGCGGGTTAGTTTGGACGTTTGGGTTTGAGTCCTTGAAGGTCAGCACATTAGCACGGACTAGCCTTTGAACCTCACTTTTGAGAACAAAGCAACGTTCAATATCATGGCCTGGTGCCCCTTGATGGAATACACAAGTAAGGTCCGGGCGATACCATGTAGGTAAAATATTTGGTATGGGAGGAGGTGCTCTTGTTTGCACGAGGTTCCTCGCAAGTAAAGCCGGGAGCAAATCCGCGTACTTCATGGGTATCGGATCGAATGCCGCTCTTGGGCGATTCTGATGGTTGAAGGGCCGTTGAGGTGCTTGAGGTCGGAATTGCTGCTGACCTTGCGGGCGTTGTTGTGGATAATATGGTTGTGGATTTTGTGGAGGTTGTTGTTGTTGATATGCTGGTTGATAAGGAGGGGGAGGCCTTTGTGGGACCTGGATTTGATAGCTTGGAGGTGTTGAGATGGTAGGTGAAATAGCAGAGATATGCGGATATGTTGAGTACCCTTGATGAGGTCCTCCATGGCCGATCATGCCGATATCTTGCTCTTTCTTCCTCGGGTAGCCACCCCCGAATCTCTTAGCGCTGCTTGATGGAGCACTTTCTTTCACCAAGCGTCCCTCTCGGACCGCATCCTCCAGACGTACGCCCATGCTTACCATCTCGGTGAAGTCACTTGGCGCACTTGCAACCATGCGTTCATAATAAAAGGAGCCAAGAGTATTCAAGAATATCTTGGTCATCTCCCTCTCTTCAAGAGGCGGGCTGATCTGAGCCGCTATCTCCCTCCATCTTTGCGCGTACTCCTTAAAGGTCTCCTTGTCCTTTTGGGCCATGGCCCGGAGTTGGTCCCGGTCCGGGGCCATGTCCAAATTATATTTGTATTGGCGGACAAACGCCTCTCCCAAGTCATTGAAGGTTCGGATTTTAGTACTATCCAAACCCATGTACCACTTTAAAGCGGCACCGGTTAAGCTATCTTGAAAATAATGTATGAGGAGCTGATGGTTGTCCGTTTGCGTTGACATCTTCCTTGCATACATTACCAAGTGACTTCGCGGGCAAGTATTCCCTTTGTACTTTTCAAAGTCCGGGACCTTGAATTTAGGAGGGATTTGGACATTGGGTACAAGGCAGAGCTCATGGGCGCTTTTCCCAAATAAATCCTTTCCTCGAAGGGCTTTGATCTCCCTTTGCATTTCCTCGAATTTCTCCTGGAAATCGGCCATCTTATCTTGAACACCTACACTTTCGGTATGAAAGATAGGCTCGTGATCATGCTGAGTGGTATGGACCACTGGCGTTGTGAAGGCCACAGTAGCCTGAGGGAAGGAAATCTCGGGTTGAGATACCGGAGCTTCTAGGAGAGTAACGGGAATTGGGATAGACTCTTCACCGAACTCAAAAGGCATGCCCCACGTACAACCGAGGGGTTTAGAGTGTTGTGGAGCATTGACATGCAATGATGAAGACGAAGCAAATGCTGATGCTTGCTCTTGAGAACTGGAGGGAGGAGGAGGTGTCGGGATTTGCGCGGCAGCTAGTAGCTTCACTAACTCCGTTAGTTTTTCCATCTCCGTTTTCATAGATGTTAGTTCTTCGCGAAGCTCGTGATTCTCTTGCTCTAAATTCTCCATTTTCTTCTTTAAGGCTGCTCGAGTGTTGTAGGCGTGAGTCGCTTCAAGACGATGAGCCACTTCTCTTTATGGGAGGACGCGTAGTGTTGCGGAGAAAATGCAAACACTGAATACTCGATTTGGATTATGAGAAATCCTGAGGATAAGAAAAAGAGAAATGAGTTTTGGACTCGAAGATGGACATATGCATGATATTGAATGATGTTAATGTAAATGCATGAAATTTTTTTTTGTTTTGCTTTATAAGGAAATTAAAAAGTGCAATTAATTTCCTATAAAGCAAAGTGATATGCGAAAATTATTTTCATGCATGTAAATGTATGGTATGTATATGTATGTATGTTCAAAAATTCCCCCCATCCTCACGTGTGGGCACTAAAGGTGAGATTTTCTAAAAGGTCCCTAGAGATCACGGACTTCACATGGAACTATTGTCGTCAATTGCAAATGCTCGCAAGACCTCAATAAATTCCAAGTGAAATCTACTCTAGGCGGGGTTTTCGCATCTTCCCTTCAAGACATACGTCAAGTGGGCCTCCGCTACACAACCCCATCCTATCTTAATTTCTCTCAAAGCTCGGGAATAGAGCCTCACACGTCCGGCATTAACCCGAACAATGTGGAGTAACACCGCTCAAGTAACCCCACAACATATATAATATAAATATAAAGCAATATGAAATAAAATATACAAAGCGAGAAAAGATAAACAAATAATGATAATAAGGCATAAGCGTGCAAGCAAAATAAAACATTTTATCCTAAAAGCCGACTAAGATAGGCTTGACTTATTTATGCACAAACAAAGTGTTTTATGCACTCTCCCCAGTGAAGTCGCCATTTCTGTCGCGTCGAATTTCGGATGTCAAGCTATTGACTAGCATTGAATCACTAAATTTAAATCACGACTGAACTTTTAATTTTTCGGGGAAAAAGGAAAAAAGTTCGAAATTACCTTGAAAAAGAGATTTTAGGTTCGAAAGTCGATTATGCGAGGGGAAGGTATTAGCACCCCTCACATCCGTTGTACTCAACGGGAACCTCTTAGTTGGCTTAGGCTTAAAATATTTTTTTTTTTTGACGTTTTGCTTGCATGCATATATATATATATATATATATATATATATATATATATATATATATATATATATATAAAGGAACAAGAAAATATAATATGAGGTGAAGAAAGAGATAAAAACAAACGAAATAGAAAAAGGAGAAAAAAGATTTTTTTAAAAACGGGCTTGACAAGACGTCGGTCTTGCTCCTACGTATCTCCCGGTAGTCGGAGAATTCAAAGCTTACGTAGTTCTTGAAAAAAAGAATTGTTTAAAAACGCACAAAGGCGTAAAAAGCTTAAAAAGGTGAAGGACAGACGCTAAGGCGATAAACTCGCGCAAGGCGTAAATGTTTAAGGAAAAAAGACTGACGCACGGAGGCGTAAAAGGTTTGAAAATAAAGACAAACGCACGGCGGCGTATAAATGTTGAAAAGAAAATAAACGTGCGGAGGCGTTAAATTCACGCAAGGCGTAAATGTTTTAAAATTAACGCGCAAAAGCGCGAAAGGGTTCGGATTGACCATAAGGGCCAAGATTGGTGAGTTTTTACTTCGCAAATAGAATGACGATTGTCCGAACAACGAGACATACGTCAAGCGTTCGTACAACCGGGGAAAGGAGAGACATACGTCAAACCACCCTTTTTCATTCAAGTTTCGTTTGAATTTAAAAACGTATTTTTTTGGGAAGCTAGAAAAGAATGACGATCGTTTAAGCAACGAGACATACGTCAAGTGTTTATTCGATCGAGGAAAGGAGAGACATACGTCAAACCACCCTTTTTCATTCAAGTTTCGCTTGAATTTTAAGAAAAAAAGTATTAACTAAAAAACGCTCGTTTTTTAGAACTCAAATAAAAATAAAGGAAAAGAAATTGTTCAAATTAGTTGTTGCAACCGAAATGAACAAGTTTGTTACTTAAAAGAAAATGTTTTTGTTGTTTTTGGATTTTTATTTGGAGTTAAAAAAGAAAAATAAATGCGGTGAAATAAACTAAACGCGAGGAATTAAATAAAAGGATCGTTGGATTTAAATAAAAAATTTTATTTATCATGGATTGAACTATAAAAAATAATAAAAGAACAATGCATATTTATATATATATGTTCCTAAATATATATACACTAATGACATAAAAAGGAAAAAATAAAATGAACACAATAGAAAAGTAAAATGCATGAGGTAATATGATATATAAATAAATAAATGAGGTGTTAAAAAACAATAAAACAATAAAAAGAAATAATTAATAAAAGAAAAAAAAATTAAATTTGCAAAGAAAATAAAAGAAATAAATGTTTGGGAGGTGTAAAAATTAAAACTGGGGGTACTAGTAGCAAAAACTAAATCAGATTTAAAAGAAAAGGCCCAAAAAGCATTGGGCTTTCGTAAATTAATCTGGGCCGTCTGATTAATCAGACGGCCCTGATTAAATCACAGGGTAAAGAAATCAGGGCCACATGATTTAAGATCAAAGGCCTGGATTACGTGGGTGTACGCTAACGCGTACACCCTGCCACATAGAAACGGGGAGGGGTATAAATACCCTTCCCTTCACAATTTTCATTCATTTTCTCCCATCACTTCTCTCTCTTCTCTTGTTCTCTCAACCGCCCTTCTCCTTCTCTCTCCCCTCTCTCCATTTTCTGTTCGGCCGGTGGTGTTCCGGCGTGGTGGCCGCCGGCCCACGCGGCGGCGCCACCGCGCCGGAGGAGAAAAACTCTCCTTTTTCAAAATAAACCCACTTTTTCCATATCCTTTTTCGTTCTAAGCTTGAATCCGAACTTGTTTTTCTTCAAATCCTCACCAAAATTCCTAGATCTAGGTTTTAAAATCACAAAAAAATTTCACCTTTTCTCTCTTTTGTGTTCGGCTTTGCTGGTGATATACGCGTGAGCCTTGTGTTGCGAGCGTGTGAGTGTGTGTTGTGTGTTGCTGTGCGCTTGTTTGCTGCGCTTTTGCCGTGAGTGTGTGTTGTGTGTTACGAGTTCTGCTCGTGTGTGTTTGTGCGTGTTGTGCTTGTGTGTGTTTGCTGCGTTTTTGTGTTGTGTTGGTTGGGTTGTGGTGAAAAAAAAACGTGTGTGTATTTTGCTGTTTGAGTGGGTTTGTTGTGGTTATGTTTGTGTGAAAATGGTGCTGTTAGGGGGGAAGGGAGGGCGTGAAAGCTGATTGTGTGTTGTTGTGTTTGATGATTTTGCTGTGTTGGGTGTGTGAGGAGAGTTTGTGTGCGTGTACTGTTTGCTGGGTTTGTGGGCTGTATGGATTTTGTTGTGTTAATGTGTTATGCGAAAATGGCTTGTTGTGAGCTGTTTGGTGTTGAGTTGTGTTGCTGGAAAATATTGGTTCCTAAAATTTCTTCTCTTTTTTTTCTGTTCTAAATTTTTCTCCCTTGTTTCTACTCTGTTGATTCTGTTTTATAGATGAATAATTAAGCTGCTTGTCAGCTTAATGACTCATCTAAATGCAAGTTGATCTGGTTTTGGATAGGATTTCTGCAATGCATTAAATGGGAGGATTGATCTTGCTGGATTTGCAGGTTATTGTGATGATTTCTGGATAGAACTTGAGGATTGAAATGATGAGAAAATCTGGAAATTGGGGCGTGTACAGTACTGGCCATTGACTGTTGACTTGGACTGGATTTTTGGACAAAAAATGAAAATAATAATAATAATAAAAATAATAATAATAATAATAATAATAATAATAATAATAGAAAAAATGATAATAATAAAAGAATAACAATAAATGACAATAAAAACTAAAATTAAAAATAAAAGTAAAAAGTGATAAAAAATAAAATAAAAAACGAAACAAAAAAATGACATGAGGTATTTTAAAATACCTCCCTGCCGAAATTTCGTCTGAAACGACGAAAATTCTCGGCCTTTAAAAAAAAATGCGTAAAACGAGACAATAAATAAAACGAGACGAAAACGGGTCAAAAAAATGGGGTATGACACTGTCCACTACTAACGGGGAACCTCGACTTCACTACTAGCGGGGAGCCTGAGAATCACGACTTAACTTATCTTATTGCCGTATAGGACTTACATCTAAAGAACGCCTAACCACTACTAACGGGGTACCTTAACTCCACTACTAACGGGGAGTCATAGAGTCACGACTTATTTTAGTTAACTTAATTTCATTATTTATATATATACATATAAGTTTGTAATCTTACGTGTGGACAACCCTCTCGGAGAAGTCCCATCCCGTATAATCCGGAGCCTGATGGACACGTTTAACTTTATAATTTAATTCTTATCTTAATCACTCGTAGGTATATCTGTACATTAATCATCTATTCATATGCATATCTAATGCATTCATCTAGAGAACAATCATCCGATACTTAACATATAAGAATAAGGTCATAGGCTTATTGTTCTCATAAGCCACTACTTGGTTGTTAGAATCATTCCCATCGCTCATAAATATATATACACATCTCCATACCCGTCTAAACTTTGCCCTCGTGCTTCTAAGTTATTGCATAATCCTTGTTCCTTATGATTACATCCATTGGGAGCCTTATGGATGAGTTAAAATGGTGTTCCTTGATAATTTAAAGATTTCGTGGAAAACAGTTGTGAAACGCCTCGCATAAACGCGTCAAATTACGCGAAACAGCTCAGCAAGCCAAGCTGATTCTGACGAGCGCGCTGTAGCGAGCAACCCCGCGCTGTAGCGAGTTGTTCCAGAACCAGAAAATGGTCTGCTCGCTGCAGCGAGCTTGACAATTTAGAAATTGTTCAAAAACGTATTTTTCACTATTTTGACCCATTCCAACTTACCCAAGCTTCCCAACAGTGTTAGGGATGATTTTCTAATGCAAATTGATAGTTTAAAACATAATTAAACAAGGAATTAACAAGCTATAAGGATTTAGGGCACAAATATTAAACTTTGCTCAAAAGAGGGATTTCACTCCCAAACTACCCAAGGTGGGTTCTAACTAGAGGAACTCACTCTAAAGACTTGTTGTGTTCCTTGCCAAGCTTCTTACTCCATAAACCCTAGCTTGATCCCTCTTCCTTATTGATTCCTCAATCTTCTCTAGTCTTGAAAATTCCAAAAAGATGTGCTTGCAAGTGGAAGCTAAGAGATTGGGATGGAGATTGATGGATAATGTTGATAATTGGGATGATTGAATGAGGAAAAATTGAGAGGAGAATAGAGAGAAGTTGGAGAAGAAACTTTAGAGAGAGAAAGTAATGAAGATTATGAGGAAATTTTGGGGATAAAGGAATTTATAGCCTAAACCCTCAAAATTACTTAAATGCCCTTCCTTAATATATCTCTGATACATCGACCCAATCCTGATAAATATTTGAGTCTTAAGCGGGATGTTACATCTATTCTCTCTCTAGCCTCTTCTCTAGGTTTATGAAAAATGACTTGACCTAATTTCACTAACACACAAACTTCTCTTTAAATATAATGGGTATGAGTCACTCACACTAATGGGCTTAGTCACATCTCTATACACTTTTACTTCACTTAAACCCCCTATATACTCTTACACCATTATCCTCTAAATTCAAATTTCTATACATTTTTACTTCACTTAAACCCCCATTCTACTCTTACACCATTATCCTCTAAATTCAAATTTCTAATTCTAACATATTCACAAAAATGCCCTTCGCCTGCAAATGACCAAAATACCTTCACTTACTCAAAATCCACCAATTCCCAATAAAATAAACAATCAATAAATATAATAAACAAATAATAATAAATAAATATAATACTAAAAATCGGGATGTTGGAACAAAATGTGTGAACAAGCCTCTTTTGAGTTTTGATGATAACAAGGTATTAAAAAGAAAATTGGATATGATAATGCTTGTTCTAAGTGTGCAGGACCATATACTTAAATCATGTATCTAATAGTGGTTCTGAAAGATCAAGTTAAGAGCAAAGGAACATATTGAAGCTTGAGTCTCAAGTCAGAATCTGAAGACAGTCAGGATCCGAAAGCATCAGAAGCTGGAAGATCAGAAGCTGACTCTCAGAGTCTGAAGTCTGAAGGATAAGTCTGAAGGAGAATCAGAAGTCAACTGTTGTCACTGTCAAAAAGGACATAGTACAACCACGACCTCTGCAACAACCTCAGAGTTAGAACATGCTCTGAAACATTGTCTCCTTGGACAAAACATTAAATCAATATTCAACAAAGGATTCAAACGTTATTCTTCATGGTACGCATACCAAATCAGCTTAAACGACTCTCTTGATGATATGACATTCATTTTTGGCATCTTCTCAACGTCTCTCTACTCCTATATATAAAGGACTGAATACTTGAAGTATAAACAACGAACATATACAAGACTCTACAATTTTGAAAGTGCCAATACTCTGCCAAATTCACTACGCATCAAACACTTAGAAATTCTTACAAGCTTTCATATCTTAGAATTTCTTAAGACTAGAGTCTAAACACTGTGTTGTATTTTGTAAACACCTCTGATAGTATATCAAGTGTTCATTCAAACTATATTCTTGTAATCTTAGTTTGTCAGAAGTCTCTTGCTTATGTGCTTGAGCAATTAGGAAGTCTCTTGAAGTTGTTCTTGAGCATTGTGAAGTCTCTTGCTTTTGTGCTTGAGCATTTGTAATCTGTGTGATTATAGTGAAAAATCTCTTGTAAGTGACAAGGGGACTGGACTACTTTTGGGTTGTGGAAGGAACCAGGATAATTGCTTGTGTCCTCTCTCTCTCTCTCTCTCTCACTTTATACTTTATCTGCAGCGTCTGAACTCTGAACTATTTCTTAGTTTGAGAAAGAAAAAGCCAACACATCAACCCCCTTCTTGTGTTTTTCTCACCTTCAATTGGTATTAGAGCTCCGGTTCTGATATTCAATCACCTAACAGTGAGTCAGTCAAGATCCTGAGAAAAACATGTCTGCTGAAGAATCTGGTGATTCCTCTCAACCTCCTCCTAGAAGTGGCGCTGCTGTATCATATGACTATGGTACAGATGATAAGCAATCTCACTCTCACCATAAACCTCCTATGTTTACTGGTGATCCTGAAAAATTTTCATGGTGGAAAAGCAAGATGTATAGTCATATCATTGGAATAGATGATAGCCTTTGGGATATCATTGAAGATGGTATAACTATACCAGTTGATGAAGAATGAGTTGCCACAAACAGGAAGAATCTTACTGATGTTGAGAGAAAGATTTACAGAAAGCATCACAGAGTAAGAGGTATCATTGTGGACTCTCTACCTCACAATGAGTATCTAAAGCTAAGTGATAAGTCAACAGTAAAGGCCATCTTCACTTCTCTCTGCTCTAACTATGAAGGAAACAAAAAGGTTAAAGAAGCAAAAGCCAATCTTCTGGTTCAGCAATATGAGCTGTTCAGAATGAAGGAGGATGAAAACATTGAGACTATGTTCTCAAAATTTCAGACTCTGGTTTCTGGACTTCAAATTCTGAAAAAGAGTTACTCAACTTCTGATCATGTGAATAAGATTCTCAGAAGTCTTCCATCTACGTGGAGACCTAAAGTGACTGCTATTGAGGAAGCTAAAGATCTAAATACTCTAAGTATTGAAGATCTTATAAGCTCTCTCAAAGTGCATGAATTAGGATTCAATGAAGATGAACATGTTAGAAAATATAAGGCTATAGCACTTAAATCTAAAGGAAAGTCTTCAAAAGCCCTAAAAGCTTCAGAATCTGATGAAGAATCTCCTGAGGGAAGTTCTGAAGAAGATCTAGAAGCTGAGGAGCTAGCAATGCATTCTAAAAGGTTTCAGTACTTGATGAAAAGACAAAAGAAGTTCTTTAACAGGAGCAGTACCTTCAAAGGATCTGGTTCCAAGAAGGAAGATCAGAAGGGTTGCTTCAACTGCAAGAAAACTGGTCATTTCATAGCTGATTGTCCAGATCTCCAAAAGGACAAATCAAAGGAGAAATCCAGAAAGACCAACTCAAAATCAGGCAACCTCAAAGATAGATTCAAGAAAAGTCTTATGGCTGCAAGGGATGAGCTTGACAATGAATCTGAGTCTGAGAAGGAAGATGAAGAAAAAGCAAATCTAGCTCTTGTTGGTACAACATCTTCTGATGCAGAGTCAGGATCAGACTCTGAAGATGAATATGAGGTATATTCTGAACTTACTCATTCTGAGCTTGTTGAAACAGTTAAGGATCTTATGAACCATCTCAGAAGCAAGTTAATTCAATTAAAATCTTTGAAAAAGAAATATAACTTGCTGGCTGATGAAAATCTTCAACTTCATAATCATATCAATGAGATAGATGAAGAAGTAAGAGAATTGAGAGAAATGGCTCATAAGAAACCTGATGAAGTTCCAAGTGAGCAAGAAATTGCACTTTAAGAATTCATCTTAACTGGAATTAACATGAGTAAAGTTGCTTCTATGATTTACAATATTAACAGAAACAAAGGAGAAGATATTGATTTCAAAAATGATCCATTCAATCATTCAAAAGAAACAAACCCATCATCCTGTTCTGGTAATATTTTGAAAGGCACTAAGGTGTGTTTTGTATCTGCATCAGACATTTCTGAGAAACTGAATTTACCAGAAACTAAGACTGCTGAACCTGAAGTTCTGAACAACTCAGAATCCAAAACTTTTGAACCTAAGGGAAGGATGAAGGCAGAATCTAAAACCTTGTAAAAAATCTAAACCAAAAGGTTCTAAGTCTAAGATTATGAGGAAAACAGACTCTAAATCTAAAAAGGTTCAGAGTCTGAAAAGATCAGAACCCAAGACAAGCAAGTCTCTGACTCTGAAAAATTCAGATTCACATTTTCAAAAGGTTGTGTTTGTGAAATCTTCAAAAGATAATAAATCAGTGAATATAAAACTTTTAAATCTCAGAATGTCAGACAAAAGGTACAAAAGAAGCCATATTCTTTCAGAACTAACCAAATAGGACCCATAAAGATATGGGTACCTAAGTCTGAAATCATTTCTGTTCCAGATGTGCTTAAAAGCCAAAGAAAAGCAGAAGTCATGGTACCTGGACAGTGGTTGCTCGTGTCACATGACATGAGAAAGGTCTATGTTCCAAACCCTAACCATGAAAGAGGGAGGAACTGTGAGATTTGGAGGAAACCAGAAAGGCAAGATAACTGGTACTGGTAAGATAGGTAATTCTTCCATTTCTATTAATAATGTTTGGTTGGTAGATGGACTAAGACATAACCTACTTAGCATAAGTCAATTTTGTGACAGTGGTTATGATGTCTTGTTGGATAAGAATTCTTGTACAGTAATCAACAACAAAAATAAATCAGTTGTGCTCAAAGGAAAGAGGAAGAACAATGTTTATAAAATAGATTTTTCTGAACTGGTTGATCAGAAGGTAGTATGTCTTCTATCTGTTAGTGAAGAGAAATGGGTATGACACAAAAGGTTGGGACATGCTAACTGGAGACTAATCTCTAAGCTTAGCAAGTTACAACTGGTCAGAGGCTTACCAGACATTGACTATCACTCAGATGCTCTGTGTGGAGCATGCCAGAAAGGAAAAATCATTAAAAGTTCTTTTAAATCCAAAAACATTGTTTCTACCTCCAGACCTTTAGAACTGCTTCACATTGACTTGTTTGGTCCTGTTAGCACTGCATCAATCAATGGGAAGAAATATGGATTGGTAATTGTTGATGATTATAGTAGATGGACTTGGGTAAAATTCCTTAGAACCAAGAATGAAACATATGATGTGTTCAACAACTTCTGCAAGCAAGTACAAACTGAAAATGAATTGAAAATCTTAAAAGTTAGAAGTGATCATGGTGGTGAATTTGAAAATGAACCTTTTGAAACTTTTTGTGAAGAACATGGAATCCTCTATGAGTTCTCTTCTCCTAGAACTCCACAACAAAATGGAGTTGTAGAGAGAAAGAACAGATCTTTGCAAGAAATGGCCAGAACCATGATTCATGAATCTAACATTGCAAAGTACTTCGGGCAGAAGCTGTAAACACAACATGTTATATTCAAAATAGAATATATATTAGACCTATTTTAAATAAAACAACATATGAATTGTTCAAAGGAAGAAAACCAAATATTTCTTATTTTCATCAGTTTGGATGTACATGTTATATTCTGAACAACAAAGTCTATCTAAAGAAATTTGATGCTAAGGCTCACAAGGGTATCTTTTAAGGATACTCTGAGAGATCTAAAACATACAGAGTGTATAATTCATAAACACATGTTTTTGAAGAATCAATGCACATCAGATTTGATGACAAGAAGCCTGATAATAAATTATCAGAGCTAGTTGAAAGTTTTGCAGATATTCAGCTTTCAGAGGATATTTCAGAACCTGATCAGATTTCTGAGTCTGAGGAAATTTCAGAATCTGAAATTCAACCAGAATCTGAAATCCCTCCAGATGCTGACAACTCTCCAGAAGTCAACCCTGAACTAGATGTTTCTGAGGAAGTTCTTAATGATCCCCCAGAAGCACATCCACCCAAGAATACTTTCAAATACAAGTCTTCACATCCAGAAGAACTGATCATTGGAAACAAATACAATCCAAGAAAGACTATGAAATTCCTGGCAGGACCAGTTGCTGTTTGTAAAACAGAGTAGAACAGATTCTGGTGCAATAAAACAGAGTACGCAAAACAACAGTTCAGAAGTAGAATAAAAACAGACAGAAAGTAAAAACACAGGTTATTTGTTAACCCAGTTCGGTGACAAACACACCTACGTCTGGAGGCTACCAAGCCAGGAAGGAAATCCACTATAATAGTATCAATTCGAAGTCCTATGTGAACAGCCCCTGTTTCACAGCCTTCTCACTTAATCACTACCCGTGGTATTTCTACCTAGGAACTCCTAGATATAATACCCCTCTTACTTCCTACTCAAGCAATCACTGCCCCAGTGATCTTAAACTCTAAACAAACAAAGATGAAGACACACTTCAAAACACCCAATAATCACTCTTGCTTAAAAGCTTCAAGTGAACGACAGTTTACAACTCAATAAACAAAACCAACTCTAAACAATTGAGTGGTGTACAGAAACAAAGCACAAAGCTCACAGACTCAAAACCTAAGTATGAATCTCTCTATAATGACTTCTGTTTTGAATTAATTTCTTCAATAGCAGCGTCCTCTATTTATAGCTTCAGCAGCAACATAATCTTGAACCAAATAATCTTCAAAGATATATTTCCAGAATTCTTTAGAAGCAAATAGAAGCAATTATTCTTTAGAAATATATTTTTCAAAGATTACTTTGAAAATATATTCACAAATAAAAGAAACCAATCTTCAACAAATATCTTCACGCAAAATAATCTTCCTTCTAGAAACAAATCCAAGAGAATTCTTAAGACAAATCTTCAACAGATCACACGAGAAAATAAACACCCAAGGCGTGAAAACAGAACGCAGAAAACCAGCTTCTGAAGGTACTTCTGAAGTCTGCGTCTGAAGTTTTGCGTCTGAACATTTCAGCTTCTGAAGGTCAGCGTCTGAACATCAGCTTCTGAAGGTTCAGCGTCTGAAGTACTGTTCAGCTTCTGAAGACCCAGCTTCTGAAGACGCACATATTGAGATTTCAGCTTCTGAAGACGCACAACTACTTGTATATTTGATTTTAGCAAACATGAAGCCAACAACCAAATATCCAACAATTGGCAAATTTTTGGCTAAAATCAATTAGAGAACAGAGAGACACAACAAGCAAGTTCTTCACTCATCAAAATTACGCAACCATGAAGAACAACACATAAACGTAGCAACAGAGTCAGCATCGGATAATACACTACGTTAAAATAAACAACACTCCCCCTGAAGCACATCAGCTTCTGTCATGAAACACACATACTCCCCCTGAAACAGAGACTCCCCCTGAAACAGATCACAACAGCTTTTGAACTGTAAACTGGCTTCTGAATTGTAGTGCTTCTGAACCTTCTGAAATACTTCTGAAACTTCTGAAACAAACACTTATTTATCTCCCCCTTTTTAGCCAAACAATCTTGACAAAACACAGTCTTCACAAAGGAGACAAAAACTGAATTAGTAACAGAGACTGTTTTGACATCAGACTCTGCATCAGACATAGCTTCTTTATAAGGACCAGCATCATCTTTATCTCCCTCACTTCCTGCTTGCTTACCCTCAGCATTTTGTAATTGCTATAACTCTTCATGCAGACAAACTCCCAGTTTACTCCTCAAATTTTCAAATTGCTTGGCATCCAAGGCTTTTGTAAATATATCAGCAAACTGTTCTTCTGTGTCAACATGTTCAAGCTGCACAACCTTCTCCTCTACAAGGTTTCTGATGAAATGATGACGTATATCAATATACTTAGTCCTGCTATGCTGTATGGGATTTTTTGAAATATTGATAGCACTTAGATTGTCACAATACAATGTTATAACATCCTGTTCAATATTATATTCCTTCAGCATTTGCTTCAGGGACGGACCTGGACTCGCAATATCACTGGGGCAACATTTTTTTTTGTCAAATAATTAAATAATACTAAATTTAATAAGAAGTTATATTAAAAATAGTTGTAACAACCAAAATTACAAAGAAAATGCTCTATTTTCTATTTGTTGAAAATGAACTAAAATTACATTATTACTAATTGTTCTAAGAACATCTATTTCTATATACGTTACAAGAGATGAATCAAATGCTCTAACATGATACTTGTGCATACAACCGGCCTTGATATATGAATAAAAATATAGAAAGATGTACATATTGTACAAAAAATTATTTTCGTATTAAATATGAGTAAAAATATAGACATGTCTATAAATTAAAAAAAAAAATTCGTCCCCATATTAATATATAAGTTAAAATATAGACACATGTATAAATTACAAAAAAATAGGCCCCCTTATTAATATTTGAGTAAAAATATAGACACATGTATAAATTAAAAAAAATAGGTCCCTATATTAATATATGAATGAATATATAGGCAAATATATAAACATAAAAAAATTTAGTGTTTGTATTGATATATGAGTAAAAGTATATAATAAATTGGGCTGGTGTGGCACTTGCCACACATGGCCTTGTTCAGGTCCGCCCATGATTTGCTTCATCCACACCAATTGGGAACAACTGCTACCAGCTGCTATATACTCAGCTTCAGCTGTAGATAATGATACACAATTCTGCTTCTTGCTGAACCATGAAATCAGATTGTTTCCCAGAAAGAAGCATCCACCAGAAGTACTTTTTCTATCATCTGCACTACCTGCCCAGTCAACATCACAATACCCAACTAACATAGGACTTCCACTATGAGAATACATAATACCATAGTCACTGGTACTATTGACATACTTAAGAATTCTCTTCACTTGAGTCAAATGACTCATTTTTGGCTCAGCCTGATATCTAGCACAGACTCCAACAGCAAAGGTTATGTCTGGTCTGCTTGCAGTTAGATATAACAGACTTCCAATCATGCTCCTATACAAGCTTTGATCAACAGCAACACCTTGTTCATCTTTGGTCAACTTCAAGTAAGTGGTTGCAGGTGTTCTTTTATTACTTGCATTCTCCATCCCAAACTTCTTGACTATATTCTTTGTATATTTGCTCTGTGAAATGAATATTGTGTCTTCCATCTGCTTGATTTGAAGACCAAGGAAATAGGTTAGTTCACCCACAAGACTCATCTCAAACTCAGACTGCATCTGCTGAACAAAGAGTTGAACCATCTGGTTTGACATTCCACCAAAGACAATGTCATCAACATATATTTGTGCTATCATTAGACTTCCATCTTCTTCTTTCACAAACAGTGTCTTGTCAGTTCCTCCTTTTCTGTAACCTTGAGTAACCAGAAACTGTGTAAGTCTCTCATACCATGCTCTAGGTGCCTGTTTCAATCCATACAGAGCTTTCTTCAACTTGTAAACATGGTTAGGAAAATTAGGATCCACAAATCCCTTTGGTTGTTCAACATAAGCCTCTTCATGTAAGTACCCATTTAGGAAGGCACTCTTCACATCCATCTGAAACAGTTTGAATTTAAGAATACATGCTACTCCCAAAATTAATCTTATGGATTCTAATCTGGCCATAGGTGCAAAGGTTTCATCAAAATTAAGTCCCTCCACCTGAGTGTACCCTTGAGCAACTAGCCTTGCCTTGTTTCTGGTCACAGTTCCATGTTCATCTGATTTATTTTTGTAGATCCATTTAGTTCCAATGACATTCATGCCTACAGGTCTTGGAACAAGGTCCCACACTTCACTTCTTTTGAATTGATTCAGTTCCTCTTGCATTGCACCAATCCAGAATTCATCAGTAAGTGCTTCTTTAATATTCTTGGGTTCAAATTTCGACACAAAGCACGAATCAGTAGTCACTTCATCTGATCTTCTGGTTCTGACTCCTTGATCAAGGTTCCCAATGATTAGTTCTTTGGGATGGTCCTTCTGAACTCTGATTGAAGGTCCTTTACTTGTTGATGCATGATCTGGATTATTTTCTCCTTCGTCAGACTCTACTTCATTTTCCACAACATGTGTATCTGACTGTTCTTCTGATGTTACAACATTTGGTTCCAAATCATATACTTTTTCAGCAGGTAAGTCATCTATCACAACATTGATAGATTCCATTACAATCTTGGTTCTGGAATTAAAAACTCTATATGCTCTGCTGTTTGTTGAGTAACCCAGAAAGATTCCTTCATCACTCTTGGGATCCATTTTCCTTCTGTTTTCTCTATCTGCCAAAATGTAGCACTTGCTTCCAAATACATGAAAGTACTTGACAGTAGACTTTCTTCCTTTCCATAACTCATACAGAGTAGTTGTAATGCCTGTCTTCAGAGTCACCCTATTGTGAACATAGCATGATGTATTCATTGCTTCTGCCCAAAAAAGATAAGGTAAATTTTTTGCATGTAACATAACTCTGGCTAATTCTTGCAAGGTTCTGTTCTTCCTTTCAACAACACCATTTTGCTGAGGTGTTATGGGAGCTGAAAATTCATGCTTGATTCCTTCAGAGGAACAGAATTCAGAGAACTTACTATTTTCAAATTCCTTCCCATGGTCACTTCTGATCCTGACAATAACACTATTCTTTTCTCTTTGTAACTGAGTGCACAGATCTTTAAACACATCAAAGATGTCTGATTTTTCTCTAATGAAGCTTACCCAAGTGAATCTTGAAAAATCATCAACAACAACAAACACATACCTTTTTCCACCAATGTTCTCAACTTGCATAGGTCCCATTAAATCCATGTGTAACAGTTTAAGAACCTTTGATGTTACCTGATGCTCCAACCTTGGATGAGACAGATGTGTTTGTTTGCCAATCTAACATTCTCCACAAATGTTGTCTTCATTAATCTTAAGTTTGGGTAGACCTCTGATGGCTTATGCAGACATGACTTTCTTCATACCCCTCAGATTTAAGTGCCCAAGTTTCTGGTTCCAGAGTCTGACTTCTTCTTCTGAGCTTATGAGACATGTGGACAGACTTGCTTCTTCTTGAGATATCCATAAGTAACAATTGTCCTTTGATCTACTGCCCCACATCATCACTTCACCTTCTTTACCAGTTACCAGACATTCCTCCTTGTTAAAGTTCAATTTCAACTCTTGATCACACAGCTGGCTTATGCTGATCAAATTTGAAGTTAGCCCTTTTACTAATAGCACATTGTCTAGCCTTGGTAGTCCATCACTGATCAAGTCTCCAATTCCAAGAATTTCTCCTCTAGCTCCATCACCAAAAGTCACATAGCTACTGGAGTATGGTTTTAAATTACTTATGTACTTCTTGACACCAGTCATGTGTCTGGAGCATCCACTATCAAAATACAAATCTTCCCTAGAGAAGGCTCTCAAAGATGTATGAGCTATGAGGCCAACATTATTATATTTGGGTCTCCATTCCTTCTTGACATTGATTCTGTTCACAATAGGTTCCACTTTTCTATGTTGAAAGTGCTTGGGGTATCCATACAGCTTGAAACAGAATGGCTTTATGTGCCCCTTTTTACCACAATAATGACATACCCAAGGACGAGATGCCCTCCTGCTCTTAGATCCCTGGGGTTCCTTCTGATGTTCCATCTTAGATTTTCCTATCATTGGATCATATGTTTTAACAGCTGCAATGAATTTTTTAGCTGGATTTTGCTGTTTGTTCAAGATTCTATCATCAAATCCTATACCATTTGGTTTTCCCTTGGTTCTGACTCTCCAGTGTCTCTTCTAGCACATCAGTAGCAGAGTTCATCATTCTGACTTGCTTCTTCATATGTTCAAGTTGAGAGTTCAATTGGGTTACCTCATCTTTGAGATCAGAAATCTGTGCTAATGGTCACTTCTTTCATCATGCAGTTGACTGATAGTTTTCTTCTGATTCACTAGTTGCTTGCAAACTTCTACACTTCTGATGTATAGTCATTAGACGCACTGTTCAGACGCTGACTTTTGTTGACCTTCAGAAGCTGCATTTCGGAAGCATGTTTTCTGCGTCTGAATTATGTTAAATCTTTCACAGTATCTCTTGAAGATTTAATTGAAGATTTATCGAAGCTTCATTTCTAGAAGGAACTATTTTTGCACAAGATTTATTCTGAAGATTTGTTTCAGTTATTCGTGAATATATTTTCAAAGAAATCTTTGGAAAATATATTTCTGAATAAATAAGAGCTTCTATTTGCTTCTAAAGAATTCTGGGATTATATCTTTGAAGATTTGGTTCAAGAATTATGTGCTGCTGAAGATTATAAATAGAAGGCGTTGCCGTTGAAGAAAATCATCTCAAGAATTAAAAAGAGTCTTAGTTTTTTGAGTTTTGTTTTTGTGCACCACTCATCTGTTAGAGTTGGTTGTTTTTGTTATAGAGTTGTAATTCACTTAAAGCTTTTAAGCACAAGTGACTTTGTTGTTTTGAAGAGTGTCTTCGTACTTGATTTGTTTTAAGTGTCTGATAATCACTGGGTTGTGATTACTTGATTGGGAAGTAAGTGGGATCTTATATCTAGGAGTTCCTAGGTAGAAGTCTATACGGGTAGTGATTAAGTGAGAAGGGGCTGTGAAACAGGGGCTGTGTCATAGGTCTTTGAATTGATACTACTTAATGGATTTCCTTCCTGGCTTGGTAGCCTCCAGATGTAGGTGAAGTTTGCACCGAACTGGGTTAACAAATTACTATGTTCTTTTAGTTTCTGTCCTTTATATTTCTGCTTCTGAACTGCTATTTTCATACTCTGTTTACGGTTCAGAACCAGTTCCTGCCAGGAATTTCACATACCAACACTAGTTCTTTCCCAAGGGACATGTGTTTATTCTTTCCAACTTCCACTCAAATTCACTAGTGTTCCAACAAGAAAATCTCATTCGACTTACTCCATTGAACTCGAAACTAGAAATTTGAATTTTACAAATAACACTATCTCAGCAATTAATGCTAAAATATGTTTTATTTACTAAAACACCCTTTTTAATTATAGTTAGTGGAATCATTAACTGTTTCGCTAACTATAATTAAGAGTATGTTAGTGGAAACGAATAATAAATATTGTATTTGTATTATAGAGGGAAAAATAATTTGAGACAAATAAGATTCGTAAAGAGGAGAACTAATTTAGTACATAGTGAGTATTATTAATTTAGTTGGGGTGAATGCCCTATTTGTATAGGGTGGATCCTTACTAGTCCTTAGAGATTACAATGTCATACTCTTGACACACAGTTAATTAAATTAATAACATTGATTAATAATCATTTATGTTTATATTATTTTCTAAATAAATTAATAATCTATATATTTTTTGTTTGACTTTTTTCTTAAGATGGAAACCACATTTGTTTATAAAAAAGGGATGACCAGTCTTGTAAAAAAATAACAAACAATATTTTTCTTACATACTTTCTTTATAAATTAATTTTTATCATTTATTTATATTTTATTCATGGTAACTATTACATTAAATTTTACATGACAAAGATTGGCTAATTTATGAATATATGTACCAATGACAATGGATGGTAGAAGATTGTTATTATACAATATTTCATTTCAAGTGTAAGAAATTTAAAATATTTTTTTTTGCCTAAAAATTTCATATGCTTCTTGTTACAAAATACAAATAAGGCTTATCACTAAAAAGGTGTCGATCCCTTAAAAAAAGAAATTTAAAAGGTATCAATTTAGAATCTATATGTTTTTTTTTATATATAAAAATCATTTTAGTCAAAAATTTGTTTAAATTCTAGATGTCAAGTGGGGGTGCTGCAAGCACTTAGATGCTTAAGCTTGTATGAAAACAAACAGTGAGAGGTAGTGAAAGGATAAAAGTTATGTACCGTATGTGTGGTCCAAAGACCTATTTATACAGCTGAGAATACAATTGCTTGAGGTAGTTGTTGAAGGGTAATTACAAATAGCGAACATCAATGTGTATAACTAGAAACCGATTGATTCATTGATGCTAAGATACATTAAAAATTGCAAAATCTTACGTCTTATAACTGTAAGAGCGTGTTGAAGGGGAGTAACTGGGTGTGAAACCTTAATGTGATTTGGCTTGTATGTTCATGTCTTATGTGTTTCAGCCCAATGTAAAAAGATTTATGGACTTTGGATCAATCCAAAAAAAATATTGTTGATCTCACATCATTTTTTTGCTCTTTGACACTATGAAATCACCTTAATATCCTCAAAGGAAGTCAATTGTTGCTCGCTAAATGAACCAACAACAGTTAATTGTTGATGCGTTCTGGTTTAATATAGCCAGCAACCCCCATTTCCCCCATTACATTCAAAACACAAAAATCAATCTATAAAACTCTTTCAAATAAACAAACATCCAATTTCTTCAAATTTATATCATTCATCACTCCAATAACAAGTAAGTTTTCGTAATCTCTTATCATTGACATTTTATGTTTTATATGCTACATTTTTCCCCCTTAAATTAGTAATATTTTAGTGTTTATGTTAATTTTAATTTTTTTAATAGTAAATGATTAAATGTTTGCTTGTTTTCATTATGAATGCTTTTTGGACTAGGTTTAACTTGAATATGGTAGTTTAAAACTTGAAATAATCTAATGAACCAGTTTTGTATATTTTGCACTCCAAGTGTTTGATGAAATGTTTGAATGAGCTTTTCATTGATTGTTTTTCACTCCAGATCTGAACAATGAACACTTTTCCAGTAGATCTGAACACCAAGTTAGCCGCAGTCTACAACGCTGGAAAACCCAATATGTTCAAGGTTCGGGTCGATGTCACGTTGTTAGATCTGAAGGATCAACTACATCAAATCAACAGTCAACTCAACCACAAAGACACAAGAAGGGTGGATAATGTTGAGTATCGTCGTCCATCGACCAACTCATATGGAAGCGTCCAGTTCACCCAGATGAAGCTCAGGAATTACGACAACATGAGAATCATGTTCTCGATATTTGGTCACCACAATACTATAGGATCAATCGAGTTAGATGCTTCGTTGGTCAGATCTTTTGAAGATATTCATAAAAGTTTGATTCGGTCCAAAACCTACAAAGAAATCAAGGCTCTTGTGGAGGAACCAGATGAAGATGTTAGGTTGTCTAATCCGTGATATATTATGTTGTGTTTTATTAAGTTGTATTCTTATCTTTATTTAGAGAATGTTGTATTATTATGTTGTATCATTATTTTGTTAGAATTAAGTTTAATTCATGGTAGTTTCAGAAAATGTTGGCATTGAAGTGTCTTATACTTAGTGTAATGATTTGTTGGTCTCTTCGAAAACTCAAAATTATGAAGAGAACATGTTTTGTATTCTACCTAATGAGCTATATAGGTTCTTACATCAAATTCATTCATATAATTAAGACGAGTGTGACGAAAGGAAATGCATTTTCAAGATGTTGTTTTGAACTTGATTGTGCTCCTTTATCAATTGAAACATGTCAGTTGGTAGGGCAGTAGGATGAAGTTCAAAAGAATATATTGAAACATGTTACTACTCATCTTATATGAATGAATTTGATGTGAGAATTTATATTGCTCATTAGGTAGAATACAAAACATGTTCTCTTCATTCTTTTGAATTTTTGAAGGGACTAGCAAATCGTTACACTAAGTATAAGACACTTCAATCCAGTATTTCAGAAAACTACCATGAATTAAACTTAAATCCTACATCATAATGATACAAAATCCTTAAGGAGAATGTAATTTAAGGCTTTCTTAATTGTGTTTATGTACTATAATTGTCCGATTTGAACGGAGATGAAATAAAACTATAAATTATCATATGTGGTTTTATATTGTTTTACTTATATATATTCTTTTCTTTTGTCTTAAGCAAATGACATGTTAATGGAAAAAGGTTGAGTTGTGTTTTGGAGTAGTATAGGAGGTGTTGTTGCTATTCTGTTGCAAACCAGAAGGTAACGTTTGTTAACTGCCGTTAAAAACGTTAAAGTAATTTTGGAGTGTTTATGAGAAAAAAATGATGTGAAATGAGCAATTTTCAAAATATAATATATTCAAAATATGGTTAACGAAATAAGATAAACATATTTTCTCCAAAAAAAAAAAAAAACATATATTCAAAACGCACAAAATGGTGGAGTACATTTGCCTTTTATCAAAACAAATCAATAAATATAACCTTTTGATTCAACATGTATTTTTGCTAATGGTGGGTTCATGTAAAGATTGCCATTCAAAATACACTACTACCCTATAGTTTATAATAATAGCAGGAAAGGCTAAATTTTGGGGATGTGTGTTGTGGGATATAGTAGAGTACGTCATTCCCAATCACATTGTATATAAAAAAATAGAAATGTATAAAAAAGGCAATTTGTAAAGCCATAATTTAGGGATGTTAAGTTATTTTCAATTGGCCTTGTAAAAAAAAAGTTATTTTCAATTGGTGTGGAAGATTATTTATTTGCCGCGGGGCCTATGAATAATAATTAGTTTTATTGGTCCCGGGAATGGCTCTTAAGTCATAATACTTCTTATCTTGAACTCTTGATCATATCTATTTTATATAAGATTTTCTTTATATAAGCAAACTCAGTTGTTAGTATATTGTTAGTGAGAGAAAAATTAGAGGGAGAAAAATATATTAGCAGTAGAGATTGAACTTGAATGTCTTTCTTAAACTTTTAAAACGTCTCAATCCTTTAACTATAGGGTTAACCTTTGGAGACAAAAATATTCTTAATTTGAAATAAAAAAAAATATATAACTTAGTGTGTGTGTGTGTATATATATGTATATATATATATATATATATATATATATATATATATATATATATATATACACTTGCATCTGAATGGTAAGAATGTAAAAAATATGAAACTTTAATAAGTGATTAGAAAATAAAATGAGAGAACCATATGTATCATATAGGTTTTCAGTAAAAGATGAATCAACACTAAATATTGTTGTATGCATGCCACGACATACCTTTAACATATGACAACTTCATATGACTATCGATGATATATATTTGTAAAGAAGTTAGTTTATTTCGATTCATTGTCAATTATCATGTCAATTAGATTTTTCTAACCTCAGCTAAACATCTTACTTGACGTGCATATGGTAATTTCGTTGCATATAATTGCTCGCGGCTTACGAGTTACATGGCTCTTTAAAATGAGCAAATCATTTTAGAGTTTTTTTAAAGAGGTAATTTATGTTAGGGTTTAAAGCAAGTAACAAGCCATAAATAAACTATTGAAATCCAATGAAAAAAAAACCATAGATAAACAAATGAATCGATATTAACAATTTGTGATTTTTTTAATTAACAATCATTAATTTCTCGCCATTCCTATATATCTACTAATTTTAGGAGCCAAATCCAGTCCAATGTGTATTGTTCTAGGTTAAGTTGGTTTTTAGAGTATCGTATGTAACAAGAAATTAAAGCTAGCTGGTTTGATTATATTTTGGATATGATCATTGATTACATTACAATATTATTAGCTAGATTACATGATGGAACATGCATTTACATTGTCATCGTTAAAAAGGGAAACAAGTATCTCTTCTTGATGATTAGATGAGGCCATAGGGGCAGCCTGCACAACGTTTCTAACAAATCCAGAGGGTGCCCTTCTGTCATATGCTCCGTAGGCATAAGGATAGTACACAAGTTGCTGTTCAACATAAGGCCAAAATTGAGCTCTTACTTTCCCAGTGCTTTTTATTCTCTTTAACACCTTGTTTGGATCAACATAACCACTTACTATCACCCTGCTTTGCTTTCTGTTCACCTCCACAGATTTCACACCTATACATCAATTAATTACAGATATCCTTTTAGATTTCAATTAATGGAAGGGAGTTAGGAATTAGTATGTATGTATGTATACACTAATTAATTAACCTTTTAATGAAGTCACTGCATTTCTGACTCTTCTTTCACAACCATCACAATCCATTCTCACTTTTATCTCAACCGTCTGAAATTATATAAAAAATATACTCTTAGTGAGTACTAACCAAATAAGGATATATACTATGTGATAGTACTAGCTAGCTACAATAAAATAAGTTCTTATACTATTACCTGCATTGCTTTGCGCTTGGCCCTCTTAATGGTGGAGTTTGTTACACTTACAGTAGTACAAAAGTTGGAGAGGTAATCAAGAGCACCCATTTTGCTTCTCTATGTAATTTCTAGAAATAAAGCAAAAAAACGGGGATCAATCGAGAGATCAGTGAGACATTGAATTAGATGAGTGGTGTTTAAATAGAAAAAGAAGCCAACCTAGCTCAAAAGGATTTTTAGAGGACTATATATTAATGAAAAATGTTTGGTTGATTGACCATAAAACACTTCAATAATACCATGAGAGAGAAAGTAACAGAGTTATTTAAACAGTGTGCCTATATATATATATATATATTGAATCACAAACATTAGTATATTAATTATTATGTTAGTATTTTTTAAAATTCTGAACTTCTAACTCTCAATTCTTAATTCAAACTGGCTACCCACCTCCAACAATATTCATATATTGGTGTTGAAATAGGAAGAAAGATCAAGAAAAAAAATAATGTGTTGAATAAATTTATAAAATTTATGTTTTCAAATATAAAAGTCGTTGATTACTAATGTGCAAAAGCAGCATCTTTAAAATAATATTATACTACCGCGATTATTATTCTGAGAATTCTTTATGTTCTTTCAAAACTCTTTGCTCGCTAATGTATGTGTGCAATATATTATTCTGAGAATTCTTTTTTCATATTACTTCATCCGTCATATCTTAAATATAAACAACAAAATCCTGTTATATGATCTCAAATATAAATAAAAACCAATTAACTCTATCATATAATTTTTGAGGAAATTAATTCTATCATTCCTAACCTAAAATATATTATTGACATTATTTTTGAATGTGTATGGCTTACTTTCCTACAATTCATTAACGAACAATGCCTTTAACTGGATAATTAACTACTTCTTTTACTTAATTTAAGCTAACAAAGTGCAAACATAACATCAACTTACGGCGGGGACCCATAAAGTTGAAGCCATGGTGATTATAATTTATTAATTTCCGTGAGCATGATATTTGATTATATGATTATGATTATTGAGCCAATCCCGATGCCATCATTGCATTCATTTTTGTCATTTTAAATTTCAATCCCTCGTCTTTTTTTTTCTTCTAAAGCGGCGAAGTTCAAACTCACCGTAAAAATATAAAATTGAATAATTGAATGGTTGGAATTAGAAACATGACCCCACATTTCTTTTCCAACATGATATAATCTACTTTCAAGTTAGATAGTGCTCGGGCAGTCCGCCCTAGTTTTTTTAGTGAGAGAAACTCCATCATCTCATTCATTCATTGAGAAGGGTGGTTTTAGGCCATTTTTAACCTAGGATCACCCCTCTGCATCTTTTTTTTTTTTTCCTTTTTTCAATTTAAACAAGTGGTTTTCACACATATCAAAATTTTCATTTTGTGATTTTGTCGTCTGAGTGCGGCGTTGTGTTGTTCGTCGTCTTGTGCGGCGTTTGATTTCGCGCTTGTTGCGTTGTTATTGAGCATGTTATTGTATCAGATATACTCCCAATTTGAATGAATAAATATCGTTTTGTTTTTATAAAAAAAAAAGTTAGAGAGCGCTACCATGTTTAAGAACATATAGTGTTCCAGCAAAATAAAATAAGATAGTGCTTTATTGAGCAAACTCTATCTATATTTGGGTGGAGACATTAGATAACCTTTCTTAAAAAGATGTGGATCCTCTACTGGTGTTTTTCTATACCAATGTCTACAATGCCACTATCACCTGTCCAATCCAATAGCAGCGATATTCGAACATAAATTTTTTGACATTGTATACATACTATATATAAAAGTACACTTTAACACCATTGTTAGTTTGATTAAAAGATAGAAAAAAAATTATTATTAAAATCACAACGGTATGAATATAGGGTCACACATCTTTTATGAAGTCAAAATAACTTTGGATTTGAATTAGATGAAGGTTTACAACCTAATAATCAACATTGTTAGTTTTAGTTGAGCCAAGCCTTACGAAAAATAACCTTACATCATCTTAAAACAAATGGTAGGGAATTGTATATGAATACAAAAGATAAAGAGAAAACTATTGGCAGTGACTTGTATAATCAAGGGAACAATATTTTATGCGCTCATCCTTACCGCCCTTGCAAAAGGGAAGGAGAGTATCCAAATCTGTTTATAATAGTGTCGTATACATTGCAGTAGAAAAACAGGCAACAGAGGATCTCTAGACCCCTGCAATACTAACATCTATGAGCTTACATTATTCTGTCCTCACAAACTCCTACGGACGTAGCAAAACACATCTCATCTATTATTGTCTTTTATCCAATGTTTAATGGCAGTAAATAAATATAATGACTTTCTGATGCACCAAAAGTCCAGAACTTTACTTCCAACATATCTAGTTTTATTTCATGTTAAAATAGTATATGTGCTAAAATAAAAGAATAAAAATATGATTGTTATCCGGAAATCATTTAAAATGACCGAAGAAAAATGAAAAACTTGAATAAAATTAAAACAAAACATAAAGAATCCGATTGCCCAACAGTCGGAAGATAATTTAAAATATCGTTTGTGTTTGATAAACCGCCACTCATATTTTCTTCAGCTTCTGTCCCCGGAGGCCATTCCAGAAAGCAGCTGCATTGACCGCCTTTTTTCCAGGGAGCTGAAGTTCCAATACCTGAGTTACAACATCACTAAATTCAGAAAGTGATCTTTTTCATATTAAACATCAGTGCTTCCTCAATGTTTATTCCTAGTGAAATAGAGTAAAACACATATCAAACAGTGTCTTTGAAAGCAAGTTACATTCATTAACCTGCTTGATATATTCCAGAAAAATTTCTATATAATTACAGATTTAGAGATAAATTCTGCATTTCAAGTTACAAAATGCACTTAAAAGTGTGTGCGTTCCCAATTTGGATTCCTGAAGACATTGCCGCTTCATCCAACACCATTTGTATTTAATATTAGTTTCAATTTCATGATGTAACACAGGATTCCATAGAGCAATTGGAGAAAAGAACAAGAAGGGAATATCCCCGTATTTACAAAGCTCGTGCGAAAACTAAACTAAACAGTGATTTACAAAGTATGAACTTCAGCTTGTGTAAATACATTGTAGCATTGAATTTCAATAAGTAACTGCTCAAACAAGTACTAATACTATAATTTTGGCCTAGAATTACTGTTTACAATGAATAATAATTTTTAAAAGCAAATGGACAACTTCTAGTTAACAGTCAAATGACCACCTTGGAAACAAATTCGTTTTTGCAATTAACAAGAAACAAATCCGTTTTTCCACCTCTAACTTGGAAGGAAATGTTTTTTTACTCTCTTCATCTGTTGCTTAAATAGTTTTGAATCAAATCAAGAAATAAAAAAAAAAAAAAACTGATATATAATCTTTTTCCTAAAAGTTGTTTGAGGCAAAGATGAGAAAATCACACACTAACAAGATCCATGGCCCTGAAGGTAGCATCAGATGGACATGTTAGATAACAAGAACAAAACAAAACATGAGTTTTGTTTTGTATTTCGTGAATATCAAAAGTAGAACCACACAGGACAAAAGGTAGGGATCTAAAATGGTAAAACCAAAGAGAACAGAATAGAGCAAGTATTCACATTCAGTTTTGGCCGCATGCCAAATTATACGGAAGAGTCATTACCCAATTTTTTTAGATTTACTGACACTGAAGAATCTTATCTGTATAAGAACAAGCAAGAGTTGCTCACTGAGACAACCAAAATGAAAAAGAAAATGGCAATTTAGAAGATAAATTTTGGGAGTAGTTCTCTTTCGTTTTCCTAACATAGATTGGTCCTAGAAATTGGCTTGGTATACAGATTACAGCTAAACCCTGTAACCTCTACCAGAAAGCACTTCTCTAGGTGTGCAACTATGATTTAGCACTGCAGTGATAACTGAAACTTCATGATTGATTCTCAAAACGACACATACCTCGAGTGTGGTTCCCCTTCCACATGGAAACACCAATGCACCATCGACAAATGCAATATCATCTGCTTCATTGAACTGCACACTTTCATGAGTGCAAACTCGCGTGGTTATGATTTTAATCTCCAAAGTTTTATTCTGACCATTTTTGTCAGCTACAAGAATCTTCGCTCTAGATCCTGGCCACCCTGAAAATGCACGAACCTAAAATTGTTTTGTGTCACAACTACGCAGTTCAAAAGAAATCATGAAGTTTACCTTATTATGGAGAACAGATGCTTCTTGATCAAAGGATAGCCATGATTCGTCTGGACCTATCTGCATAAAGTAGCAAAACCAAAATAAGATCAATTCCTTGTAAGGAACATAATTTATCAACTGTGTATAGTGGAATTGTTTTTCCCTTTTTCTTTATGCAGATAACAGGATATAAAATGGAGTGAACATAAAAGTAATATAACAATTTCTCCCCAATTTCAAGATTTTTTTTTTATTACTCCTCAAAACTAGATAGAGAACTTGGAGTCTGTGTTCTTCTGCTTTGTTTTCACGTGTCCTTTTTTTTTCAACTCTAACCCATTCTCTTATCAGCAAAAAAATCCAACACAAGCAATAAGTTCAAGTCTTTCATTTTTCATTTTGAACACACGTAGATCTCTTACAGCTCTTGCGCCTAATATGTACCTTATTACGAGGTGTGTTCTGAAACAAAAAGTAGTCCGCTTATTTTTTGCACAGTGACGCTTTTTTCTTTTTAGGAAGTAGGACTGGGAACACAAGGTGTCCCCACGTCCTAGCATGAATTACGATATAATGTGTTAAGTGTTCTTGTTGAACACCTGATGTACTACCATTCATCTCGTACAATTCTCATTTACAAGTTTTGTTAGGAATATGGAGGCTAAAGTAAACGTAAGTCAAATGTGGTTTATGAATGATTGTCTCAAAGGAACTTATATCATCGTCATGCAAAGAGATGGAATAACCTTGTTTCATTTTTGAGCCATCGCTAATGTTTCAGAAATAGAAAAGATTCCTAAAAGTAAATATGAAATATCAACTTAAACAAGTCTAGCAAGTAACATTGGGCAAACACAATAGAGGATCTGTTATATGTTGAACTAATAATAATAATAATAATATCAATAGGAAAATAATTTCTTCTTCCCTTCTGAGTAACATAATCAAAACTAACACTACCTTTGGTGCCAATGTAGCCTTTGAATCATCTTGGGGTTTTGCCTTCGCTCCAGCTGATCCATCAAAAATGGATGGAAGTTCCCTAATCAGAAGTTTAGATCCTGCTTTGTCAAATAAAGATATGAACTGATTCTTACTAATGACTTTCTATCAAAAAGTCTGAACTCTGAATTAGAAAAGCTTAGGGTAACACTAGGATAAAAGAACATAGGAACGCATAAGATAAATTAACATCCATGGAGAGAATAATCATACCTTTATGAAACAGAAGCTCAAGCAAATCAGGTGCCTACATATATATATATGTATCTAAAGATTTGTTAGGAGGAGGGAGTAAAAGCAATAACTTTCTAGAAAATATCACCATATGAGAAGAGAGTGTGTGCAAGGCCTGTAATGACCGAGTGAAACATGACAGCTATGAAAACACACACATACCGGCTTTGCATATGCATGATCTCAGAAATAAAAAAGTATTTGGTAACTATTTTGATCATGTACCTAAGATATTATTAAAACAATCAAAGCATCACAACCCTCAACATAATATGCAGCAGTTCTCGTAATTATTCATTGAAACCACCAGTTGAAACATTCCAGTTTGAAGATTGTTATTTTCCGTAAGCAAAAATTCATTCATTAATAAAAACACTGATAATAGCAAACCACAAAAAGGCCATGTGCCCCCAGACCTTTTATTTTGTAGCAGAGACGAGAAATTTTTACCTTGATATGATCATCAACTTGAATTGTTTCAGTAGCAATGATAGGACCAGCATCAAGTGCACGAACAGTGAATGCTAAGGATACTCCAGTTTCTTTAACACCATCCTAGTATACAAATACAAGTGAATATATAAATTATAAACAATAAATAAGCTAATAAGACAAAAGGTATAGAAGCATACAGAAGTTAGAATTGACATTAGATGAAGGAAAACAGCTGACCTGCAACGCTCTTTGAACATGGAGCAGCACCACGATAGATTGGCAAAAGGCTAGGGTGAATGTTGACCGTTCCTGAGATGATTTCAAGTAAATTTGAGCATTAGATCCATCCATATGTTTTACTTATACTATTAAAGCCGATGTTTGGGTGCCCATTTGCATCCTCAAAAGCACGGAAATTCTCTCTAAAACATGTATGAATTATTTAGAGAGAAGCAATTCTTGATTCTAGAATCAATTTTACTCAACACACCAATTTGTAGCTTCTACGGCAAAGAGAATCAATTCTACAATTTATTATATCTTTTTTAATTACTTTTTACTTAATTGTCCATTGACTAGTTAAATTAAATATCCAAAAGCAATTTTTAAATACATACACTAAAAATTATTTTTGTAATTATACATTCAAACACAATTTCGATCTAAACAATCCAAACAAATAAGTTAATAAGAATCACTACGTTAATGTATTCAAACACAAATCAATTAACCAAAAACACAGTGATAAGAAGAATGAATGGATGACTAACCAGAAGGAGGAATATCTAGAAATTTGGTGGGTAATATATTGCCATAAGCAGCCGTAATGCATAGCTGGGGTTGCAAAGCTTTTAAATCTGACAAGAAAGTATCCTGCAGGCAAGGAACGAAGAGAGTGAGTAATTGGATTTTCTTTCATTAGAGAGAATCTATGAAGCACGAATACAGACACACGGGACACGTCAACACCACTAATAATTTGAGAAAATCACATAATTCAGTGTAATTATATAGGTCGGTGTCGTGTCGGAGCTTCATAGGAGAGAATAGTTAGTTAGTTAGTTAATTACATCTCCAGCACGTTGAGGAGTGAAAATAAGATGAGAAGAGAAGCCTCTTTCAAGAGCAAAGTTGGCCAAGGGAGAGAGAGAAAGTTTTTTGCCTCGGTCTCTTCTAGCGGGTGGCTGAGTGACAATAGCAGCAACTTCAAAGGAAGAATGTGGAGAAGCAGAAGCGGTGAGAAGTGCATCGAGGACTATGGTAGAGACTTGAGGTGCGCCCAACAGAACAACGGGTTTCTTCTTTTTGGTGGTGAAAGTGGAAGTTGAAGACGCACTCTGACTCTGCACACAACATAACCGCCGAATCATTCTTCTTTCTCCGCTGCCTCTATTCTAGACTTCGTATTGTTACGACTCCAGTTATCCAACTTTATCTCATAGATCTCCAACACGTGACAATTCAAACTTTCAACAAGTTTGAAAATCATCATATCATATATCATGTATAAAAATCATATATCATGTCTATTTCATAATCGTCTTTATTAAAACTCATCATTTTCTTAATTTTACGTATATAATGGTCATTTTGTAAAATTTAATTTATTTGTTTTTAAAAAAATTAATTACAAATAATGGTCATCACAAGTGTAACCAATTTCTACAGATAACTATGAACTAATTTATAAAATGTATTTGTTTTTTAAAAAATTAATCTATTAACGATATATAAAAATCGAAATATAACAAAATTTCATAATCATCCGTATTAAAACTCATGATCTCATTCTTGTCAAAAAAACTCATGATCTCCTTAATTTTATGTGCATAATTATCATTTTGCAAAATTTAATTTATTTGTTTTTTAAAAAACTAATTACGAATAATGCTCATCACAAGTGTAAGTAATTTCCACGGATAACTATGAAACTAATTTATTTGTTTTTTAAAAAATTAATTACGGATTATGTTCATATCTACTAACATCTACTAACAATATATAAAAGTCAAAGTACAACACAATTTTATAATCGTCCTTATTAAAACTCATGATCTCTTTAATGTCGTTATTTTGAAAATAGTCATGAGTTTTCAAAATTTTATCATATCGACTATCACATATTGGTACATAAAAATTTTCTTCTTCATATATAAACATATAAAATCCTCAACGAGTGCGGTTTAAATATTTAACGGTGTTTTAAATATAACATAAAAAATTATTTAATAGACACACTTCATTAATGTTGATATTTTGAAAATAGTCGTGAGTTTCCAAAATTTTATCATATCGACTTTCTCATATATGTATACAAAAATTTGTTTCTGCAGACATCTACTAACAATATATAAAAATCGAAGTCCAGCAAAATTTCATAATTGTTCTTATTAAAACTCATGATCTCCTTAATTTTATGTGCATAACGGTTATTTTGCAAAATTAATTTATTTGTTTTTTTTTAAAATTAATTACGGACATCTACTAACAATATATAAAAATCGAAGTCCAGCAAAATTTCATAATCGTCCTTATTAAAACTCATGATCTCCTTAATTTTATGTGCATAATAGTTATTTTGTAAAATTTAATTTATTTGTTTTTTAAAAATTTAATTACAGATAATGGTCATCATATGTGTAACCAATTCCTACGAATAATTATGAAACTAATTAATATTTTTTAAATTGATTACGGATAATGGTCAAGTGTAACCAATTTCAACGGATAATTATGAAACTAATTTATTTATTTTTTTAAAAAATTAATTACGGATAATGGTCATCACAAGTGTAGCAAGTTTTTTTTGTCAAAAAAATTGCAAAATTTCATAATCGTTCTTAATTATATAATCGTCCAACAAACATTGAATGATGTTTTGCATATAAAAAAAATTATTAGAAACACCACATTGATGTTTATATATTGAAAATTATCACGAGTTTCCAATATTTTATCATATCGACTTTCTCATATATATATATATATATATATATATAATTTGTTTCTGTAGATATAAACATTTAAAATCTGCAACGGAAATGGTGCAAACATTGAACGGCGTTTTGCATATAATTTTTTTCATTTAATTAATAGAAACACTTCATTAATGTTGATATTTTGAAAATAATCACGAGTTTTCAAAATTTTATCATATCGACTATCATATATTGGTACATAAAAAAAAATTCTGCATATATAAGCATATAAAATCCTCAACGAATGCAGTTTAAATATTTAACGGTGTTTTAAATATAAAATAAAAATTTATTTAATAGACACACTACATTAATGCTGATATTTTGAAAATAGTCACGAGTTTCTAAAATTTTATCATATCGATTTTCTCATATATGTATATAAAATTTGTTTCTGCAGATATAAACTTTTAAAATCTGCAGCGGCAGCGGTGGAAACACACAACATTAATGTTGATATTTTGAAAATAGTAATGAGTTTCTAAAATTTTATCATATTGATTTTCTCATATATGTATATAAAATTTGTTTCTACTGATATAAACATTTAAATTCTGCAATGGCAGCAGTGCAAACATTGAACGGTGTTTTGCATATAAAAAAAAATTTCATTAATAGCAACATTGCATTAATGTTGATATTTTTGAAAATAGTCATAAGTTTTCAAAATTTTATCATATCGACTATCACACATCGGTACATAAAAATTTTCTTCTGCATATATAAGCATATAAAATCCTCATTAAGTGCGGTTTAAATATTTACCGGTGTTTTAAATATAAAATAAAAATTTATTCCATAGACACACTGCATTAATGTTGATATTTTGAAAATAGTACCGAGTTTCCAAAATTTTATCATATCGACTTTCTCATATATGTATATAAAAATTTGTTTATGCAGATATAAGTACATAAAATCTGCAACGGGTGTGGTGCAAACATTGAACAATATTTTACATATAAAATAAAAAGTTACTTAATAGAAACACTACATTAATTTTGATTTTGAAAATAATCATGACTTTTTAAAATTTTATCATATCGATTTTCCCATATATATGTACATAAAAATATGGTTATGCAGATATAAGTACATAAAATCTGCAACGGGTGTAGTGCAAACATTTAACGGTCTTTTGCATATAAAATAAAAAGTTATTTAATAGAAACAATACATTAATTTTAATTTTGAAAATAGTCACGAGTTTTCAAAATTTTATCATATCGACTTTCTCATATATGTATATAAAAATTTGTTTATGCAGATATAAGTACATAAAATCTGCAACGGGTGCGGTGCAAACATTGAACAATCTTTTTCATATAAAATAAAAAGTTATTTAATAGAAACACTAAATTAATTTTGATTTTGAAAATAGTCATGAATTTTCAAAATTCTATCATATCAACTTTCTCATATATCTACATAAAAATTTGTTAACGCATATTTAAGCAAATAAAATCCATAACTGGTGTGACTCAACTATTTAACAAATTTTTGTATATATAAGAGAAAAATATTTAATAGAAACATTACATTAATACTCATAATTTTCATTTAATATTTATAAACATTCTACAATATTAACAATTGTCATACCCCATTTTTTGACTCATTTTTTTTCTTTTGTTTTTCTCATTTTTTGTTCTTTATTTTTGTTCTTGTTTTCTTCTGCTTTTATTATTATTATTATCTTTATTTTCTTTTTAATATTATCACATTTTTTATTTTATTTATTTTACTTTATTATTTATTCTTTGCTTTTATTTTTACTTTTATTTCTATTATTATTACTATTATTATCTTTTTCATTGTTATTATTATTATCATTATTATTATTATTATCATTATTATTATTATTATCATTACTATTATTACTATTATTAGTATTAATACCATTATTATTATTATCTTTTTCATTAATACTATTATTATCATCCTTTTTTATTAATACTTTTGTTATTATTATCCTTTTTATCATTATTATTATTATTATTATTATCATTACTATTATTAATATTATTATTATTAATACTATTATTATTATTATTATTATCATCATTATTACTATTATCATCATTTTTACTTTTATTACTATTATTATCTTATTATTATTATTATTATTATTATTATTATTATTATTATTATTATCTTTTATTATCATTACCATTACTATTACTATTATCATCATTTTTACTTTTATTACTATTATTATCTTATTATTATTATTATTATTATTATTATTATTATTATTATTATTATTATTATCATCCTTTTTATTATTATCATTACTATTATTACTATTATCATCATTTTTTACTTTTACTACTGTTATTATCTTATTATTATTATTATGTTATTTTTACTATCATTATTATTTTATTATTATTATATTATATTATATTATTTATTATTATTATTATTATCATTACTACATTTATTATTATTATTATTATCATTACTATTATTACTATTATTATCTTTTTCATTATTATTATTATTATCACCCTTATTATTATTGTCATTATTATTATTATTATTATTATTATTATTATTATTATTTCATTATTACTTTTTATTTTTATTTTTATTACTTTTATTGTTTAAGTTTATTTTAAAAGAAGAAAAGAAAAGGAAAGAAGAAAAGGGGGGAGTCTGAGCACGTGTCTGGCACATGTGTTCAGACTCAAAGAAAGAAAGAAGAAGCCCAGCCAGGCACGTGTCTGGCACACAACTTCAGACCCAAGTTGTGCTGCCCCTGGGCAGCACTTCATCCCTGCTATTTACTCTGCTCCTGACCCTAGTTTCCCAGCCAACACCTGGCCTATTTCTTCCCTCTCTTCTTTATCAAAACCAGTCAATGATGGCTGCAAAACTGCCTGCCCTGATTGCAAAACCATTTACCCTGTTTCTGAAACAGCTGATCTGTTTCAACATTTCTTCCTTCTTCTGCAATTCAGCACGTTTTTTCCATTGTTTCTCCCCAAGCCCTGCTTTCCAGCACACTGCTTTTCCTGTTTGTCTTCTCAAAATTACAAAGATCAATCCCAAAGGGCACCTCAAATGTAGCCTGCACCCTGTTTTCCCATGTTTCCAGCAAATCCTGTCACAATCAGCCCCCATTGGGTTCTGAATTTAGCCAAAGTCTTCACCATGATCACAAGACAAGGTCACTTCCTTCCTTTTGCATTAAATGCTAGCTAAAGTCTTGGTCATGGCACACAAAACAACCCTGTTGTTAAGGGATTTGTCATGATTACATTTGATCCCATTTTGCCTATATAAGGCAAAGCAATGCAGAAGATTTAAACACGGTTCTTTGATATACAATTCAGACTAGATATTCTGAGCAATTTTTAAAAGAACCAATCCAGAATTCTCACACAATCTCAAGAACAATCAATCCAGTTTTAAACACACAGTTATTCAGACAGTTTTAACACAGCTTGTTTAACCCAGTTCAATCTAATCTTTGAGCAGTTTGTTCAGAGAAATTTAGTGCAACCCAGAACTAGAAAGAACAGCCAGAAATTCACAAACAACCTGAGCAAACCAGAAGCTCTGTTTCCAGTTTCTTACATTGCAAACAGTCATAAACCAACCAAACAATCCAAACAGCATTTAAACCTCCATAAACATCATTTCTAAAGTGAAGCATAGCAACAAAACACCATTTGTTGTTGTTGTTCTTGTTCTGCAACATTCCAGTTTTACAAAACAGCAATCATCCAAAGTTTTTTGCATTTTCTTGCATCCTAAGCCTTTGCTAGGAATTTGTAAGTCATCTTGATCTTTTTACTTTTCATTTACATCTCTGTTTGCATTTGTTTTGGATTCCTGTTTGATTCAACATCTTTTTCTGCATTATTAGTTGGTTTTTTAACTCATTGTGAACTGAAAACATCTTCTAAAAAACCTCAAAGAAATCCCAAAGTTTGAGAAACATCAAAACAGAAGTGAGATACTTCTTTTTCTAACTAAATTCGAAAGTTTTTCACCCCTTTGAGGTTCTGAAATAAAAAATCATTTAGAGTCTGAACAGTACTTCAAACTCTGAAGTTCAGAGTCTGAACAATGCTTCAGACTCTGAAGTTCAGAGTCTGAAGGTCAACAAAAGTCAACCCATGAACAGTGCTTCTGAGGGTCAACAAAAGTCAACCCATGAACAGTGCTTCTGAGGGTCAACCAAAGTCAACGCATGAACAGTGCTTCATAAGCACTGTTCATTCAGCTTCTGAAGCATTTTTTCTGGGCAATTTTTTAAGGTTCAGAAGCAGCTTCTGGGCATTTTTTAAGGTTCAGAACTTGACTTTTCTTTTGAACTTTTTTTGAAAGGGTTAAAATTCATTTTTTTTCAAATTATAACAAGTGTTTTTGCTCTTGTTTGAGATTTCATAGAGTTTCAATACACTTGCACAACAAGTTTGTTCATTTTTTCAACTTTAAACTTGAACAACACTTGTTCATTTTTCAACAATACACTTGAACAATACTTGTTCATTTTTTCAAATTTGAACAACATCTTGTTCATTTTTCAACTATAAACTTGAACAACATCTTGTTCATTTTTTCATTCAAAAACTTGTTTGTCCAACAAATTTGAACAACAACTTGTTCATTTTTCAAACTTGAACAACAAACTTGTTCATAGGTTGCAACAACTAATTTGAGTAACAAACTTGTGTTTAAGTTTTTTTAACCAAGTGTTTTTGCTCTTATTTGGGATTTCATTGAGTTTCAAAAACAAACTTCAAAAACAAGCTTTGTTCATTTAAAGTTTCAATAACTAAATGTTAATGCTTTCAATCTTGGCTTCATATTATCTTTTTTTATTAAATTATCATTCTATTTTCAATATACCAAAAGCATAAAAAACAATTTTCTTTTTGTGAGTGAAAAAGGAAAACTTGGGTAGACATCCGACGCTTCCCCGAATATTCGGAAACGAGGTAAACACTTCGCTTTTGTTTATTCGTCCTCCGTTTAAAATCAATCCTAACTCACCAAATTAAACCTTTTCACGTCCATGCGCGTTTTCAAACGGATACCATCGCCCAAGTACGAGTCCGTCCTTTTTACCTTCATTAAGCTACCATCACAACGGTAGTAGGTAAAACTTTTTATCGGTCTTCATTAAGCTATCATCACAACGATAGTAGACCATGTGCTCTTTTTTGCATTAGAAAAAGTAAACTTTTTCGCCCAAGCGCGATCAAATCATTTTTCATAATTAAAATCAATCAACACACAAACAAACTTTTGCTACAAAGAACTATGTAGCTTTGAATTCTCCATCGCACCGGGAGATACGTAGGAGCAAGATTGAACTCTTGTCAAGCACATTAATAAAAAACTCATTTTTAGTCTTTTAATCTTTTCTCTTCTCGTTTCCTTTATTTATTTAAGCTTTTTTTATCTTTTAATCTTTTCTCTTTTGTTCTTTCTTTTATTTATTTCTTTTACAAACATTTGGCATAAACTAACACAATTAAACGCTAAACTAACTAATGGTTCCCGTTGAGTACAACGGATGTGAGGGGTGCTAATACCTTCTCCTCGCATAATCGATTCCCGAACCCAAAATCTTTAAAATGTGGTAATTTAGAACTTTTTTCCACTTTTCTTTTGAAAAATTAAAAGTTCAGTCGTGAATCAAATTAGCGAGTCAAAGCTTATCAATAGCTTGATCTCCGAAAATCACCGCGACAAAAATGGCGACTTCACTGGGGAGAAAAGATTTGGAGAATCAACCCTAGTTAGTTGGTTTACCTTTTAGTGTTAGTTTGTTTGCCTTAAATGTTTGTTTATTTGTGGTTTTTATTTTCTTCATTTCATTTCATTTTATTTTTTCGCCTTTTATGTTTTTGTGCTTTTATATTGAGGTTGTGATATCCCAAAACACATTTTGAGTGGAGCTCTACACCCGGGTTTGAAAAACACATAGGCTTAGGATGGTGGTTGCGTAGTATTGGCTTTCGAGATAGACATCTCGTTTAGTCAATATGAAGACCCCGCTTATAGATGGTCCTCTTCGTGAAAGGTTGTCATATAATGGTTAACCCGTTATTATGGCAAAATTCCGAATTGGACCCCTAACTCTAAGAACCTTCTTCTTAGCACCTTTTTCAAACTTCATCTAGAGGAGACGCACTCGTGAAAGGTTGTCATATAATGGTTAATCCGTTATTATGGCAAAATTCCGAGATGCCTCCATGACTCTAGGTACTCTAAAACTCAAAAATCCTAGAACCACCCTTGGTGAGAACCTTGATATAGAAAGCACGTAGAGCTAAACCCCCGTAGGGAGCCTTCCCTTTAAGCTTTATTTCCATTTATCCATACCCACATAAAACATACATGCATTGCATCCACATGCATAAAATCATTTTTTTTAATATACAAGTTTGTTTTTAGGGAATTGCAAAGGCTAAAGGTGTGTTGCAAATGTCTAACAAGTTAAACACGGGCTCCGAGAAAAGAAGAACTTTATCATTGAAAGTCGAACTCCCGGATTTGGAAAGTCTTAGAATTTTGAGTGTCGAGTTAACCGCAATCCCCAAGAGTGCTTTTGTCTTCAAGTATGGGGACATCCTCGACCTCTTGTTCACAAATGTTCGGGCAAACGCTATTACAGCGCTAGCACAATTCTATGACCCCCCCGTTGAGAAGTTTCCTATTCCAAGACTTCCAATTAGCACCCACACTTGAAGAATTCGAAAGGATTATGGGCATTCCTCCAAAAGGCAAAGGTTCGTATGTGGAAATTGGCCATTCTCCCAAAGTTGAAAAATTGGCGGAAGCTCTAAACATTGAAGTATCCGGGTTTGTTAGCAATGTGAAGACTAGAGGGAAAGCTCCCGGTTTTCTCCGAAGTTATCTAGAGAAAAAGGCTCGTGAATTTGCTTCGTCCCGAGATATGAAATCATTCAACAACGTGCTAGCCCTCCTTATTTATGGCTTGGTACTGTTTCCCTCCACCGAAAACTTTATTGATTTTGCCGCAATCAGTGTCTTTTGGGTTGTGCTTACAAAGGACAAAGATCCAGTTCCTGCACTTTTGGCCAATGTGTACTATACTCTCCACATGCGTCATGAGAAGCTAGGTGGCAATATTATCTGTTGCTTTCCTTTATTCTATCATTGGTTCACATCTCATGTGCATGGTGTTGAGTATTTTGGTGTTGGCTGCATATTTTGGCAAATCCAATGTGTTGAATAGAAGCATCTTAATGTGTAGAACAAATCTTCAGTTGCAAGTTTTTCATTTTGAAGTCATTCAGAAGCTGAAATCACCTTCAGAAGCTGAAAGTTACTTCAGAAGCTGAAATGTGCTTCTGAAGCATCAGACGCACTGTAGCAGAGTTGACTTTTGTTGACTTCTTCAGAAGCTGCATTTTTTCCAAGTTATTTTGGGGCAAATCTTGGCGAGATTTAACAAGGATATATCCACGCATATTGCTTCTAGATTGCTGATTAATTTGGAGGAGATCTTTTGAAGATTGGCTCGTATTTTATGAAGTTCATATTTCCTGAAGAAATCTTTTGCAGATACATTGAAGATTTATATGTTTCCTTTTCAAGCCTTGCATAATTCAGAAACATATCTATTTTAGAAGATTTAATTCAGATTAATATTGCTTGTTGAAGATTATAAAAGGAGGAGTGCTGCTGCTATTCAAGATATACGTAGATAGAGTTATAATTCAGAAATTCAGTCTGTGTGTTAAACTTAGAGTTTTATTTGTGCACCACTCATTGTTTGAGTTGGTTTAGTGTTTTTATTGAGTTGTAAATTCATTCTGTAGGTACGAATGAAGGTTTGTTATTGAAGTTTTATTCAAAAACAGGGTAGTTTTCAGGGTTGTTCAAGTGACTGGGTTGCAGTTGCTTGAATAGGAAGTTAGTGGTTACTAATACTCAAGAGTTGGGTAGAAGTCTGACTAGGTGGAGATTGATTGCTTGGGATAGGAACTGGGAGTCAGTGTCTGAGTCTTAAGGATTAATTCCAATAGTGGATTTCCTTCCTGGATTGGTATCCCCCAGAGTAGGAGGTGTTTACTCCGAACTGGGTTAACAAACCTTGTGTTTTTTAGCTTTCCTGCACTTTTAATTTCTGCTACTTAACTGTTATTAATTGTGCTAAGTTTTTGTTCCGAACCTGTTAACTCTGTGTTATTGCCTGGCCAGAATTTCACATGGACCAATCACGGATGAACAAGATGGATAAGAATGAATGGTCTCAGTTTTTGGCATCCCTTACCGAAAACATGATCTGTTGGTATCCAAGGAAGCTCGACATCAAAGAAATCATCATCAGTTGTGGGGAGTTCCCAAATGTGCCACTCATAGGATCCAAAGCATGCATAAACTACAATCCAATTTTGTCTCTAAGACAATTGGGACGTCCTATGTGGGATAAACCCGAAGAAAAATCCTTGGAATGTCTAGTGTTACATGACTTGGGTGCCAATGACCCTGTGATGTTACAAAAAATTATTCGAGCTTGGGGAAATGTTAACAAGAAGTAAAGTGATGGGAAACGCAAGATTGGCGCTACCAAAGAGACTTACCGACAGTGGGTCAAAGAAAGAGTCCAAAAGGTGAAACTACCTTTCATTGTCAAAACCCCTATTCCACCTAGGTCCCCCGAACTTATTCCTAGCTCAATAGAGGAAGCGAATGAGCTCAAAGCAACCATTGTGCAGCTCAACAAAGGAAAAGAGGAATTGCAAGCTACTCTACTCAAAACTATTCAAGAAAATTGTGAGCTAAAAAGGGAAAGAATTCAAAAAGACAAGATCATTGAGAGTAGCAACAAAAGGTTAAGGCTTGAGGAGGATGACAAGCGCAAGGTGCAAGATTGCTTGGGAGGAGCAAATTCTCAGCTCAAACATAAGAACCTAGAGCTGGATGAACTTTTAGATAGCATCCACGAGCTAAAAGAGCTATGGAAAAGATCTCAAGTTGGAAGGGGGAAGCTAAAAGAAGAACTTGAGATTGCAAAGCAACAGCTTAACAGCATGGCGAGCGAGTACGAAGGGTATGTATTGAATGAGAGGCTGCAACAAGAGGCATTGAAAAGAGCACTTGTGAGAAGCCAAGCGGAATTAAAAAGAGAACAAGAATATCTTGAAGAATTCCAGAAATTCAGTGACCACCAAGGAGAGGTTTGTGAAGACCTCAAAAGGAAGAATGAGGGGTGGGAACACCGCTTTATGAACTTGGTTGATTCAGTTGAAAACGGAACTCTTTTTCGAGTACTCCATGACGAGGGTGTGCATTGGAAGAATTTGTTTTCAAGACTAGCCCAGTTAGCTAATGATGTGATCAAAACCATCCCTACAAAGTTGGAAGCAGCTAACGCGGCAATGCATCCATTGAACACTCCTTCCGAAGTCATTATTTTTGTTGAATTCTGTAAGACTATGATAAGAGACTTTAGGGAGAAGATTGAGGCGGTCTAAGAATTTGTAATTCTCCTGTTTGTATGACTCTTTGATCATTAATGAAAAATCTTTTTTGTTATCTCTGTTTCTCTTTATCTCAATGCCTTTACAATTGGAAGATATTTGCAAAAGCACCAAAAACCTTGCAATTCCCTGAAACATTAATCATCATCATAAATAAAAAGAAATCTTTTCATGCATTTACATTAACATCATCCATAACATGCATACATTCGTTTTCATACTCAAAAAAACTCATTCCCCTTCTCATCACCAGGATTTCTTACAATCCAAAATTCATCGGCGTTCGCATTACAAACACGTCATTCCAGTCAAAGAAAGTGGCTCGTCGTCCCAAATCAACCTACACGTACAACACTCGGGCAAATATAAGAAAGAAGATGGAACATTTGGAACAAGAAAACCAAGAACTCCGGGGAGAATTGACGTCCATGCGGACCGAAATCGAGAAATTATCAGAGTTGGTAAAACTATTAGCGGCTGCACAAGTTCCGCCAACGCCTCCTCCTCCCTCCAGCTCTCTAGCTCAAGTAGCAGCTTCTAATACTTCGGCTCCAACAGTGCACGCCGATGCTCCACAGCACACCATGCCTCCCGGGTGTCCCTGGGGCATGCCTCTCAGCTTTGGTGAAGAATTTGTCCCCATTCCTACCACACATCAAGAAATTCCTGTTCCTCAACCCGAGGTTACTTTTCCCCAGGCTACTGCGGCCTTTTCAGCTCCAGTGATTCATACCACCCCATATGACCATGGACCTATCTTTCACGCAGAAAGTATAGGGGCTCAAGATCGGATGGATGATTTTCAAGAAATGTTCGACGAAATGCAACGGGAAATCAAGGCCCTCCGTGGGAAGGATCTGTTTGGGAAGAACGCCCACGACCTTTGTCTAGTGCCGAATGTCAAGATTCCGCCCAAGTTCAAGGTCCCCGAATTTGAGAAGTACAAGGGAAACACTTGTCCTCAAAGCCACCTAGTAATGTATGCTAGGAAGATGTCTACCCAGACAGATAATCATCAACTACTCATCCACTACTTCCAAGACAGTATAACTGGTGCCGCTTTGAAATGGTACATGAGTTTGGACAGCACCAGGATCCAAACTTTCAATGACTTAGGAGAGGCCTTTGTTCGCCAATATAAGTACAATCTGGACATGGCCCCAGACAGAGACCAGCTCTGGGCCATGGCCCAAAAAGATAAAGAGACTTTCAAGGAATATGCCCAAAGATGGAGAGAGGTTGCTGCTCAGATTAGCCCACCTCTAGAGGAGAAAGAAATGACCAAGATTTTCCTAAACACTCTTGGTTCATTTTATTATGAGCGGATGATTGCAAGCGCACCTAGTGATTTCACTGAAATGGTGAATATGGGCATGTGCCTAGAGGATGCGGTCCGGGAGGGACGTTTGGTGAAGGAAAGTGCCCCAGCCAGCAGCACAAAAAGGTTTAGGAACAGTTACCCAAAAAAGAGGGAGCAGGACATTGGCATGATTTTCCATGGAAGACCTCGCCAAGAGTACTCAGCCTACCTGCATGTTGCCACCATTTTGTTGGAACAAAATGTGTTAAACAACTCTCTTATGAATTAAGGGGGAGATTGTTGAAACATTATGTGTAAACATATCTCTCTTTATGGTTTTGATGATAACAAAGTGTTATTTAGAAAATTGGTTATTTGCTAATGCTTTGTTCAAGTGATTTCAGAACCACGTGTTAAATGATCAGAATTTGATAATGGTTATGGAAGAACAAGCTTAGAGCAAGAAAGGAAAGCTTAGAAGCAAGTTGCAAAGCTCAAAGAGAACTGGGTGCTTCTGAAGTGGTCCTGAAGTGGTGCTCCTGAAGAGTGCTCCTGAAGTGGTACTTCTGAAGTGAGAGTCTGAAGCCTGCGTCTGAAGGCAGCTTCTGAAGTCTGAGTCTGAAGGCAGCTTCTGAAGAAAGTCAACAAAAGTCAACATCTGAAGACCTGCTTCTGAAGTCTGAGTCTGAAGGAGTGCTTCTGATGCACTGTTCACGCAGAAGCTTCTGAAGGCTGATGTGGCATGGAAAGCAACTGGTACTGTGCGCATTTAATGCCTGGATGTGTCAGAACAACCCAATGGAACAGTTGTCTCCCTGACCCAGACATTCCCCAGCTTTTAAGGTAGGCAAGTTCAAAAATGGCTGCTGCTCTGTTTTCTGGAAAAAGTTCAACACACAATTGCAGCAAACCTAGCTATCAACTTGCAACGGCTCTTTCCTCAAATTATGCAAATCTTCAACAGCTCTATTTCCTCTATAAAAGGAAGAAGATTTGAAAAGGAAATTGTCTAAGACTCTTGAAATCAAATTGCTGAACCTTGCTCTGTTTTGCTGTCAAGTTCAAAAACTCTTAGAAATTCTTTTGTCTTGTAACTTAGAATTTCTTAAGGTTAAGAGTCTTAACCTGTGTTGTATTAAGAGAACACCTCTGATATTTTATCAAGTGTTCAACCCAAACTCATTTATTTGTAAACCAGTTTGGTCCCTAAAGTCTCAGTCTGTATACTGAGCAATTGTAACCTCATTCCTTTGTGGTCTGAGTCAGAAGTCTCTTGACTTAGTGTCTTGAGCATTGGGAAGTCTCTTAACTTAGTGTCTTGAGCATTGGAAGCCTCTTCCTTTGTGGTTGAGCATTAGAAGCCTCTTCCTTTGTGGTTGAGCAACTGGAAGTCTCTTCCTTAGTGGTTGAGCAAGTGTAATCTTCTGATTATAGTGGAACTCTCTTGTTGGAAAACAAGGGGACTGGACTACTTCTCACATTGAGAAGGAACCAGTATAAATCTTGTGTGTCTCTCTCTTCCCTTCTCCTTTTACTTATTAATCCGCTGCAAATACTCTTGATAATAGTTTAGAACCTGGTTCTGAACTAGTGTTAAGCTTTTGAAAAGGAAAAGAACCTAGTTTTTTGAGTCACACAATTCAACCCCCCCTTCTTGTGTGTGTTTTTCTCACCTTCAGTTGGTATCAGAGCTCCGGTTCTGATATTAACACTTAATAGTGTGTCAGTCTTGATCCTGAGCAAAACATGTCTGATAATGAAGATTCACCTCCTCCTCCTCCACCTCCTCCTAGACATACTTCTGTTCAATATGACTATGGTACTGATGATAGAAAGTCTAGGTCACACAATAAACCCCCTATGTTTACTGGTGACCCAGAAAAATTCTCTTGGTGGAAGAGTAAAATGTACAGTCATATTATTGGGATTGATGATTCACTATGGGACATCATAGAAGATGGAATCACAATTCTAGTTGATGAAGAAGGTGTTGCTGTCAACAGAAGAGCTCTAAGTGATGCAGAAAGAAAGATCTATAGGAAGCATCACAATGCCAGAGGTATCATTGTGGATTCATTACCTCACAATGAATATTAGAAGCTGAGTGACAAGTCAACAGCCAAAGCTATATTCACATCCCTCTGCTCTAACTATGAAGGTAACAAAAAGGTTAGAGAAGCTAAGGCAAACATTCTTGTTCAGCAATATGAAATGTTCAGAATGAAAGAGGATGAAAATATTGAGACAATGTTCTCAAGATTTCAGACTCTGGTTTCTGGACTTCAGATTCTGAAGAAGAGTTATACCACAGCTGATCATGTAAATAAAATCCTTAGAAGTCTGCCATCCAAATGGAGACCTAAAGTGACTGCTATTGAGGAAGCTAAGGATCTGAATACTTTAAGTATTGAGGATCTGATAAGCTCCCTCAAGGTGCATGAACTGGGACTCAATGAGGATGAGCCTGTTAGAGAACCAAAATCATTAGCTTTGAAATCTAAAAGAAAGCCTGCTAAAGCTTTGAAAGCTATTTAATATGAAGAAGAATTTCCCAGGAAATTCTGATGAAGATTCAGATGCTGATGAGCTTGCAATGCTTTCTAAGAGAATTCAGTATCTAATGAATAGAAAGAAAAAGTTCTCTAACAGAAGCAGTAACTTTAGAGGATCTGGTTCAAAGAGGGATAACCAGAAGGAGAGCTGCTACAACTGCAAAAAGCCTGGGCACTTCATTGCTGACTGTCCTGATCTTCAGAAGGAAAAGTCTAAAGAGAAAGCAAAGAAGTCCAGCTCAAAGTCCAGCAGTTTCAGAAACAAGCTTAAAAGAGCCTCATGGCAACATGGGATGATCTGGATAATGAGTCAGAATCTGATGAAGAAGAAGCAAACCTGGCCTTGATGGCAACTGCATTTTCTGATGCAGAATCTTGCTCAGATTCTGATGAAGAAGATGAGGTATATACTGAACTCTCTAGATCTGAATTAATTGAAACAGTTAATGATCTCATGAGTCATCTAAAAAGCAAGTTAGGAGAAATTAAATCTTTGAAAAATAAAACCAACTTGCTATCTGAGGAAAATCTTAAACTTCAGAATCAAATATTTGAATATGATGAAGAAGTTGAAGAACTCAGAAAAGAGGCTCATAAGAAATCTTAAGAGGTTCCTAATGAACATGAAATAGCTCTTCAGGATTTCATCTTAACTGGATTCAATAGAACTAAAGTTGCCTCTATGATGTATAATATGATCAGAAACAAAGGTGAAGGCATTGGCTATGATTAATTCAAACCTTCAAATGAATTAAACTCACCTTCCTGTTCTGAAAATATTTTAAAAGGCAATGGTATATGCTCTGTGCCTGCTTCTGATAACTCTGAGAAGTTGAAAATGTCAGAATCTGAGACTAAGTCTGAAGTTCTGAACAGCTCAGACTCTGAAGCCTCTGAACCTAAGGGAAAGATGAAGGCAAATGTTAAAACCTTGCCTAAATCTAAGCCAAAAGGTCCCAAGCCTAAGAGTAAGAGAAAATCAGACTCTGAACCTGAAAATGTTCAGAATCTGAAGAGTTCAGAACCTGGAACTAGTAAGTCTCAGAATCTGAATAATTCACAATTTTCAAAGACTGAGTTTATTAAAACTTCAAAATCTATTAAACCAGTCAATACAAAACATTTTCAATCTTAGAATGTTAAGCAAAGCAAGCAAAAGCAAACCAATCAGTTTTCTGCTTCTAATTGTTTTAAGAAAGGCAAAACTGAAGCTTGCCTTGTGCCTGAAGCTAGCAGAGTTAGAATTCTGAGGAAATCAGAACCAAAGCACTCAAAAGGTCAGACTTTGAACAACTCAGAACCAAAGACCTTCAAGTCTCAGGTTCTGAAGAAATCTGAGTCCAAACCTTTGAGAACTCAAGTTCTGAAGAACTCAGGTTCTGAAACTCAGACTTATTCAAGATACAAGGATTCATATCCAAAGTATCAGAACAAGTCTAAATATCATAACTTCAGACACAAGATGAAAAGGCCAAAACCTTTCAGGACTAACCCCAAAGGACCCATGAAAATCTGGGTACCTAAGTTTGAGATTATTTCAATTGCAGGTATGCTTAACATCCAAAGAAAAGGAAAGGTCATGGTACCTGGACAGTGGATGCTCGCATCATATGACAGGGGACAAGTCTATGTTCCAAACCCTAACTCTGAAAGAGGGAGGAACTGTGGGGTTTGGAGGAAGTCAGAAAGGAAAGATCATTGGTACTGGTAAGATAGGTAATTCTTCCCTGTACATTGATAATGTTTGGCTGGTAGATGGACTTGGACATAATTTACTTAGCATAAGTCAATTATGTGATAGTAATTATGAAGTCCTGTTTAATAAGAACACATGTACTGTAATCAATAACAAAGATAAGTCTGTAGTGTTCAAAGGCAGCAGGAAAAACAATGTTTATAAAATAAACTTTTCTGAATTGGTTCAGCAGAAGGTAGTTTGCCTTCTGTCTGTGAGTGATGAGAAATGGGTGTGGCACAAAAGGCTGTGACATGCTAACTGGAGACTCATCTCTAAGCTTAGCAAGTTACAGCTGGTCAGAGGCTTACCCAGTATTGATTATCACTCAGATGCTCTGTGCTCAGCATGCCAAATTGGAAAATTTTCTAAAACTTCTTTTAAATCTAAGAACATTGTTTCCACCTCAAAACCTTTAGAACTCCTTCACATTGATTTGTTTGGTCCTGTTGGAACAGCTTCAATCAATGGGAAGAAGTATGGACTTGTGATTGTTGATGATTACAGTAGGTGGACTTGGGTTAAATTCCTCAGAACCAAAAATGAAACATATGATGTGTTTTACAAATTCTGCAAACAAGTACAAACTGAAACTGATTTGAAAATTTTAAAAATCAGAAGTGATCATGGTGGGGAATTTGAAAATGAACCTTTTGAAAATTTTTGTGAAGATCATGGAATTCTCCATGAGTTCTCTTCTCCTAGAACTCCACAACAAAATGGAGTTGTAGAGAGAAAGAACAGGTCTTTACAAGAAATGGCCAGAACCATGATCCTTGAATCCAAAATTGCTAAGTACTTTTGGGCAGAAGCTGTAAACACAACATGTTATATTCAGAACAGGATCTATATCAGACCCACTCTGAATAAAACAGCATATGAACTGTTTAAAGGAAGAAAACCAAGCATTTCTTATTTTCATCAGTTTGGTTGTCCATGTTACATACTAAATAATAAAATCTACCTAAAGAAATTTGATGCCAAGGCTCAAAAGGGTACCTTTTTAGGATACTCAGAGAGATCTAAGGCATACAGGGTGTATAATTCTGAAACACATGTTGTTGAAGAAGCTATACATATTAGGTTTGATGATAAGAAGCCTGGTAATGAAATACCAGAGCTGGTTGAGAGTTTTGCAGATGTCAGAATCTCAGAAGATCCTTCAGAAGCTGAACCCAGTTCAGAGTCTGATGAAGGTTCAGAAGCTGAAAACAATGAAGAATCTGAGAAACTCTCTGATAAAGTGATAAGTGCCTAAAAGTAGTTATCTTTTGATATATTTTAAGGCACTTATGTTACTTGTTTTACAAGTTATCTTAGGATAAGCTCGTATTTGTGGTTAAAATGCAATATTTGTGATCCTAAGTCTTACCCCATGTTATTATGCAGGAATTTCATGCTTGGACCTGATTGGAGCAAAGAAAATGAAGTTTTGTTAAAGCCATCGCTACAAGCGCAAGTCTCATCGCTACAAGCGAGGATAGGCAGGGAATTTCAGGACTTCATCGCTACAAGCGCCAGAAGCCTCGCTAGAAGCGAGCCTAGGCAGGGAAAATTGAGAGTTCATCGCTTCAAGCGATGGACTGGACGCTAGAAGCGAGCCTAGGCAGGGAATTTGAAGGTTCCATCGCTAGTAGCGACAGATCTCGTCGCTACAGCGACCAAGGGCGGTTTAATGCTAAGTGATGACGTGGAGCTCTCTCATTGGCCAAGAATACTTCCTCGCTACAGCGACAGGCTGGTCGCTTGTAGCGAGCGTGAAAAATCTCAGAAATATAAAAGCTTTTTAAGCTCATTTTTTCATATAATCAGTTGAATACCAGATTTTACAATTTCCAGAGCTTGAAATCTTTAATTTCTAGAGAGAGAATAGGCATAAAAGGAGGCAAACTTCATAGAGCAAAAGGAATTCAAGTGAAGATTACACTAAGAAGCTTTGAGAAATCAAGCCTTAGCATATTCTCCATCTTCCTTTCTACTTTTGCATAGTTATCATGAGAATGATCAACTAATCTCCTTTGTTGGGATTATTAGGTAATCAATCACTCTTAGTTGTAAACTTTTGATATTTTAAATATATGATTCTAGCATTTGTATATACCATTGAATTTGTTCTTGTTTTCCATTCTTATATTTGATTTAAATGATGTTGAAAAATACTTTTGAATCTAGGTTTATAATGATATTCTATCAAAATAAGAAATTCTAGAAATGAGATTTGGTTTTGATAATTACATTAAGTATTGGATCGTAAAGCTTTCGAATCGTTTAATAGACTGAGAAATCGTCGATTAAACGATACGATAGATCTCACGACGTCATGGACACGAATGACGTTGTCGAGTTATACGTGATAATGTCGTATATAAGGAAAAGCTAGAATCCATATTTATGATCAATCGAATACAATCGACGTATGATTGATGAACTTTAATCCTAACACCTTTTATGTCCTGTTACTCTACGTTTTATTTATAATGCTTTTAATGTCGAGTAGTGTTAGTAATGAAAAGGATTAAACCCTAACTTAAGACGATAATCGACGTTGAACGGTTTATGATATCGCAATAATCCCTGTGGAAACGATCTAAAAATATACTTGCTTTTGTGATTTAACATAAAGACACTACTCCTGAAGCTAATCAAGACCAGCATGGTCCTGAACAAATCCCTGATGGTTCTTCAGAAGCTAATCCACCCAGAACCTCATTCAAGTACAAGTCTTCACGTCCTGAGGAGTTGATCATTGGAAACAAGAACAGTCCAAGGAAGACAAGATCAGCATTCAGTCAGAATGAGTCTATGCTTGGCCTGCTATCCATGATTGAACCCACAACTGCTGATGAAGCACTTGCTGATGATGGCTGGATTGTAGCAATGCAAGAAGAACTGAACCAGTTTCAGAGGAATGATGTCTGGGATCTTGTTGCAAGACCTGATCATAAGAACATCATTGGAACAAAATGGGTGTTCAGGAACAAGCTCAATGAACAAGGATAAGTGATCAAAAACAAGGCTAGATTAGTAGCTCAAGGGTACAGCCAGCAAGAAGGAATTGACTACACAGAAAATTTTGCTCCAGTAGCAAGACTGGAAGCAATCAGGTTACTTCTTTCTTATGTTGTTAATCATGATATCATCCTGTATCAAATGGATGTTAAGAGTGCTTTCTTAAATGGTGTAATTTCTGAAGAAGTGTATGTAAAACAACCTCCTGGTTTTGAAGATGTTAAATATCCAAATCATGTTTTTAAACTTAAGAAGTCTTTGTATGGTCTAAAACAAGCTCCCAGAGCTTGGTATGAAAGACTAAGCAACTTCTTAATTAAAAATGGTTTTATAAGAGGTCAAGTTGACAACACACTCTTTAGAAAAACTGTTAAGAAAGAAATTTTAATTGTGCAAATATATGTGGATGATATCATATTTGGTTCTACTAATGCCTCCCTTTGCAAAAAGTTCTCAAAGTTAATGCAGGATGAATTTGAAATGAGCATGATGGGTGAGCTGAAATTCTTCTTGGGAATTCAAATCAACCAATGCAAGGATGGTGTTTATGTTCATCAGTCCAAATACACTAAGGAGCTTCTGAAGAAGTTCCAGCTGGATGATTGCATGCTGATGACAACACCAATGCATCCCACCTGCACCTTAAGCAAAGAAGACAATGGCTCTAAAGTAGATCAGAAGCTGTACAGAGGTATGATAGGTTCTCTTTTATACTTAACTGCTTCTAGGCCAGATATTTTATTTAGTGTATGTCTGTGTGCTAGATTTCAGTCAGATCCTAGAGAATCTCATATGACTGCTGTCAAGAGAATCTTTAGGTATCTGAAAGGAACAACTAATTTGGGACTTCAGTATAAGAAATCTCTAAATTATAAGCTAGTTGGATTCTGTGATGCTGACTATGCTGGGGACAGGATTGAAAGAAAATCCACCAGTGGAAACTGTCAGTTTCTTGGTGAGAATCTGATATCCTGGGCCAGCAAGAGACAAGCAACCATTGCTTTGTCAACAGCAGAAGCAGAATACATCTCAGCTGCAAGTTGTAGCACACAACTGCTCTGGATGAAACATCAATTAGAGGATTATCAGATTCATGCAGATAATATTCCTATTTATTGTGATAATACTGCTGCAATATGTCTGTCTAAAAATCCAATTCTGCATTCTAGAGCCAAGCACATAGAAATAAAACATCATTTTATAAGAGATTATGTTCAGAAGGGTGTTTTAGATATTCAGTTCATTGATACTGATCATCAATGGGCTGACATATTCACAAAACCCCTAAGAGAAGAAAGATTCAATTTCATTAAAAAGAATCTGAACATGCACTTTATCTCTTGAAAATGTGCTTGAATCTGAATGAAATCCTTGATTCTGAGTTTATCATAAGCTAAGACTTATCAGATACTCAGTTTCTGAGAATCTGAAGAAAGTTAAGCCTGAAAAACTTTAGAGTCTGAAGGTTCAGAACCTGGATTTTCTGACTTCTGAATCTGATAGGAATCTAATGTTTGGTCAGAATCTGATAAGTATAACCCTGGGCAATGATGATTAAAGCTTTGAAAGTTTATACTCTAATCCTCCCAAAGTCATCAATTTAAAAATGTGATTTTCTGTTCTGGTATCAATTGCTTTAATTTCAATTGGTATCAGTTTGTTTTTAAATGTTTTAGCACAGACACATTTTTTCAAATGCTCAAACTGTATCAGACATGTTCAGCTTTTAGAATTTTTTTTTTTTAATTTGGTATCAGACTCTGAGATAAACCTTCAAATTTGGTATCAGGCTCTGAGATAAACCTTCAATTGGTATCAGACTCTGATATAACCTTTCAGTTGGTCTATGATCTGAATTATTTTGTTTTAAAAATGAGTTAGACCTGCTCTGATACTAAACAAAATATACTGAACAAACCATGTCTGAACACAGAATGCTCTGATCAGAAGCTCTGAACTTTTTCTGCTTCTGAACAACAATCTATTTTCAATGCAATGTCATATACTCATTGAAAATCAAGTATGCTCTGATGATCATCTTTGCTGCTTGATTATCCATATGATTGCATAAAAATCTCACATGTTTTTTCAAACTCCTTTCAATGCTCTGATACATATGTTTTCAAACCCTTTTAAAAACTTTTTGTTGATGACAAAAGGGGGAGTAAGGTAAAACAAGTATTAAAGCTCCTGAGCTCAAATATAAGTTAAATTCTGTCAATGTATTAACTTATGAAAGGGGAGTAAAAGGTATTAAAGCCTGAGGCTCTGAACATAAGTTAAAGTTCTGATGAAAATTAACTTATGAGAACTGAATTTAATTTTAGCCTCTGAATTGAAGTTCTGTGAGATACATAACTCTTAGTGAGTTAAAAAGAATTTAAAATAACTTGGATAAGACTCAAGGAGCTTACAAAACTCATCCTGTGGATTATCAGACCTAGGGGGAGCTTACAAACCTCTCCAAAAGTCAGATTGTTAATTAAACTTAACAACAATTCTGAAATTTTCACATGTGTGATTTAAACTGAACTTAATTAACTTGGATCAGACTCAGGGGGAGCTTACAAACCTCACACCCTGCAGTTAACCTGTTAATTAAGTTAACAACAATTTTCTGATTAATACTTATGTTTGTCATCAACAAAAAGGGGGAGATTGTTGGAACAAAATGTGTTAAACAACTCTCTTATGAATTAAGGGGGAGATTGTTGAAACATTATGTGTAAACATATCTCTCTTTATGGTTTTGATGATAACAAAGTGTTAAATAGAAAATTGGTTATTTGCTAATGCTTTGTTCAAGTGATTTCAGAACCACGTGTTAAATGATCAGAATTTGATAATGGTTATGGAAGAACACGCTTAGAGCAAGAAAGGAAAGCTTAGAAGCAAGTTGCAAAGCTCAAAGAGAACTGGGTGCTTCTGAAGTGGTCCTGAAGTGGTGCTCCTGAAGAGTGCTCCTGAAGTGGTACTTCTGAAGTGAGAGTCTGAAGCCTGCGTCTGAAGGCAGCTTCTGAAGTCTGAGTCTGAAGGCAGCTTCTGAAGAAAGTCAACAAAAGTCAACGTCTGAAGACCTGCTTCTGAAGTCTGAGTCTGAAGGAGTGCTTCTGATGCACTGTTCACGCAGAAGCTTCTGAAGGCTGATGTGGCATGGAAAGCAACTGGTACTGTGCGCATTTAATGCCTGGATGTGTCAGAACAACCCAATGGAACAGTTGTCTCCCTGACCCAGACATTCCCCAGCTTTTAAGGTAGGCAAGTTCAAAAATGGCTGCTGCTCTGTTTTCTGGAAAAAGTTCAACACACAATTGCAGCAAACCTAGCTATCAACTTGCAACGGCTCTTTCCTCAAATTATGCAAATCTTCAACAGCTCTATTTCCTCTATAAAAGGAAGAAGATTTGAAGAAGAAATTGTCTAAGACTCTTGAAATCAAATTGTTGAACCTTGCTCTGTTTTGCTGTCAAGTTCAAAAACTCTTAGAAATTTTTTTGTCTTGTAACTTAGAATTTCTTAAGGTTAAGAGTCTTAACCTGTGTTGTATTAAGAGAACACCTCTGATATTTTATCAAGTGTTCAACCCAAACTCATTTATTTGTAAACCAGTTTGGTCCCTAAAGTCTCAGTCTCTATACTGAGCAATTGTAACCTCATTCCTTTGTGGTCTGAGTCAGAAGTCTCTTGACTTAGTGTCTTGAGCATTGGGAAGTCTCTTAACTTAGTGTCTTGAGCATTGGAAGCCTCTTCCTTTGTGGTTGAGCATTAGAAGCCTCTTCCTTTATGGTTGAGCAACTGGAAGTCTCTTCCTTAGTGGTTGAGCAAGTGTAATCTTCTGATTATAGTGGAACTCTCTTGTTGGAAAACAAGGGGACTGGACTACTTCTCACATTGAGAAGGAACCAGTATAAATCTTGTGTGTCTCTCTCTTCTCTTCTCCTTTTACTTATTAATCCGCTGCAAATACTCTTGATAATAGTTCAGAACCTGGTTCTGAACTAGTGTTAAGCTTTTGAAAAGGAAAAGAACCTAGTTTTTTGAGTCACACAATTCAACCCCCCCTTCTTGTGTGTGTTTTTCTCACCTTCACATTTCACCATCCATCCCTACACCTCAAAATCCAAGCTATCAAATCCAAATTCCACAAAGACCTCCATCCCATTATCCACCATCATATCAACGACCTTACCCACAAAATCCACAACAAACTCGTCAACAACCTTACCCATAAGGTCAACAACAACCTCGACCTCAAACTCCCCAACAACCCTTCACTCAACAGAATCGCCAGAAAACAGCATTTGACCTTATACCGATGAAGTACACGGATCTGCTCCCTGCTCTGATTGCAAGGAATCTTGTTCAATCTAGAGCACCTCCTCCCGTGCCAAATGTATTGCATGTGTGGTATCGTCCTGATCTCACTTGTGCTTTCCATCAAGAAGCATCAGGTCATGATGTCGAGCATTGCTATGCTCTCAAGAATGAGTTTCAGAAATTGATCCGTGCCAAACTTCTAACTTTCAAAGACTCCAATCCCAATGTCCAAGCTAACCCTCTACCGGACCATGGGTCCTCTATCAATATGGTTCAAGATCATCAAACCAGTCCCATCTCCAGTGCCCGAGATATTAGGACACCTTTGGTTCCAATGCACATCGAGATGTGCAAGGTAGCTCTGTTCAACCATAACCACGCTAACTGCAAAGAATGTTCTGAAAATCCTCGAGGATGTCTGCAAGTTCAAAATGAAATACAAGGATTGATTAACAGAAAGGAGCTTGTTGTTACAAAGAAAGACAAAGGTGTTTGCGTTATAACCCCAGAATTCAATATCCTGGAGCATTTGGAGTTAGCTTTCAGCAGCCAGAAGTCTGTTGCCACTCCACTAGTGATATGTTTACCAGGACCTATACCATACACTTCAGAGAAAGCAGTTCCTTGCAAATATGATGCAACCATGTTGACCGATGGTTAAGAAGTACCTATACCCCCTTTGTCCTCTGTCGTTAATATTACGGACAGTAGCAAAGTGTTACGAAGTGGACGTATTCTCCCAACGTCAGTTCAAGGGAAGACTAGCACTCCGGTGTTTGAACAAAAACAAACACAAGACCCCAGTACAAGCAAAGACGCGTGCCAACCCAGCGGGACTAATGCCAATTCTGATTTTGATGAGGTGCTGAAGCTGATTAAGAAAAGTGAGTACAAGGTAGTGGACCATCTAATGCAAACCCCTTCGAAGATCTTTATGCTGTCTTTATTACTAAATTCTGATGCCCATAGAGAAGCATTAATGAGGGTTTTGGACCAGGCTTTCGTGGAGCATGACATAACCCTTGGCCAGTTCGGAGGTATAGTTGGAAACATCACTGTTTGTAACAACCTGAGCTTCAGTGATGAAGAACTCCCCGAAAGAGGAAGGCACCACAACTTGGCACTGCACATATCGGTGTGTTGAGTATTTTGAAGTTCGCTGCATGTTTTGGCAAATCCAATGTGTTCAATGGAAGCATCTCTATGTTTATAACAAGCTTCAGTTGCAAGAAATTTCATTTGAAGCTGTTCAGAAGCTGTTTTGCCCTTCAGAAGCTGAATGCACCTTCAGACGCACTGTAGCTCTTCAGACGCTGAAATGTGCTTCTGATGCTTCAGACGCACTATTCAACAGTTGACTTTTGTTGACTTCTTCAGAAGCTGCATATTTACATGTTATTTCTGCACGAATCTTTGCGAGATTTGTCATGGTTTTATTATGGATTAATGCTTCTAGAATTCTGATTGAATTGGTGAAAATCTAATGAAGATTTGGCTCGTTTTTATGAAGTTCGTATTTTACTGAAGAATCTTTGAAGAGATACATTGCAGAATTATATGTTTCCTAATTGAGCCTTGCATAATTTAGAAACATATCAATTCAGAAGATTGGAGTCATAATTAAGTTACTTGCTGAAGATTATAAAAGGAGTGCTTATGCCATTGTTCAAGACTTACGAAGAATTGAAGAAAATCAGAGAAATAGAGTCTTAGAGTTTTTAAGCTTTTAGCTTTGTTTGTGCACCACTCTATTGAGTTGGTTTAGGTGTGTTATTGAGTTGTAATCACTCTAAGCCTGTAGGTACGAGTGCAGTTTATGTATTGAAGTATTTCTTCAAAAACAGGGTAGTTTTGTTTAAGTTGTTCAGTAACAGGTTTGTTACTTGAATAGGAAGTTAGAGGTTTTCTAATACTCAACGTGTTGGATAGAAATCTGACTAGGAGGTGATTGTTTGCTTAGGCTGGGAACTGGGATTAAGTGTCTTGAGTCTTAAGGAATAATTCCTATAGTGGATTTCCTTCCTGGATTGGTATCCCCCAGAGTAGAAGGTGTTTACTCCGAACTGGGTTAACAAATTTTGTGTGCCTTTTTAATTTCCTGCACCTTTATTTCTGCTGTTAACCTGTTTTTAATTGTGCTCTGTTTTTGCTATCAATTGTGTCCTGCATCATGTTTTTAACCTTTCCAGCCAGAATTTCAATTGGCATCAGAGCAGGCACCCTGCCTGTGATTGGGTGAGATCCAGAGTTGTGTTTTCTGGCAAGTATGGATAGAGAAGGAGGTTATGTCAATAGACCACCCCTACTAGATGGCACAAACTATGAGTATTGGAAGTCTAGGATGTGTGCTTTCTTAAAATCTATTGACAGCAGGACTTGGAAAGCTGTGATTAAAGGCTGAGATCATCCTGTGGTGTTAGACAAAGATGGGAACAAAACTGAGGTTCTGAAGCCTGAAGAAGAATGAACCAAAGCTGAAGATGATTTGTCACTTGGAAATTCGAAAGCTTTGAATGCAATTTTCAATGGTGTGGACCAGAATATGTTCAGACTCATCAAGCAATGTACAGTTGCAAAGGATGCCTGGGAAATTTTAAAAACAACTCATGAAGGAACCTCTAAAGTTAAGATGTCCAGACTCCAGTTGCTGACCACCAAGTTTGAGAACCTGAAGATGAAGGAGGAGGAAAGCATACAAGATTTCTACATGAATGTGCTGGACATGGCTAATTCCTTTGAATCCCTTGGGGAAAAGATGTCTGATGTGAAGATAGTGAGAAAAATCCTCAGGTCTCTTCCCAGAAGATTTGATATGAAGGTTACAGCTATAGAGGAAGCTCATGACATCACCACTATGAAGGTTGAGGAGTTGATTGGGTCATTGCTGAACTTTGAGACTGCTTTCTGTAAACAGCCTGAGAAGAAAGGAAAAGGAGTAGCATTTGCAGTTAATTCTCATGCTGATGATCAACAAGAGTCTGATGAGGAGGATAGTGATTTATCAGAAGCCCTAGTGTTGCTGGGAAAACAATTCAACAAAATTCTGAAGAAGGTTGACAGAAATCCAAAACCAAAGGTCAGAATTTCAGATTCAGCAATAAGAAGCAACAAACTGATGAGAAGAAGACCAAGTCTGAGGAGAAAAGCAATCAAGCTAAAGGTGTGCAGTGCTTTGAGTGTGAGGGCTATGGACAAATCAAGTCTGAATGTCCTACTTTTCTTAAGAAGCAGAAGAAGAGCCAAGCAGTCTCATGGTCTGATGATGATTCTGAAGAAGATGTTGTGAGTGAATCAGATAAATGTAATACAAGTCTGATGGTCAAGTTAATGTCTCAGAAATCAGTAGCCAATTCAAAGACTGAAGCTATTTTAGAGTCTGAAACTTTTTCAGAGTCTGACTCAGAGTCTGTAGCTTCATCTGTGTCTGAAGTTGCAAAATCCTCATATGATGAACTGGATGACAACTACAGAAAGCTATATACCAGAATTGCTGAAGTTTGCAAACAAGTTCTGGATCAAAAGGAGACAATATCTCAACTGGAGGCTGAAAAAGGAGAACTGTTAGTGCAAAAGTTCAGAACTGAAAGAAGAAGTTAGCCAGCTAAATTCCCAACTTGAGCATATGAAAAAGCAGGTTAGAATGATGAATACTGCTACTAATGTGTTGGATGAAATTTTGGATGCTCAGAAACAAAGAAAAACTGGTTTAGGTTTTGTGGATGAGAGTCTGAACCTCAAGCAGAAAAATCCAGTTAAACAGTTTGTTCCTGCTACTCAGACTCATAATCTTATGATTGGGACATCTAAGATGAGACCTCAGAGGCAAGCTCAGAAGAAAGCTCAGATGCAACCTCAGAAGCATGTTCAGATGCAACCGCAGAAGTTCAACAGAAGAAGGAGGAATCATACCTGGACCTGTCATCATTGTGGTAAGAAGGGGCATATTAAACCTTTTTGCTTTAATCTGTATGGTTATCCTGAACACTTTCAATATAGAAGAGCGCAACCAGCTGCAACCAGACACAATGTTCAGAAGGTGTGGAAACCTAAGGTTCAGAATGTAGGCCTTATTGCTCATACCTCATTGAGAGCCACTTCTAGAGATGACTGGTACTTTGATAGTGGTTGTTCAAGGCACATGACTGGTGTGAAGAAGCTGCTGAGCAATATCAAACCATATTCCAGAAGCTATGTGACATTTGGTGATGGAGCAAAAGGGGAGATTCTGGGTATTGGTGATTTAATCAGTGAAGGTTTGCCTAGATTGAATGATGTGTTGTTGGTGAAAGGATTGACCTCTAATCTGATCAGTATCAGCCAGCTATGTGATCAGGATTTAAAAGTGAATTTCAACAAGCAAGAGTGTATTGTAACTGATCAGGAAGGTAAGGTTCAGATGAGGGGCTGCAGATCCAAAGATAACTGTTATTTATGGGTGTCTGAAGAAGATAGAAGCCTGACTTCTTGTCTCATGAGCTCAGAAGAGGAAGTCAGACTCTGGCACCAGAAACTGGGACATCTGCATTTGAAAGGCATGAAGAAAATCCTAAGTACTGAAGCTATCAGAGGTGTACCTAATCTAAAGATCAATGAGGACAGTGTTTGTGGTGATTGTCAAATTGGGAAACAAACAAGAAAGTCTCATCCCAAATTAGTACACCAGGTAACTACTAAAGTACTAGAACTTGTTCATATGGATTTAATGGGGCCTATGCAAGTAGAAAGTATTGCAGGTAAAAGGTATGCATTTGTAATGGTTGATGACTACTCAAGATTCACATGGGTTAATTTTGTTAGAGAGAAGTCTGATACTTTTGAAGTATTTAAAGGGCTGTGCATTCAATTACAAAGAGAGAAGGACTGTGGTATTGTCAGAATCAGAAGTGATTATGGCAAAGAGTTTGAAAACAAGAGTTTTTCTGAGTTCTGTGCTTCTGAAGGTATTAAACATGAGTTTTCTGCACCTATAACACCTCAGCAAAATGGTGTAGTTGAGAGGAAGAATAGGTCATTAGCAGAATGTGCAAGAGTTATGCTACATGCAAAGAAGCTGCCTTATATGTTTTGGGCTGAAGCTATGAACACTGCATGTTATATCCATAATAGAGTCACTCTGAAGAAGGGAACAACTTGTACCTTATATGAATTGTGGAAAGGAAGAAAACCTACAGTGAAATATTTCCATGTGTTTGGGAGAAGATGTTACATTTTGGCTGACAGGGAAAATAGAAGAAAACTGGATCCTAAGTCTGATGAAGGCATATTTCTGGGTTATTCAGTAAACAGCAGAGCTTATAGGGTGTTTAATTCAAGAACCAAGGTTGTGATGGAGTCCATTAATGTTGTGATTGATGACCTGTCTGCTGAGAAAGAAAGAGATGAGTCTGAAGTAGTTCCAGAGTCTGAAACCTCAGAAGAACAACTGTCAGAAGCAGAAAATCATCCAGAGTCTGAAGAAGCAGAAGTGCATCCAGATCATGTTCCTACTGGTAAAGGGCCATCAATTAGAGTTCAGAAGGATCATCCTAAGGAGCTTATCATTGGAAGTTTGAATCAAGGGGTCAGAACTAGGAGATCAGACTCAGCTGCTACAGATTCATGTTTTGTGTCAAAATTTGAACCCAAAAATATAAAAGAAGCCCTAACTGATGAATTTTGGATTGAAGCCATGCAAGATGAGTTGAATCAATTCAAAAGGAGTGAAGTGTGGGATCTGGTTCCAAGACCTGAAGGGTTGAATGTGATTGGCACTAAGTGGATATACAAGAATAAAACAGATGAAAATGGCATTGTGGTCAGAAACAAGGCAAGGTTAGTTGCTCAAGGTTATACTCAAGTAGAGGGACTTGATTTTGATGAGACCTTTGCACCTGTGGCCAGACTAGAGTCCATAAGATTACTGTTGGGTGTATCATGCATTCTCAAGTTCAAGCTATTTCAGATGGATGTGAAGAGTGCATTTCTGAATGGATATCTGCAAGAAGAAGTTTATGTAGAACAACCTATGGGTTTTGTGGATCATCAGTTTCCAGATCATGTGTACAAGTTGAAGAAAGCCTTATATGGATTAAAGCAAGCACCAAGAGCTTGGTATGAAAGACTGACTCAGTTTCTTGTGGCTCAAGGATACAGAAAAGGTGGTTCTGATAAAAGTTTATTTGTGAAAGATGAGAGTGGAAGTCTGATGATTGATCAGATCTATGTAGATGATATTGTGTTTGGTGGATTGTCTGACAAAATGGTTAAGTTGTTTGTCCAACAAATGCAGACAGAGTTTGAAATGAGTTTGGTTGGTGAGCTGACATACTTTCTTGGATTGCAAGTTAAGCAAATGGAAGACACAATCTTTATTTCTCAGAGTAAATATGCTAAGAATATTGTGAAGAAGTTTGGAATGGAATTTGCTGCTCATAAGAGGACACCTGCTGCTACTCATCTGAAATTAACTGAGGATGAGCATGGAGTTTCAGTAGATCAAAGCCAATATAGAAGTATGATAGGAAGCTTATTGTACTTGACTGCAAGCAGACCTGATATCACCTTTGTTGTTGGAGTTTGTGCAAGATATCAAGCTGATCCTAAAATAAGCCATTTAACTCAAGTTAAGAGAATTCTAAAATATGTGAATAGCACAAGTGATTATGGAATCATGTATTCTCATAGTTCAAGTTCTAAATTAATGGGATATTGTGATGCTGACTGGGCTGGAAGTGCTGATGACAGGAAGAGCACATCAGGAGGTTGTTTCTTTCTAGGAAATAATTTAATTTCTTGGTTCAGCAAGAAACAAAACTGTGTCTCATTATCAACTGTTGAGGCTGAATACATTGTTGCTGGTAGTAGTTGCTCACAATTAGTTTGGATGAAGAAGATGCTTGAAGAGTATAACATTGAACAAGGAACTATGACACTTTATTGTGATAACCTCAGTGCAATTAACATTTCTAAGAACCCCATACAACACAGCAAAACTAAACACATAGATATCAGACACCACTTTATCATGAATCTTGTTGAAGATAAGATCATTCAGCTGAAACATTTGGATACTGAAGAACAAGTTGCTGACATTTTCACAAAGGCTTTAGATGCTAAACAGTTTGAGAATCTGAGAAATAAATTGGGTGTTTGTCTGTATGAAGAGTTATAGCAATTAAAGCAAACTGGATGTGAGGAAGTTAGAGTACCTGCCAGCTTTGCTAATGCTAAGTGTGTTCCTGATCCTGAGTCTGAAGTTAATGCTGGAACTGATTTGGAAGATTTGTGTGTAGTTTTTATTCCCTATGTGAAACCTGTGTTTTGTCATAATTTTGTGGCTAAAAAGGGGGAGAAAAACTTATGTTTATGGAGCTGTTCAGAGTGTATCTTGTTCAGAATTTATGTGGTTCATAATTTAATAGTTGTGCTCAGAATTCAGAACAAATGCAAGAAATGTTGTGCAGATTTGATTGAGGGGGAGTGTGTGTCTCAGGGGGAGTGCATGAGTGATAACATCCTGAGTGAAGAGCTGTTTGTGGTCCTGAAGTGTTTCAAAATTTTCAGAATTTTTCAGAATTCAGAAGTAAGGGGGAGTGTTGTGAAGCTAGACTGAGTGTTTATGTATTTGTGAAGCTTCAGGGGGAGTGTTCTTGTGTTGATCAGAGAAGCTGAAGTGTTCCTGTGATGATCAGAAGCTGTTGTATGTGCTTCAGTTGTCCAGAAGCTGAAGCTGGTTGTTTAACATAGCTGTATCCGCTGCTACAAACTCTGAGCTATGCTATGTTTGATTGATTTTGTGGAGTTCTTCATTGTTGAGATTGTTTATGTTGAATTAAAGAGCTCATCATTTGTGAAACATTGGTTTTAGCCAAAAATTTGCCAAAGGGGGAGATTGTTGAGTATTTTGAAGTTGGCTGCATGTTTTGGCAAATCCAATGTGTTCAATGGAAACATCTCTATGTTTATAACAAGTCTTCAGTTGCAAGAAATTTCATTTGAAGCTGTTCAGAAGCTGTTTTGCCCTTCAGAAGCTGAATGCACCTTCAGACGCACTGTAGCTCTTCAGACGCTGAAATATGCTTCTGATGCTTCAGACACACTATTCAACAGTTGACTTTTGTTGACATCTTCAAAAGCTGCATATTTACATGTTATTTCTGCACGAATCTTTGCGAGTTTTATCATGGTTTTATTATGGATTAATGCTTCTAGAATGCTGATTGAATTGGTGAAGATCTAATGAAGATTTGGCTCGTTTTTATGAAGTTCGTATTTTACTGAAGAATCTTTGAAGAGATACATTGCAGAATTATATGTTTCCTAATTGAGCCTTGCATAATTTAGAAACATATCAATTCAGAAGATTGGAGTTATAATTAAGTTGCTTGCTGAAGATTATAAAAGGAGTGTTTATGCCATTGTTCAAGACTTACGAAGAATTGAAGAAAATCAGAGAAATAGAGTCTTAGAGTTTTTAAGCTTTTAGCTTTGTTTGTGCACCACTCTATTGAGTTGGTTTAGGTGTGTTATTGAGTTGTAATCACTTTAAGCCTGTAGGTACGAGTGCAGTTTATGTATTGAAGTATTTCTTCAAAAACAGGGTAGTTTTGTTTAAGTTGTTCAGTAACAGGTTTGTTACTTGAATAGGAAGTTAGAGGTTTTCTAATACTCAACATGTTGGGTAGAAATCTGACTAGGAGGTGATTGTTTGCTTAGGCTGGGAACTGGGGTTCAGTGTCTTGAGTCTTAAGGAATAATTCCTATAGTGGATTTCCTTCCTGGATTGGTATCCCCCAGAGTAGGAGGTGTTTACTCCGAACTGGGTTAACAAATTCTATGTGCCTTTTTAATTTCCTGCACCTTTATTTCTGTTGTTAACCTGTTTTTAATTGTGCTCTGTTTTTGCTATCAATTGTGTCCTGCATCGTGTTTTTAACCTGTCCAGCCAGAATTTCCCGGTGAATTGCAAAACGGACGCTCTATCCAATGTATTGGTAGACACCGGATCATCCCTGAATGTAATGGCAAAAACTACCCTAGATCAACTCTCTTATCAAGGTGCACCCATGAGAGGGAGTGGAGTAGTGGTGAAAGCCTTCGATGGTTCAAGGAAGTCAGTAATTGGAGAAGTGGATCTGCCCATCACAATTGGGCCGCACACATTTCAGATCACCTTCCAAGTAATGGACATACAAGCAGCATACAGTTGTTTGTTGGGCCGACCATGGATCCATGAGGCTAGGGCAGTGACGTGTACGCTGCATCAGAAGTTAAAGTTTGTGAAGAACGGGAAGCTGATAACCGTGGGAGGAGAAGAAGCTTTGTTGGTAAGCCATTTGTCGGCTTTCTCTTTCATCAGTGCTAATGATGTTGATGGGACGCCGTTCCAAGGTCTTTCCCTAGATGATGAGAATACTAAGAGGAGTGGGGCATCCATGTCTTCCTTCAAAAATGCACAAAAGGTGGTGCAAAATGATTTGCTTACGGACTGGGGAAAGTTGATAAGTGTGCCAGAGTACAAGCATAGAGAAGGGTTGGGTTTTACTCTGTCTGCAAGAGTTACCGAGCCAAGCACTCTCATTGAACCAATCAAGGACGCTTTCCACAGTGCCGGGTTCATTCATTCCCCGACAGAAGCTAATGCCATCACTGAAAATAAACCTGAAGAAATGGCACCTGTTCTTGTAACGCCAGGAGGAGTTTGCTGCAATTGGGTCGCTATCGACGTTCCTTCTGTTACTCATTCCTCAAAGTAATGTGTTTATTTTGTTTATCTTTTTCAAAAAGATCCCTTCGTCTTGCCCAAAGCGAAGAAGGACTCATGTAGGGCTTTGTTTTAATGTACTACTATCATCAATGAAAATCGTCGTTTTTATCACGACCTTTATGTTGGTTATTTGGATGTTGGCTACATGTTTGGTAAAATCAAAATGTGCAAGCAATGTGTCTTCAGAAGCTATTTTGTGTCTTCAGAAGCTGGAAATTGGGTTTCAGAAGCTGTTACTGTTCATCAGAAGCTGGAATGGTCTTCAGACGCTGGTACTGTTCATCAGACGATGAACTGGTCATCAGACGCACTGTTCAGACGTTGACTTTTGTTGACCTTCAGAAGCTGCCTTCAGACGTTGACTTTTGTTGACCTTCAGAAACTGAACTTCAGAAGCTGGTTTCTGCTTCTGAATTCTGTTAAATCTCTCACAGTATCTTTTGATGATTTGTTTGAAGATTTATTGAGGCTGCTGTTTCTAGAAGGCTGATTATTTTGCGTGCAGATCTTTGTTGAAGATTGGTTTCTTTTATTGTTGAATATATTTTCAAAGGAATCTTTGCAAAATATAATTCAGAAATATATGTGCTTCTATTTGCTTCTAAAATAATTCTGGGAATATATCTTTGAAGATTTGGTTCAGAACTATGTGAGCTGCTGAAGACTATATAAGGAGGGCGTGCTGCTATTGAAGACTTAACTGAAAAAACCAGAAGTTATCATTATAGAGTCTTTGTTTTTTAGTCTGTTAAGCTTAGTGCTTTGTTTTTGTGCACCACTCATCTGTTAGAGTTGGTTGTTTTGTTTTGAGTTGTTATTCACTTAAAGCTTTTAAGCACAAGTGACTTAGGTGTTTTGAAGTGTGTCTTCAATTTGTTGTTTTTGTTGAGTCTGATAATCATTGTACTGTGATTACTTGATTGGGAAGTAAGTGGGTTCTTATATCTAGGAGTTCCTAGGTAGAAGTCTATACGGGTAGTGATTAAGTGATAAGGCTGGAAAAACAGGGGCTGTGACTTGAGTCTTAGAATTAATACTACTTAGTGGATTTCCTTCCTGGATTGGTATCCTCCAGATGTAGGTGAAGTTTGCACCGAAATGGGTTAACAAATAATTGTGTTCCTTTTATTTACTGTTCATTATTTTTCTGTTTCTAAACTCTTGCTTTCATACTCTGTTTTACGGGTTCAGAACCAGGTCCTGCCAGAATTTTCACTTTATGTTTTTTGTGCGTTGTTTTTATCACGACCTTTATGTTATTTTTATCGTCGTTTTATCCGAAAAAACGGTAACACAAAAAACCAAAAAAAAAATATAATAATAAATATATTTTCTTTTCAATAAATTTCAAAAGGTCTGCATTTTTCACTCATTTTACTAAAATCAATCATCAATCATATACAGACTGAACGTCAATAAGCCCGTTGAACACCGTAGCCCTATGCTCTCTCCCAACTTTGAGTTTCCTGTTTACGAAGCTGGAGATGAAGAGGATAAAGAAATTCCTGACGAGATCAGACGCTTGTTAGAACAAGAGAGAAAGACCATTCGGCCTCACGAAGAAGCATTGGAGGTTGTTAACTTAGGTTCCAACGAGGACAAGAAAGAGATCAAGATCGGGGCATGTTGGATGCGTCTGTCAAAGAAAGAATAATCAAGCTTCTCAAAGAATATGTAGACATCTTTGCATGGTCGTATCAAGATATGCCAGGATTGGACCCTGAGATTGTGGAACACCATTTACCCCTGAAACATGAATGTCCTCCAGTCAAGCAGAAGTTGAGAAGGACTCGCCCTGACATGGCTCTCAAGATAAAAGAAGAAGTGCAAAAGCAGATTAATGCAGGTTTTCTCATTACATCAGAGTATCCTCAATGGTTGGCCAACATAGTGCATGTTCCCAAAAAGGATGGTAAAGTTAGGATGTGCGTTGACTACCGAGATCTGAACAAAGCTAGCCCAAAAGACGACTTCCCTTTAACTCACATTGATGTATTGGTCGACAGTACTTCCAAATCTAAAGTATTCTCCTTCATGGATGGTTTCTCTGGATACAATCAGATCAAAATGGCTGTCGAAGATAGAGAAAAGACATATTTCATTACACCTTGGGGTACTTTTTGCTATCAAGTGATACCTTTTGGTTTAACAAATGCGGGTGCTACCTACCAAAGAGGCATGACCACTCTCTTCCACGACATGATGCACAAGGAAATTGAGGTTTATGTCGATGATATGATTGTCAAATCAGGTACTGAGGAGGAGCATGTCGAGTATTTACTAAAGATGTTCCAACGATTGAGAAAGTATCGGCTCCGCCTGAATCCTAATAAATGTACATTTGGCGTGAGGTCTGGAAAGCTCTTAGGTTTCATCGTCAGCCAAAGAGGAATTGAAGTAGATCCCGACAAAGTCAAAGCCATCAGAGAAATGCCTGCTCCGCAAACTGAGAAGCAAGTAAGAGGATTTCTAGGACGCTTGAACTACATCTCTAGATTCATATCTCATATGACAGCCACGTGTGGGCCTATTTTCAAGTTACTCCACAAAAATCAAGAAGTAGTATGGACAGAGGACTGCCAGAAGGCCTTTGACAGCATCAATGATTACTTGCTAGAACCTCCGATTCTTATTCCTCCAGTTGAAGGAAGACCTTTGATTATGTACTTGACCGTGTTGGAGGACTCTATGGGTTGTGAAATTCTGGCTGGACAGACTAAGAACACGATGCAGGGCACAATAACTTGCTAAAACAGAGCACACACAAACACAATGTAAAAAGCAAGAAAAGTAAAGTGCAGGAAAGTAAAAAGGCACAAGGTTTGTTAACCCAGTCGGAGTAAACACCTCCTACTCTGGGGGATACCAATCCAGGAAGGAATTCCACTGTAGGAATTAATCCTTATGACTCAAGACACTGACACCCAGTTCCCAGCCTAAGCAATTAACCTCCTCCTAGTCTGAATTCTACCCAACACGTTGAGTATTAGAGACCACTAACTTCCTATTCAAGTAACAAACCTGTTACTGAACCCCTTAACAAAAACTACCCTGTTTTGAAGAAATACTTCACTACATATGACTGCACTCGTACCTACAGGCTTAGAGTGATTACAACTCAATTAACACCTAAACCAACTCAGTTGAGTGGTGCACAAATAAAGCTAAAAGCTTAAAAACTCTAAGACTCTATTTCTCTAATTTTCTTCAATTCTTCGTAAGTCTTGAAAGCATAGCAGCAATCTCCTTTTATAGACTTCAGTAGCTCTTCTTAATTCTGTAGACAATCTTCTGAATTTGATTTGTTTCTGAATTATGAATGATCCAATAAGGAAACAAATAAACCAGGAAAGTATCTTGCCAAGATTCATTCTGAAAAATACGAGCATTCATAAAAACGTGCCAAATCTTCAATAAATCTTCACCGAATCAAGCAGCATTCTAGAAGACATATGTGTGGATAAAACCTTGTTAAATCTTGCAAAGATTCGCGCAGAAATAACTTGAAAATATGCAGCTTCTGAAGAAGTCAACAAAAGTCAATGCGGGCACAGTGCGTCTGATACTTCAGAAGCACATTTCAGCTTCTGAAGTGCTACAGTGCGTCTGATGCATTTTTGAGCATCTGAACAGCTTCAAAATGGATTTCTTGCAACTGAAGACTTGTTATAAACATGGAGATGCTTCCATTGAACACATTGGATTTGCCAAAACATGCAGCCAACTTCAAAATACTCAACAATCTCCCCCTTTGGCAAATTTTTGGCTAAAACCAATGTTTCACAAATGATGAGCTCTTCAATTCAACATAACCAATCTTAGCAATGAAGAACTCCACAAAATCAATCAAACATAGCATAGCTCAGAGTTTGTAGCAGCGGATACAACTATGTTAAACAACCAGCTTCAGCTTCTGAATAACTGAAGCACAAACAACAGCTTCTGATCACAAACAACAGCTTTCGATCATCACAGGAACACTTCAGCTTCTCTGATCAACACAAGAACACTCCCCCTGAAGTTTCACAAATACATAAACACTCAGTCTAGCTTCACAACACTCCCCCTGCAACTCAGTTACTCATAAAAACTCCCCCTTACTACTGAACTGCAGTAACTTCTGAGACAAGTAACTTCTGAAACTGAAAACTTCAGGAACACATCATCACTCAGGATAACAACTACAATGTACTCCCCCTGAGACACATACTCCCCCTCAATCATATCTACATCCCCCTGAATTCTGAGTAACTCTGTCAGCTTCTGAACTCTGAACAAAATGCATAGCTTCTGAACAAAACAATAACTCCAGTCTGAACTCAGGTTTTTCTCCCCCTTTTTAGCCACAAAATTATGACAAAACACAGATATCACATAGGGAATCAAAACTAAATTTCCAGAAAAAGTAGTCTCAGACTCTGACTTAGGAACAAACTCAGCATAGGCACAACTGGCAGGTACTCTATCTTCCTCATATCCAGTTTGCATTAATTGCTATAAATCTTCATGTAAACACACACCTAACTTACTCCTCAGATTCTCAAACTGTTTAGCATCTAAAGCCTTTGTGAAAATGTCAGCAATTTGATTTTTAGTATCCACATGTTCCAGCTGAATGATCTTGTCCTCCACAAGATTCCTGATAAAATGGTGTCTGATATCTATGTGTTTAGTTCTGCTGTGCTGTATGGGGTTCTTAGATATGTTTATAGCACTGAGGTTATCACAATATAGGGTCATAACATCTTGTTGGATATTGTATTCTTCAAGCATCTGCTTCATCCAAATCAGTTGTGAGCAACTACTACCAGCAGCAATGTATTCAGCCTCAGCAGTCGATAATGACACACAATTTTTTTTCTTGCTGAACCATGAAATTAAACTATTTCCTAGAAAGAAACAACCTCCTGATGTGCTCTTCCTGTCATCAGCACTTCCAGCCCAGTCAGCATCACAATATCCCATCAATTCAGAACTTGAACTATGAGAATACATGATTCCATAATCACTTGTGCTATTCACATATTTCAGAATTCTCTTCACTTGAGTTAGATGGCTCATTTTAGGCTCAGCTTGATATCTGGCACACACTCCAACATCAAATGTGATATCAGGTCTGCTTGCAGTCAAGTATAATAAGCTTCCTATCATACTTCTATATTGACTTTGATCTACTGACACTCAATGTTCATCCTTAGTCAGCTTCAGATGAGTAGCAGCAGGTGTCCTCTTATGAGCAGCAATTTCCAATCCAAATTTCTTCACAATGTTCTTGGCATATTTACTCTGAGAAATGAAGATTGTATCTTCCATTTGCTTGACTTGCAGACCAAGAAAATAAGTCAGTTCACCAACTAAACTCATTTCAAACTCTGACTGCATTTGTTGGACAAATAACTTAACCATTTTTTCAGACATTCCACCAAACACAATATCATCTACATAGATCTGAGCAATCATCAGACTTCCATCTTGATCTTTCACAAACAATGTCTTATCAGAACCACCTTTTCTGTATCCTTGTGTCTCAAGAAATTGAGTAAGCCTTTCATACCATGCTCTTGGTGCTTGCTTTAATCCATATAAGGCTTTTTTCAACTTGTAGACATGATCTGGAAATTTTGGAACCACAAAACCCTTAGGTTGTTCAACATATACTTCTTCTTGCAGATAGCCATTCAGAAATGCACTCTTCACATCCATCTGGAATAGCTTGAATTTTAGAATGCAGGATACACCCAACAGTAATCTTATGGACTCTAGTCTGGCCACAGGTGCAAAGGTCTCATCAAAATCAAGTCCCTCTACTTGAGTATAACCTTGACCAACTAACCTTGCCTTGTTTCTAACCACAGTACCATTTTCATCTATTTTATTCTTGTATATCCACTTAGTGCCAATCACATTCAACCCTTCTGGTCTTGGAACCAGATCCCACACTTCACTCCTTAAGAATTGATTCAACTCATCTTGCATAGCTTCAATCCAAAATTCATCAGTTAGGGCTTCTTTAACATTTTTGGGTTCAAACTTAGACACAAAACAAGAATCAGTAGCAGCTGAGTCTGATCTCCTGGTTCTGACCCCTTGATCCAAACTTCCAATGATGAGCTCCTTAGGATGATCCTTCTGAACTCTAATTGATGGCCTTTTACCAGCAGGAACATGTTCTGGAAGAACTTATGCATCTTCAGACTCTGGAACCACTTATGCATCTTCAGACTCAGCAGACAGATCATCAATAACAACATTTATGCTCTCCATCACAACTTTGGTTCTTGAGTTAAACACCCTATAGGCTCTGTTGTTTACTGAATATCCCAAAAATATACCTTCATCAGACTTAAGATCCAGTTTTCTTCTATTTTCTCTGTCAGCCAAAATATAACATCTGCTCCCAAACACATGAAAGTATTTCACAGTTGGCTTTCTTCCTTTCCATAATTCATATAAGGTACAAGTTGTTCCCTTTTTCAGAGTGACTCTATTATGGATATAACATGCAGTGTTCATAGCTTCAACCCAAAACATATAAGGTAGCTTCTTAGCATGCAGCATTACTCTTGCACATTCTGCCAAAGTCCTATTCTTCCTCTCAACTACACCATTTTGATGGGGTGTTATAGGTGCAGAAAACTCATGTTTTATTCCTTCAGAAGCACAGAGCTCAGAAAAACTCTTGTTTTCAAACTCTTTGCCATGATCACTTCTGATTCTGACAATACCACAGTCCTTCTCTCTTTGTAATTGCATGCATAGGTCTCTAAACACTTCAAAAGTATTAGACTTCTCTCTAACAAAGTTAACCCATGTGAATCTTGAGTAGTCATCAACCATAACAAATGCATACCTTTTTCCTCCAATACTTTCTACTTGCATAGGCCCCATTAAATCCATATGAACAAGTTCTAGTACTTTAGTAGTTACCTGGTGTACTAATCTGGGATGAGACTTTCTTGTTTGTTTCCCAATTTGACAATCACCACAAACACTGTCCTCATTGATCTTCAGATTAGGTACACCTCTGATAGCTTCAGTACTTAGGATTTTCTACATGCCTTTCAGATGCAGATGTCTCAGTTTCTGGTGCCAGAGTCTGACTTCTTCTTCTGAACTCATAAGACAGGAAGTTAGGCTTCTTTCTTCTTCAGACACCCACAAATAGCAGTTATCTTTGGATCTGCAGCCCCTCATCTGAACCTTACCTTCTTGATCAATCACAAAACATTCTTGCTTGTTGAAATTAACCTTCAAGTCTTGATCACAAAGTTGGCTAATACTGATCAGATTAGAGGTTAGACCCTTCACCAGCAGCACATCATTCAATCTAGGCAAACCTTCACTGATTAAATCCCCAATACCCAGAATCTCACCTTTTGCACCATCACCAAATGTTACATAGCTTCTGGAATATGGTTTGATATTTCTCAGCAACTTCTTCACACCAGTCATGTGCCTTGAACAACCACTATCAAAGTACCAGTCCTTTCTAGAAGTGGCTCTCAATGAGGTATGAGCAATAAGGCCAACATTCTGAACTTTAGGCTTCCACACCTTCTGAAAATTTTGTCTGGTTGCAGCTGGTTGCACTCTTCTATATTGAAAGTGTTCAGGATAACCATACAGTTTAAAGCAAAAAGGTATAATATGCCCCTTCTTACCACAATGATGACAGGTCCAGGTATGATTCCTCCTTCTTCTGTTGAACTTCTGGGGTTGCATCTGAACATGCTTCTGAGGTTGCATCTGAACATGCTTCTGAGGTCTCATCTGAGTATGCTTCTGAGGTCTCATCTTAGATGTTCCAATCATAAGATTATGAGTCTGAGTAGTGTAACGACCCTATTTTCGTATATGATATTTTTTTATATATTTTATTTTATGGTTTTGCATTTAAATATATTTTCTAGTGATCGAGGAATAATTATTTAGCGCGAAGATAAGTTCGTAATCGAGTTTTTAAGGTTTTGGGCTTAGAGGGTGAATAGTATTGGGCTTGTGAGTAGTAAGGATCAAGTGGTTATGTTAGTAGTGAACTTGGATTGGATTGAAGGGCTAGGATTAATCCTTGAGAGTTAGTAAGGATGGATGGCCAAGATTGATTGGATTGGAATATAAGAGATTAACAAAGACTTTTTGGAATCACTATTCAATTCTTTTTGAGAGAAAGAAAACGTGGAAGAGGAGAAGAGAAGGAGAAAGCAAGAGGAAAACCTAGGGCTTGGGATTGAAGCTTGAAGATTGCTAGAGAACTTTGATTTCAAGGTAAGAGAGTTAGTATTACTTGATTACAAGTGATTGAGAAGGGGAGAATGTCTATTTCTCCATCCCAAACTTCTCCTCACTTTGTCTAGGTTTTGGTTAGAGATGTTTTTATGGTTTAAAGTTGTTAAAGATTATGTTTTGCTTGTTTGAATGCTAATTGATGTTGTTAGCATGATTTGTTGGAGTTGTTGTGTTGGAGTTCATAAGAAAAGTTTATGAAAAGTTATTGTTTTGAAACCTAATTTCTATGCTTGATGCAATCTTTGTTTGTGATGGTTTATAAATGATGTTTTATGATGGAAAGTTGTTTTTAACAAGTTCTGGAAGTTGGGTAACCTTGAATGGGCTAAAATGGTGGAATAATCACATTTTTATGACTGTGTACTGATACGGTCGCTTGTAGCGACGGAGCATCGCTTGTAGCGACCAGGCAGGATAATTCCCTGCCTACCTGCGCTTGTAGCGACCACACGGGCGCTTGTAGCGACCAGGCTTGCTTGTAGCGACCGAAGGTTCGCTGGTAGCGACCAGGCAGGATAATTCCCTGCCTATGCTCGCTTGTAGCGACCAAGAGCTCGCTTGTAGCGACCAACCCTGGACAGGCCAATTTTGTTGAGTTGTTCTGGAGGTCCTGGTGCGCGCGGGGATGTCCTTTTGATACTGTAATTTTTATAATATGTTTTGGAAACCTTGCCCACCATTTTAACTCATTCTTAATGCCTTCTAAAGGTTATTTGTTTCAAGAAAGTTTGGTGTAAAACCCTAGCATGGGTGAGGGATTATCAAAGTGTGTGGGTTTTCCTTTGAAACCCTTATGTGTGAGATTTTGATAAGATTTGCTTGGTTCATTTGAAATTGTTAATCAAGGTTGAGTGTATACATGTCGTATATTATGATGTGGCCATAAGTGCCTAGTGTTTGTGCTTGTTGTTGTTGTTGTGATAATTATCAGAGAGCTGATAGTGAGTTGTGTAGTTGTGTTTGTTGTTGTGGTGATAATTATCAGAGAGCTGATAATTAGTTGTGTTAGTAAGTATAGTGATAAGAGTATCATATATTTGCTAAGTGAAACATCATGCATTTCATTATTTGATGATATCCGGAGCGGATATGAAATCCATGAGAGCGTGGTTATCAAGAGAGCTTGATAAGGATATAAGTTTATCCGAAATGATTTGGTACCACATGCATTAGAGAATGCATTTTGAGGCATGCATCCTTTGTGACATTAGTGTTCATTTAGGAAATTATGTGTGCATAATGGTTGTGAGTGGTAATTGTATTTGATGAGTTGGTGTGTTGTCAATTACGTGTTGAGTTTTGGTTATGCATAACAATGTGTTATTGATACATGTTTATTTGTTGTGATACTAACACTCTCTGTTATGTGTTATTTGCTGGATCTTTGGGGATCCAGACTATCAGGTTGGCGAGGCTATCGTTGAGGAATAGCCCTTTGCTGTTTTGGAGCTTTTGTAGTGGTGAGGTCATAGCTTAGCTATCCTTACATTTTTGGTACTAGGTGTTGTATTCTAGTTAGAGTCTAGGGCTCTGATATTTGTAACACCATTTTGGGTATCTAAACGTTTATGTATAGGTTTGGCAATGGCTTTTTGTTGTAGAATTGCCTCTTTTGAAAATATTATGTATATATATTTTTGTGTAATATATGCAGTGCTTGGTTATAAGCAATTGTTTGTTATTTTTCCGCTGCTGTTTGAGAATCAAATATATTTTGATTATGTGTTGAAGTTTATGAAATTGAGTTTTATTAATGTTGTAACTTCCTATGGCCTTAACGTTTTCTTTATTAAAGATAATAATCGGCGGTTAAGGGTTAGGGTGTTATAATAGTTGGTATCAGAGCAGGTCGATCCATTGGATCAATTAAGTTTAGTATACCCTTTGTGTAACCTGTGTTTTCTTAAACACTGTGTGCTCACTTGTGTTATGTGGTGGTTGGTAGTGTGTAGATATGGCGCAACGAGCACTTGCTGATGCGATGGAGCGGATGGCGGATGCCATGGCTCAGGATGCTGCTAGTAGGACTGCGGATAGAGCCGCACAACAAGCTAGAGGAGGCGGAGAAGATGAGCTGAGACTCGAGAGGTTTATGAACAACAAACCGCCTATCTTCAAGGGAGGATACGATCCAGATGGAGCGCAGACTTGGTTGGAAGGGATTGAGAGAATTTTTGGGGCTATGCGTTGTCTGGATGCGCATAAAGTATTGCTAGGAGCGTATGTTCTCCATGATGAGGCTGATCATTGGTGGGGAAATGCTAGTCAGAGGTTGGGAGCTGGTGGAGCTTTAGTTACTTGGGCTCGTTTCCGGAGAGAGTTTTTAACCAAGTATTTTCCGGCAGACGAGAGGAACCGTAAGGTGATTGAGTTCATGGAGCTCAAGCAGGGGAGTTTATCTGTTTCTGATTATGCGGCCAAGTTTGAAGATTTGTGTCGTTTTGCTCCTCATTACAACACGGTGGAAGCCGAGGAAGACAAATGTGTAAAGTTTGAGAATGGGCTGAGGCCAGATATCAAGCAGTTAATTGGGTTTAGTGAGATCCGGAATTTTCCGATGTTGGTGAATAAGAGCCGAATATGTGATAAAGATGGTAAAGCTAAAGCTAATTACTACAAAGCCGCGAATGAGAAGAGGGGAAAGGACATGGCTAGAGGTAAACCGTATGGCAGAGGTGGAAAGAAACCAGATGAAGGTGGGAGTAGTGGTAACAAGTTTGGAGGTAATAGGAATTGTTTTAAGTGTGGACAACCGGGACATCGATTCTTTGAGTGCCCAAAAAGTGATGGAAAATGTTTCAAGTGTGGAGATCCTGGCCACATGGCTGATCAATGCAAGAAAGGTCTAGTTTGCTTCAATTGCAAAGAACCGGGTCATAAGAGCAACGTGTGTAAGAAGCCTAGAGCGGCTGGAGGAAAAGTATTTGCTTTAGATGGTGGTGATGCGAAGGCGGACAACTTGATCAGAGGTACATGCTTTATCAATAATACTCCTTTGTCTGCTATTATTGATACGGGTGCTACCCATTCGTTTATTTCTATGGATTGTGTTGAGAGGTTGGGTCTTAAAGTAGAAAATATGATGGGACGCATGGTTATTGAAACGCCTGCGAGTGGTTCAGTATCGACTACTCTAGTCTGTGTTGATTGTTCAGTCATTATGTATGATCGACTCTTTGGTATGGATTTAGTCTGCATTCCGTTGAGCGGAATAGATGTTATCTTTGGTATGAACTGGTTAGAATTTAATCGGGTTCATATCAACTGCGGTGAGAGGACGGTTAAGTTTCCAAGATTGGAGCCAGAGTTGTGTTCGAAGCTCATGTGTTGTCGAGAAGTGGTAAGATCAGTGAAGGCTCAAGAGGATGTGTATGCTATGTTTGCTTCGTTGAGAGTGGAAGAGAAGATGGAGGTTGATGCGTTGCCGGTGGTGCGTGATTTCGCAGATGTTTTTCCAGATGACATTTTGGATTTACCACCCGAGAGAGAGGTTGAATTCGCAATTGACATCGTACCTGGTACTAGTCCCATTTCGATGGCGCCGTACCGTATGTCAGCTGCTGAACTAGAGAAGTTGAAGGAACAATTGGAAGAATTGTTAGAGAAGAGGTTTGTAAGACCGAGTGTATCGCCGTGGGGTGCGCCGGTTCTGTTGGTAAAGAAGAAAGATGGCAGTATGCGTCTGTGCATCGATTATCGTCAGTTGAATAAAGCAACTATCAAGAATAAGTATCCACTTCCGAGGATAGATGATCTGATGGATCAGTTAGTGGGAGCCTGTGTGTTCAGCAAGATTGATTTGAGATCGGGATATCACCAGATAAGAGTTAAGGCGGAGGATATACCGAAGACTGCTTTCAGGACAAGGTATGGTCACTACGAGTATGCAGTTATGCCATTTGGAGTTACTAATGCACCTGGAGTGTTTATGGAATATATGAATCGTATATTTCATTCCTTTTTGGATCGATTTGTGGTGGTCTTCATAGACGATATTTTGGTATATTCGAAGACGGAAGAGGAACATGCCGAGCATTTGAGGATTGTGTTGGAAGTGTTGCGCGAGAAGAAGCTTTATGCAAAATTTTCTAAGTGTGAATTTTGGTTGCATAAAGTTAGCTTTTTGGGTCACGTCATTTCAAGTGGTGGTATAGCAGTGGATCCTGCTAAGGTAGAGGCAGTGCAAGATTGGGGAACGCCGGAGTCGGTTACAGAGATCCGAAGTTTTCTTGGTTTGGCCGGTTACTATCGGAGGTTCATCGAAGGATTTTCGAAGTTGGCGTTGCCGTTGACGCAGTTGACTAGGAAGGGTCAAGCTTTCATTTGGGATGACAAGTGTGAGCAGAGTTTCCAAGAGTTGAAGAGGAGGTTGACATCTGCACCTGTGCTAATTCTGCCAAATCCGAAGGAACCGTTTGTGGTTTATTGTGATGCGTCGAAGATGGGTCTAGGTGGTGTGTTGATGCAGAGGGGACAAGTCGTTGCTTATGCATCAAGGCAGCTGAAGATTCATGAGAGGAACTATCCTACGCATGATTTGGAGCTAGCTGCTGTCGTGTTTGTTCTCAAGATTTGGAGGCACTACTTGTATGGGTCAAGATTCGAGGTTTTTAGCGATCACAAGAGTCTGAAGTACTTGTTTGATCAGAAGGAGCTCAACATGAGGCAAAGAAGATGGTTAGAATTTCTTAAGGACTATGATTTTGAATTGAGTTATCACCCGGGTAAGGCTAATGTGGTAGCCGATGCGTTGAGTAGGAAGTCACTGCATATGTCTTCTCTGATGGCGAAGGAACTGATATTGATTGAAGAGTTTAGAGACCTCAGTTTGGTTTTTGAAAGGACAACCAGAAGCGTGAAGCTAGGAATGTTGAAGTTGACGAATGATTTTCTTGAAGAGGTTGTGGAGAAGCAAAAGTCTGATGTGAAATTAATGAAGCTTAAGACGCTCATCGAGCAAGGGAAAAAGGTAAACGTTGAGATCGATGAGAAAGGTGTGATGAGGTGTCAAGGAAGGTTATGTGTACCTGATGTGCCTGAGTTGAAGCGGATGATCTTGGAGGAAGGTCACAGAAGCAATTTAAGTATTCATCCTGGTGTTACTAAGATGTATCAAGATCTGAAGAAAATGTTTTGGTGGCAAGGGATGAAGAAAGAGATCGCCGAGTTTGTTTTTGCGTGTTTGACTTGTCAGAAGTCCAAGGTGGAGCATCAGAAGCCGTCAGGGCTATTGCAACCTATGTTTATTCCAGAGTGGAAATGGGATAGTATTGCGATGGATTTTGTAAGCGGTTTGCCGAAGACGTCGAAAGGTAACAATATGATTTGGGTAGTTGTCGACAGGTTGACAAAGTCTGCTCATTTCATAGCTATCAAGACCGGTATGCTAGTACCAAAGTTGGCTGAGATTTATGTCGAGCAAATCGTGAGATTGCATGGGATTCCGTCGAGTATCGTATCAGATCGAGATCCCCGTTTTACTTCAAGGTTTTGGGAGAGTTTGCAAGAGGCGTTGGGGACTAAGTTGCGGATGAGTTCTGCTTATCACCCGCAGACGGATGGTCAGTCGGAGAGGACGATTCAATCATTGGAGGATTTGCTAAGATCTTGCATTTTGGAACAAGGAGTGAGTTGGGAAGCTTGCTTACCATTGATTGAGTTTACGTATAACAACAGTTTTCATTCGAGCATTGGTATGGCACCTTTTGAAGCGTTGTATGGAAGAAGATGTAGAACACCTTTGTGTTGGTTTGAATCGGGAGAAAGTGTGGTGCTTGGACCTGAGATTGTGCAACAAACGACCGAGAAGATCAAGATGATCCAAGAGAAGATGAGAGCGTCGCAGAGTCGCCAGAAAAGTTATGCCGACAAGAGAAGGAAGGATATAGAATTTCAAGAAGGAGATCATGTGTTTCTAAGAGTTACATCGACTACGGGTATTGGACGGGCTTTGAAATCGAAGAAGTTAGCATCGAGATTCATTGGTCCGTATCAAATTTTGAAGAGGATTGGGAAGGTGGCGTATAGGATTGCGTTACCGCCGTCGTTGTCAAATCTACATGATGTTTTTCACGTGTCTCAATTAAGGAAATACGTATCGGATCCGTCACATGTGATTGAGTCGGACGAGATACAAGTGAGAGAGAATTTGACGGTTGCAACGGTACCCTTAAGGATTGAAGGACAAGAGATGAAGAGGCTCAGGAATAAAGAGATTTCATCGGTGAAAGTCGTTTGGGGAGGTCCAGCCGGTGAGTATGCGACGTGGGAGCTCGAGAGCAAGATGCGGGACTCCTATCCAGAGTTGTTTTCAGGTATTTTCGAGGGCGAAAATTCTTTTTTGGGGGGTAGAGTTGTAACGACCCTATTTTCGTATATGATATTTTTTTATATATTTTATTTTATGGTTTTGCATTTAAATATATTTTCTAGTGATCGAGGAATAATTATTTAGCGCGAAGATAAGTTCGTAATCGAGTTTTTAAGGTTTTGGGCTTAGAGGGTGAATAGTATTGGGCTTGTGAGTAGTAAGGATCAAGTGGTTATGTTAGTAGTGAACTTGGATTGGATTGAAGGGCTAGGATTAATCCTTGAGAGTTAGTAAGGATGGATGGCCAAGATTGATTGGATTGGAATATAAGAGATTAACAAAGACTTTTTGGAATCACTATTCATTTCTTTTTGAGAGAAAGAAAACGTGGGAGAAGAGAAGAGAAGGAGAAAGCAAGAGAGCTAGGGCTTGGGATTGAAGCTTGAAGATTTCTAGAGAACTTTGATTTCAAGGTAAGAGAGTTAGTATTACTTCTTCACAAGTGATTGAGAAGGGGAGAATGTCTATTTCTCCATCCCAAACTTCTCCTCACTTTGTCTAGGTTTTGGTTAGAGATGTTTTTATGGTTTAAAGTTGTTAAAGATTATGTTTTGCTTGTTTGAATGCTAATTGATGTTGTTAGCATGATTTGTTGGAGTTGTTGTGTTGGAGTTCATAAGAAAAGTTTATGAAAAGTTATTGTTTTGAAACCTAATTTCTATGCTTGATGCAATCTTTGTTTGTGATGGTTTATAAATGATGTTTTATGATGGAAAGTTGTTTTTAACAAGTTCTGGAAGTTGGGTAACCTTGAATGGGCTAAAATGGTGGAATAATCACATTTTTATGACTGTGTACTGATACGGTCGCTTGTAGCGACGGAGCATCGCTTGTAGCGACCAGGCAGGATAATTCCCTGCCTACCTGCGCTTGTAGCGACCACACGGGCGCTTGTAGCGACCAGGCTCGCTTGTAGCGACCGAAGGTTCGCTGGTAGCGACCAGGCAGGATAATTCCCTGCCTATGCTCGCTTGTAGCGACCAAGAGCTCGCTTGTAGCGACCAACCCTGGACAGGCCAATTTTGTTGAGTTGTTCTGGAGGTCCTGGTGCGCGCGGGGATGTCCTTTTGATACTGTAATTTTTATAATATGTTTTGGAAACCTTGCCCACCATTTTAACTCATTCTTAATGCCTTCTAAAGGTTATTTGTTTCAAGAAAGTTTGGTGTAAAACCCTAGCATGGGTGAGGGATTATCAAAGTGTGTGGGTTTTCCTTTGAAACCCTTATGTGTGAGATTTTGATAAGATTTGCTTGGTTCATTTGAAATTGTTAATCAAGGTTGAGTGTATACATGTCGTATATTATGATGTGGCCATAAGTGCCTAGTGTTTGTGCTTGTTGTTGTTGTTGTGATAATTATCAGAGAGCTGATAGTGAGTTGTGTAGTTGTGTTTGTTGTTGTGGTGATAATTATCAGAGAGCTGATAATTAGTTGTGTTAGTAAGTATAGTGATAAGAGTATCATATATTTGCTAAGTGAAACATCATGCATTTCATTATTTGATGATATCCGGAGCGGATATGAAATCCATGAGAGCGTGGTTATCAAGAGAGCTTGATAAGGATATAAGTTTATCCGAAATGATTTGGTACCACATGCATTAGAGAATGCATTTTGAGGCATGCATCCTTTGTGACATTAGTGTTCATTTAGGAAATTATGTGTGCATAATGGTTGTGAGTGGTAATTGTATTTGATGAGTTGGTGTGTTGTCAATTACGTGTTGAGTTTTGGTTATGCATAACAATGTGTTATTGATACATGTTTATTTGTTGTGATACTAACACTCTCTGTTATGTGTTATTTGCTGGATCTTTGGGGATCCAGACTATCAGGTTGGCGAGGCTATCGTTGAGGAATAGCCCTTTGCTGTTTTGGAGCTTTTGTAGTGGTGAGGTCATAGCTTAGCTATCCTTACATTTTTGGTACTAGGTGTTGTATTCTAGTTAGAGTCTAGGGCTCTGATATTTGTAACACCATTTTGGGTATCTAAACGTTTATGTATAGGTTTGGCAATGGCTTTTTGTTGTAGAATTGCCTCTTTTGAAAATATTATGTATATATATTTTTGTGTAATATATGCAGTGCTTGGTTATAAGCAATTGTTTGTTATTTTTCCGCTGCTGTTTGAGAATCAAATATATTTTGATTATGTGTTGAAGTTTATGAAATTGAGTTTTATTAATGTTGTAACTTCCTATGGCCTTAACGTTTTCTTTATTAAAGATAATAATCGGCGGTTAAGGGTTAGGGTGTTATAAGTAGCAGGAACAAACTATTTAACCGGATTTTTCTGCTTGAGGTTCAGACTCTCATTCACAAATCCTAAACCAGTTTTTTCTTGTTTCTGAGCATCCAAAATTTCCTCAAACACATCAGTAGCAGTATTCATCATTCTAACCTGCTTTTTCATATGCTCAAGTTGGGAATTTAGTTGGTTCACTTCTTCTTTTAATTCTGAATTCTGCACTAGAAGTTCACCTTTCTCAGCCTCCAGTTGACATATGGTCTCCTTCTGATCCAGAACTTGTTTGCAAATTTCAACACTTCTGGTATATAGCTGTATATAGCTTCCTGTAGTTGTCAGCTAGTTCATCATATGAGGACTTTTCAACTTCAGACACAGATGAAGCTTCAGACTCTGAGTCAGACTCAGAAAAAGTTTCAGACTCTAAAACTGCTTCATTCTTTAGGATAGCTCCTGACTTCTGAGATATTAACTTTACCACCATACTTGTGTCAAATTTACCAGATTCACTTGCAGCATCTTCTTCAGAATCATCATCAGACCATGAAACAGCTAGGCTTTTCTTCTTCTGCTTCTTAAGAAAAGTGGGACATTCAGACTTGATGTGTCCATACCCTTCACACTCAAAGCACTGCACACCTTTGGCTTGATTATTTTTCTCCTCAGACTTGGTCTTCTTCTCATCAGTTTGTTGCTTCTTGTTATTGAATCTGAAATTCTGACCTTTGGTCTTGGATTTTATGTCAACCTTCTTCAGGATTTTGTTGAATTGTTTTCCAAGCAACACTAGAGCTTCTGATAAATCACTATCCTCCTCATCAGACTCTTGTTGATCATCAGCTCCTGAATTAACTGCAAATGCTACTCCTTTCCCTTTCTGTTCTCAGAAAAACTAGGGTCTCCCTTGGATTGATCCCAAGGTTCTATTTATAGTCCCAATACGGGCCTATCCAGCCATGATTTTGGGCCCCCAAAATCATGTGACTGTCAGGTGGGCCTTGTACCCTTCCGGAGAGCGCCCAACCTGATTCTAAGGGTACAAGCCCTTGTTCGTGGGGCCTAAAGGCCTAAAAGATAAGATCTACAGTCCACAGCCCAACAAGCACGAGCTTTGGGACAAGGCGAAGTGATTAAACTGCTAGCCCCAACATAGGTGCTAGCCCTAACATGGGGGCTAGCCCAACATGGGTGCTCGCCCAGCACAGGAGTATGATACATTCTTTTCTTTAAACTTCTCGTCTGTTCCTTTTACCCTCAAATTTATTCATTTTAGAAAGCATCTCTTAGGCGGCGGTCGTTATTAGCGTTCATTTCGTAACAACATTGAAATTTATTTACAGCCACAGCCCAACAAGCACGAGCTTTGGAACAAGGCGAAGTGATTAAACTGTTGCCCGGGAATTATTTGTATATGACTTCTTGCCCAACAAGTGAGACTTACTGGTTGTGAAACTATGTAAAAAATTTTAAATTACGAGGTGCTAGCCCAACGCAGGTGCCAGCCCAACACGGGTGCTAGCCCAACACGGGTGCTAGCCCTAACATGGGTGCTCGCCCAACATAGGTGCTAGCCCAACGCGGGTGCTAGCCCTAACATGGGTGCTCGCCCAGCATAGGTGCTAGCCCAACATAGGTACTAGCCCAACACAGGTGCTAGCCCTAACAAGAGTTTTTTTTTTAGCACACGACGTCTTAGAGCTCTTTTATAGGGTTAAGGAGTTAGGCGACGATTTCATTTTCTGCTTGCGACGTCTTAGAGCCCTTTTGGGGTTAAGGAATTAGGCGGCGATCTCTTTTTCTGCTCGCGACGTCTTAGAGCCCTTTTGGGGTTAAGGAATTAGGCGGCGATCTCTTTTTCTGCTCGCGACGTCTTAGAGCCCCTTTTGGGGTTAAGGAATTAGGCGGCGATCTCTTTTTCTGCTCGCGACGTCTTAGAGCCCTTTTGGGGTTAAGGAATTAGGCGGCGATCTCTTTTTCTGCTCGCGACGTCTTAGAGCCCCTTTTGGGGTTAAGGAATTAGGCGGCGATCTCTTTTTCTGCTCGCGACGTCTTAGAGCCCCTTTTGGGGTTAAGGAATTAGGCGGCGATCTCTTTTTCTGCTCGCGACGTCTTAGAGCCCCTTTTGGGGTTAAGGGATTAGGCGGCGATTTCATTTTCTGCTCGCGACGTCTTAGAGCCCCTTTTGGGGTTAAGGAATTAGGCGGCGATTTCATTTTAGCACACGACGTCTTAGAGCCCTGTCTTTTAGGGTTAAGGAATTAGGTGTGCAACCCTCACTGGGGTTTGGCGAGTGCAAGCTTCATTTTGTCTCCGGATATTGCCGGATTGTGTCGCCATCTTTTACTTCAAATCTTTAAAGTGCAACACTTCGTATCTCACCTATGCAAGAATTCAAACTAACCCAGTGAAAGCATGTAGAGAATAGTAGTGCTATTAATTAATCATGTGAGTATAATAACAATTAACAAGTACTTACGCCATGTTGACGAACAACAATTTTCACGGATTTTGGTGCTAGCACAATGAAATGTGAGCTAAAACTTAAATATGTCTGTTATGTTGAGCTTCACCAGCTCATTTTTACCACCAAATAGTTCGAAATAATTGGAAATAAAGTAATAAACACAGTTTAGACTTTGTATACCAGTTGCAGCAATTATAAGATTGTATCCTCCTTCCAAAACAAACGCAGCACCACCATATATGCATTAACAATACTAACACTGTGAAATAATTACATCCAGACTTAATACCTGTCTAGTAAGTTCATTCACTTGTTATGTGTATAAAAAGATATTAGTATTAATCCTTCACAATTATTACCATAGATGCTGAAACGGTTAACCAGTATCTTGAACAACAAGTGTAGTAGTATACTAAATAACCACAACGAGGGACGCCAGAACAGTACGAAGAAAGTGAGATGAAATGACAGTCACATCTAACCACGTGAATATAATACTTATTATTTCAAAGCAGAAATCAAATCAATATGCAAAACAATGTTACTCCTTAAAAATTATTTAACCATGCAGAAAATCAAGTATAATGCTAACAGTGGGACCGCCCTGTAGACTTAGTTTTTCAATGGGAGCTTGACGTGTTCTGGGTCAACCAAAGGACATGAGATAGGACTGAAGAGCCATATAAGATTTACGAATTGAACATATGTATGAGAACCGTGGACAGTAATGTACTAGAATATGGTTAGGGTAAAAATGGAGTAGTTGAAGGTAGAATTAACACAAGGAAATGATAACCAAGTCCAACTATAGCATCACTTGTGCTGGACTGACAGTGCCTGGAAATTGAATGTGAGCATGAGAATTGAGAAGTGACTGAAAAATGGCCCGTTACTGAAGGGTTTTCACTGTCCATACAAACATCATAGATTTCTATAGAATATGAAATTTTTACCTTCAAGTAAGAATCAATTACATACACATGATGAAATCTGATCAGTTTAATAGATACAATCGGTCTCCGAATATAGTGAAAGCAAACATAAAACACTGATGCAACCTTTGCCATCGATAAAACAAAGATAAAAATTAAATGGCCATACCAGAAATCAAATGCCTACGTTTGATATATAGTTCGTTATTGATGTAATCAAGCAGCACCACAAAATTCTCCCAACATATTACTTCCTCTTAACTATATTCCTTTACTTTAATATTCCTTAACCAAAGTAATTAACAATGTCAGTGAGTGAATAAGGGAATATATTTCTCATAACCAAGCTCCTCCAACCAAGATGTCTTGAATTTCATTTATCATCAAAACACAATAACCCAGAATCTTAATTATAATTTATTAAACCAGCATTAAACATACACACATTTTTAAATATACTTGTTTGTTTATCATCAGTAGCTATATATCATAAAAAATTATGTTGAACCGAAATGCTCTAATAAGCCTGATTTGGTAAATTTAAACATTTCCGGTTCGTTCAAATCAAATTCCGCTATAAAGTAGCACTCACTAATTAACAACTAGTGGAATCGCAATTCTCAGCCGCAAATCACACTACAAGGGAGGAAAAGGAAAACCTGGATTGAATTCGATGGGATGATGACTCTCGCCTGCGTTCCGAAAGATCAGTACTGCGATTTCAACTTCACTTTGTTTTTCTTCTTTCACTCACCTGCTGCGCTCTGCTGCTTTTGTCAAGTTTCTAGATCGTGAAGATTTCGACGAGGCGGTGAAGGGAGGGGTCAAGATCAACCACCGCTGTGCGCGCCCGCCGTCGACGTAGCAGAGAGAGGAGGTTCCCTGTCTCCGTTGAAGTTGTCCAATCCAAGATCTTCATACCGGTCGCCGTCGTCGCCAACGTCTCCTCCAAGCCGCAAGTTTCCTCCGTCAAGCAAGCGGCCGTCGAACTATGCGGGAACCATCCGTCGTTGTTCACGAAGCTGCGGCAGAGCAATTAGAAGAACGACAAAGCGATTAGGAGGAACCGCCGCCGGGATTGGTGAGAAAGGGGGTTGAATCGATGATGTCTGATGAGGAACGGTTGGGTGACGACATGGCGGTTCGATGAGGTGGTCAGTGGACGGTGAGGATTCGGAAAGAATAAGAAGAAGAAGAAGTGAATGGAATCGTTTTACCAACTGAAAATGCCATCAACACCAAATTCAAGTAAGCGTCCAAATCTAGAAAATTTGTAGAGGAAGGAGACAGTCAGGGGTTGGTGAGAGAAGATGAATGAACACGACAGGGGTGAGAAGGGGTTGGTGGGTACGGTAAGGATTCGGGTGGTGGTGGTTCCGTCCTCTGAGAAAAGAGAAAGCATGTGATAAGGTCGGAGGTCTCCCCTCCTTCTAGCGCCACTGTTCTCAGAAAAACTAGGGTCTCCCTTGGATTGATCCCAAGGTTCTATTTATAGTCCCAATACGGGCCTATCCAGCCATGATTTTGGGCCCCCAAAATCATGTGACTGTCAGGTGGGCCTTGTACCCTTCCGGAGAGCGCCCAGCCTGATTCTAAGGGTACAAGCCCTTGTTCGTGGGGCCTAAAGGCCTAAAAGATAAGATCTACAGTCCACTTTCTTATCTGGCTGTTTGCAGAATGCAGTCTCAAAATTTAGCAAAGACCCAATCAGCTCCTCAACCTTCATGGTGGTGATGTCATGAGCTTCTTCTATGGCTGTAACCTTCATATCAAGTCTTCTGGGCAGGGACCTGAGGATTTTTCTTACTATCTTTTCATCAGACATCTTTTCCCCAAGAGAATCAAAGGAATTTGCCATGTCCAACACATTCATGTAGAAATCCTGGATATTTTCATCCTCCTTCATCTTCAGGTTCTCAAACTTTGTAGTCAGCAACTGGAGTCTGGACATCTTGACTTTAGAGGTTCCTTCATGAGTTGTTTTTAGAATTTCCCAGGCCTCCTTTGCAACAGTACATTGCTTGATGAGTCTGAACATATTCTGATCCACACCATTGAAAATTGCATTCAAAGCTTTTGAATTTCCAAGTGACAAATCATCTTCAGCTTTGGTCCATTCTTCTTCAGGCTTCAGAACCTCAGTTTTGTTCCCATCTTTGTCCAAAACAACAGGATGATCCCAGCCTTCAATCACAGCTTTCCAAGTCCTGCTGTCAATAGATTTTAAGAAAGCACACATCCTAGACTTCCAATACTCATAGTTTGTGCCATCTAGTAGGGGTGGTCTATTGACATATCCTCCTTCTCTATCCATGCTTTCCAGAAAACACTACTCTGGATCTCACCCAATGACAGGCAGGGTGCCTGCTCTGATGCCAATTGAAATTCTAGCTGGACAGACTAAGAACACGATGCAGGGCACAATAACTTGCTAAAACAGAGCACACACAAACACAATGTAAAAAGCAAGAAAAGTAAAGTGCAGGAAAGTAAAAAGGCACATGGTTTGTTAACCCATTTCGGAGTAAACACCTCCTACTCTGGGGGATACCAATCCAGGAAGGAATTCCACTATAGGAATTAATCCTTATGACTCAAGACACTGACACCCAGTTCCCAGCCTAAGCAATTAACCTCCTCCTAGTCTGAATTCTACCCAACATGTTGAGTATTAGAGACCACTAACTTCCTATTCAAGTAACAAACCTGTTACTGAACCCCTTAACAAAAACTACCCTGTTTTGAAGAAATACTTCACTACATATGACTGCACTCGTACCTACAGGCTTAGAGTGATTACAACTCAATTAACACCTAAACCAACTCAATTGAGTGGTGCACAAATAAAGCTAAAAGCTTAAAAACTCTAAGACTCTATTTCTCTGATTTTCTTCAATTCTTCGTAAGTCTTGAAAGCATAGCAGCAATCTCCTTTTATAGACTTCAGTAGCTCTTCTTAATTCTGTAGACAATCTTCTGAATTTGATTTGTTTCTGAATTATGAATGATCCAATAAGGAAACAAATAAACCAGGAAAGTATCTTGCCAAGATTCATTCTGAAAAATACGAGCATTCATAAAAACGTGGCAAATCTTCAATAAATCTTCATCAAATCAAGCAGCATTCTAGAAGACATATGCATGGATAAAACCTTGTTAAATCTTGCAAAGATTCGCACAGAAATAACTTGAAAATATGCAGCTTCTGAAGAAGTCAACAAAGTCAACACGGGTACAGTGCGTCTGATACTTCAGAAGCACATTTCAGCTTCTGAAGTGCTACAGTGCGTCTGATGCATTTTTTAGCATCTGAACAGCTTCAAAATGGATTTCTTGCAACTGAAGACTTGTTATAAACATGGAGATGCTTCCATTGAACACATTGGATTTGCCAAAACATGCAGCCAACTTCAAAATACTCAACAGGTTGTGTACTCGGACAGCAGGACGAGACCGGTAGGAAGGAACATGCCGTCTACTACCTGAGCAAGAAGTTTACAGACTGCAAATCCCGATATTCTTTACTTGAGAAGACTTGTTGTGCACTAACCTGGGCTGCTAAGCGCCTTCGTCATTACATGCTCAATCATACTACTTGGTTGATATCCAAAATGGATCCAATCAAGTACATCTTTGAAAAGCCTGCTTTAACAGGAAGGATCGCTCCTTGGCAGATGTTGTTATTAGAATATGACATTGAGTACCACACTCAGAAGGCCATCAAAGCCAGTATTCTTGCCGATCATTTGGCTCATCAACCGATTGAAGATTATCAACCAATTAAGTTTGACTTTCCTGATGAAGAAATCATGTATCTGAAGATGAAAGATTGTGACGAGCCACTACTTGGCGAAGGTCCGGATCCCGAGTCTAGATGGAAGTTAATCTTCGATGGGGCTGTTAATGTCTATGGTAATGGAATTGGGGCAGTCATCATCACTCCTTAGGGCAAACATCTCCCTTTTGCTGCAAGACTATTATTCGATTGTACAAACAACATGGCAGAATATGAAGCATGTATTTTGGGAATTGAAGAAGTCATTGATCTAAGGATCAAGAACCTTGACATTTATGGAGACTCGACGCTCGTGATTAATCAAATCAATGGAGATTGGGAAACTCGCCACTCCGGCTTGATTCCTTACAAAGACTATGCAAGGCGTTTACTAACCTTTTTCAACAAAGTCAAGTTGTATCACATTCCTCGGGATGAGAATCAAATGGCAGATGCTTTGGCAACTTTGTCTTCTATGTACGAGGTCAGCCGTCGGAATGAAATTCCAACAATCAAGGTTCAACGCCTGGAGAGGCCCGCACATGTGTTTGCAGTCGAAGCGGTCATGGATAACATGCCATGGTTCCATGACATCAAATGTTTCCTCCAAAGGCAAGAGTACCCACATGGGGCATCCAACAAGGATAAGAAGACTTTGCGAAGATTGGTTGGCAACTTCTTTCTGAATGGAGAGGTTTTATACAAGAGGAATTTTGATATGGTGCTACTCAGATGTGTGAATGAGCAAGAAGCAGATATGATAATGCATGAGATACACAAAGGTTCCTTCGGAACTCATTCCAGTGGACATACAATGGCTAGGAAGATCTTGAGGGCCGGATATTACTGGATGACATTGGAAAGCGATTGTTACAAGCATGCCAGGAAATGCCATAAATGCCAGATTTATGCTGACAAAATCCATGTGCCACCAACTGCTCTGATGTCCTTTCTTCCCCTTGGCCTTTCTCTATGTGGGGCATCGATATGATTGGTAGGATCGAACCCAAAGCTTCAAATGGGCATCGTTTCATCCTAGTGGCAATTGATTACTTCACCAAATGGGTTGAAGCTGCATCATATGCTAATGTCACTAAACAAGTGGTGGTCCGATTTATTAAGAACCATATCATCTGTCGATACGGTATTCCCAGTAAGATCATCACAGACAGTGGGACCAATCTGAATAACAAAATGATGAAGGAACTATGTGAAGAGTTCAAGATTGAGCATCATAACTCTTCTCCTTATAGACCTCAGATGAATGGCACAGTTGAAGCCGCAAACAAGAAGCCTTTGTAAAAATGTCAGCAACTTGTTGTTCAGTATCCACATGTTCCAACTGAATGATCTTATCTTCAACAAGATTCCTGATAAAGTGGTGTCTGATATCTATGTGTTTAGTTCTGCTGTGCTGTATGGGGTTCTTAGAAATGTTAATTGCACTGAGGTTATCACAATAAAGTGTCATAGTTCCTTGTTCAATGTTATACTCTTCAAGCATCTGCTTCATCCAAACTAATTGTGAGCAACTACTACCAGCAACAATGTATTCAGCCTCAGCAGTTGATAATGAGACACAGTTTTGTTTCTTGCTGAACCAAGAAATTAAATTATTTCCTAGAAAGAAACAACCTCCTGATGTGCTCTTCCTGTCATCAGCACTTCCAGCCCAGTCAGCATCACAATATCCCATTAATTCAGAACTTGAACTATGAGAATACATGATTCCATAATCACTTGTGCTATTCACATATTTCAGAATTCTCTTAACTTGAGTTAAATGGCTTATTTTAGGATCAGCTTGATATCTTGCACAAACTCCAACAACAAAGGTGATATCAGGTCTGCTTGCAGTCAAGTACAATAAGCTTCCTATCATACTTCTATATTGGCTTTGATCTACTGAAACTCCATGCTCATCCTTAGTTAATTTCAGATGAGTAGCAGCAGGTGTCCTTTTATGAGCAGTAGATTCCATTCCAAACTTCTTCACAATATTCTTATCATATTTACTCTGAGAAATAAAGATTGTGTCTTCCATTTGCTTAACTTGCAATCCAAGAAAGTATGTCAGCTCACCAACCAAACTCATTTCAAACTCTGTCTGCATTTGCTGGACAAACAACTTAACCATTTTGTCAGACATTCCACCAAACACAATATCATCTACATAGATCTGAGCAATCATCAGACTTCCACTCTCATCTTTCACAAATAAAGTTTTATCAGAACCACCTTTTCTGTATCCTTGAGCCACAAGAAACTGAGTCAGTCTTTCGTACCAAGCTCTTGGTGCTTGCTTTAATCCATATAAGGCTTTCTTCAACTTGTACACATGATCTGGAAACTGATGATCCACAAAACCCTTAGGCTGTTCTACATAAACTTCTTCTTGCAGATATCCATTCAGAAATGCACTCTTCACATCCATCTGAAATAGCTTGAACTTGAGAATGCAGGATACACCCAACAGTAGTCTTATGGACTCTAGTCTGGCCACAGGTGCAAAGGTCTCATCAAAATCAAGTCCCTCTACTTGAGAATAACCTTGAGCAACTAACCTTGCCTTGTTTCTGACCACAGTACCATTTTCGTCTGTCTTGTTCTTGTAAATCCATTTAGTGCCAATCACATTTAACCCTTCTGGTCTTGGAACTAGATCCCACACTTCACTTCTTTTGAATTGATTCAACTCATCTTGCATGGCTTCAATCCAAAATTCATCAGTTAGGGCTTCTTTCACATTTTTAGGTTCAAACTTTGACACAAAGCATGAATCAGTAGCAGCAGCATCTGAACTTCTGGTTCTGACCCGTTGATCTAAGCTTCCAATGATTAAGTCTCTAGGATGATCCTTATGAACTCTAATGGATGGCCCTTACCAGTAGGAACTTGAACTAGTTGAATTTCTGCTTCTTCAGACTCTGGATGATTTTCTGCATCTGACAGTTGTTCTTCTGAGGTTTCAGACTCTGGAACTAATTCAGACTCATCTCTTTCTTTCTCAGCAGACAGGTCATCAATCACAACATTAATGGACTCCATCACAACCTTGGTTCTTGAATTAAACACCCTATAAGCTCTGCTGTTTACTGAATAACCCAGAAATATGCCTTCATCAGACTTAGGATCCAGTTTTCTTCTATTTTCCCTGTCAGCCAAAATGTAACATCTGCTCCCAAACACATGGAAATATTCACTGTAGGTTTTCTTCCTTTCCACAATTCATATAAAGTACAAGTTGTTCCCTTCTTCAGAGTGACTCTATTATGGATATAACATGCAGTGTTCATAGCTTCAGCCCAAAACATATAAGGCAGCTTCTTTGCATGTAGCATAACTCTTGCACATTCTGCTAATGACCTATTCTTCCTCTCAACTACACCATTTTGCTGAGGTGTTATAGGTGCAGAAAACTCATGTTTTATACCTTCAGAAGCACAGAACTCAGAAAAACTCTTGTTTTCAAACTCTTTGCCATGATCACTTCTGATTCTGACAATACCACAGTCCTTCTCTCTTTGTAATTGAATGCACAGCTCTTTAAATACTTCAAAAGTATCAGACTTCTCTCTAACAAAATTAACCCATGTGAATCTTGAGTAGTCATCAACCATTACAAATGCATACCTTTTACCTCCAATACTTTCTACTTGCATAGGCCCCATTAAATCCATATGAAAAAGTTCTAGTACTTTAGTAGTTACCTGGTGTACTAATCTGGGATGAGACTTTCTTGTTTGTTTCCCGATTTGACAATCACCACAAACACTGTCCTCATTGATCTTTAGATTAGGTACACCTCTGATAGCTTCAGTACTTAGGATTTTCTTCATGCCTTTCAGATGCAGATGTCCCAGTTTCTGGTGCCAGAGTCTGACTTCCTCTTCTGAGCTCATGAGACAAAAAGTCAGGCTTCTTTCTTCTTCAGACACCCATAAATAACAGTTATCTTTGGATCTGCAGCCCCTCATCTGAACCTTACCTTCCTGATCAGTTACAATACACTCTTGCTTGTTGAAATTCACTTTTAAATCCTGATCACATAGCTGGCTAATACTGATCAGATTAGAGGTCAATCCTTTCACCAACAGCACATTATTCAATCTAGGCAAACCTTCACTGATTAAATCACTAATACCTAGAATCTCCCCTTTTGCTTCATCACCAAATGTCACATAGCTTCTGAAATATGGTTTGATATTGCTCAACAGCTTCTTCACACCAGTCATGTGCCTTGAACAACCACTATCAAAGTACCAGTCCTCTCTAGAAGTGGCTCTCAATGAGGTATGAGCAATAAGGCCTACATTCTGAACCTTAGGTTTCCACACCTTCTGAACATTGTGTCTGGTTGCATCTGGTTGCACTCTTCTATATTGAAAGTGTTCAGGATAACCATACAGATTAAAGCAAAAAGGTTTAATATGCCCCTTCTTACCACAATGATGACATGTCCAGGTATGATTCCTCCTTCTTCTGTTGAAATTCAGGGGTTGAATCTGAACATGCTTCTGAGGTTGCATCTGAGCTTTCTTATGAGCTTGTGTAACACCCATACTAAATTATCTAGAATATTTAGCATGTGTATTAATCTGATACCGGATACATTAAAATTTTCAATAATAATCTATATACAAAACTACTGAATGAGTACAAATAGCTCGTTTATACAAATATCCAAATATCATTTACAATTACACACTCTCATATACATGGATAATCTGTCAACCTCCTGAGCTTGTCCATGACGAGCATCTGCACTCCATCCAGCATCTTCCTGAAGAACTTCCTCTAAAAACTCTTGCTAACCTGTAAAACCTGCACCAGAAGGATTGGGATGAGACATAATGTCTCAGTGAGCTCCAGCCCAACCTACTGTTGGCAACCACGGGGGAAAACTAGGGTCGCCGTGCCTACTCTTAGCGATCTTGGGGGAAACCTACGATCGCCGTCTTTCTCTAAATATTTCGCGATCAGGGGGAAACTTAGAATCGCTACTTGTCTTTACCTTATCTTATACTTTTCATGTACATAATCTTAAGCTTAGTGATTGAGGGGAAGTCTATGATCACTTGCTGATGTCTAATGACTACTTTGTCTTAACTCTTAGCACATAGTACGTATACATATTCATATTCGTATTCATAATCATCTTTTCATAACATAAAATTAGAAGTTAGCGTTGAACAAACATTTCATTATCTTGGTTCATTTTACGGAGTGCATCCGGGTGGAGTAACCCCGAAGTACATCTCCCATCATACCGGTGAAATTCCTATCATATCAGGCTAACACCGGACTCCTCTTATCTTTGTGTAGACAACCCTCTCGGTGAAGCCCCATCCGGCATAATCCGGAGCCTGCTGGACACAACTTAACTTTGCATGTAGACAACCCTCTCGGAGAAGTCCCATCCGGCGTATCCCGGAGTCTGCTGAACATGCTTAATCTTTTAACATACGTGTGGACAATCCTCTCGGAGAAGTCCCATCCGGCGAATCCCGGAGCCTGTTGGACACGTTTAACATAGTCTTATAACTTACGGGTGGATAACCCTTTCGGAGAAATCCCATCCGGCATAATCCGGAGTCTGATGAACACGTTATCATATTCTTTATCATTAAATTCTTAACTTAAGTTCATATGTATATCTATTACGTTCCAAATTCTTGTGCATATCTAATGCATTCTTTAGGTAATCATTCATGAGTACTTAACCTATGAAAGGTTCTAAACTTGACTATTGTATCATTCTTGGACTTATATATACTTAATCGAATACATAACATTGCTTAGTAAGGGTTAAACCCTAAACTAGCTCCTTAACATCTCTATGACAACTTATGGATTAAGGTATCCCTCTCTTAACATTTTACCTATCCTCATCTATATTTTCATCTATACATTCTTTAGAGGATAGATCTATCTATACTTGTTAGCGACACTTAGCCATTACATATCGTTATTAAGTCTGATGTAGTATTAGATAGCCAGAATGGTGCAAGATTTGATGAAAAACAACATGGCCCTGCCCCCCTGTGCCATCGTGACACGATTTGGAAATCGTGTCACGATTTTCTACCCAGAAAACGTGGCATGTTCTGCCTATGAAATCGTGACACGGTTGCAAAATCGTGACACGATTTTGTGTGCGGTTGGACAGCATAGGGCAAGTTCAAAACATGATTTCCGCCATTCTTGGCTAATCCAATCGTACCCAGACATCATAACATCTTGAAGAATAAATTTCTAAGGCATATTGATAGATTTCATCATGATTAATCAAGGAATTACATGAAAAGGAAATTAGGGCACTAAAATTACAAACTTACTCAATATACATGAAATTCCTGGCTTTAGCAACTGGTAGGAGGTTAAGCTGGTTCTGATTAAAACTGGTTCTGAACCTAACAGGTTCTGAACTTGAAACTTAGCACAATTTAAAAACAGTTATGCAGCAGAATTTAAAAGTGCAGAAATAAACAGAACACACAAGGTTTGTTAACCCAATTCGGAGTAAACACCTCCTACTCTGGGGGATACCAATCCAGGAAGGAAATCCACTATTGGAATTAATCCTTAAGACTCAGACACTGACTCCCAGTTCCTATCCCAAGCAATTAACCTCCACCTAGTCAGACTTCTACCCACGCATGAGTATTAGAATCCACTAACTTCCTATTCAAGTAACAACCCAGTCACTTGAACAACCCTTGAACTAAACCCAGTTCTGAAACAAAAACTACCCAGTTTTGAAGAACACACTTCAATACTAAAACTTCATTCTTGCTTAAAAGCTTTGAATGAATTACAACTCAATAAAACCTAAACCAACTCAAAACATATGAGTGGTGCACAAATAAAGCTAACAAGCTTAAAACTAACACAAACTCTATTTCTGATATTTCTCTCTAATTCCTCTTATCTTGAATAGCAGCAAAGCACTCCTTATATAGTCTTCAGCAAGTAACATTAATCTGAATTAAATCTTCTAAAACAGATATGTTTCTGAATTATGAGTGATCCAATAAGGAAACAAATAAACCGGGAAAATATCTTCATAAGATTGCAACAGAAAAATACGAGCATTCATAAATCCGTGCCAAATCTTCATTAAATCTTCTCCAAATTAATCAGCAATCTAGAAGCAATATGCGAAGATATATCCTTGTAAAATCTCGCCAAGATTTGTGCCAAAATAACTTGTAAAAACGCAGCTTCTGAAGAAGTCAACAAAAGTCAACTCTGCTACAGTGCGTCTGATGCTTCAGAAGCACATTTCAGCTTCTAAAGTAACTTTCAGCTTCTGAAGGTGATTTCAGCTTCTGAATGACTTCAAAATGAAAAACTTGCAACTGAAGATTTGTTTTAAACATGGAGATGCTTCTATTCAACACATTGGATTTGCCAAAATATGCAGCCAACACCAAAATACTCAACAATCTCCCCCTTTGGCAAATTTTTGGCTAAAACCAATGTGCACACACCCAAGTTCTTCAAACTCCCATAAAATTAACTCAGCAATGAACAACTCCACAAAATTAATCATAACATTGAGATAAGCAGCGGATTCAGCTATGATTAACCATTAAACACCAATCAGTTTCAGCTTCTGAACACTGATGCACACATAACATAGTTACTGACCAACTTCTGATCATCACAAACACTCCTGAAGCTTCACAATACTCCCCCTGCAACTCAGCATTCAACCATTACTCCATAAAAACTCCCCCTTAATTCTGAACTGCAGTAACTTGTGAGACAAGTAACATACTTCAGTAATACACCAACACTCAGGAATATAATAACCTTGTACTCCCCCTGAGACACACACTCCCCCTCAATATCACCAACACATCTCATGTTGCATTGGTTATGAATTCTGAGCAAAACATGCAACTTCTGAACCACACTACAATCTGACAGCACACACTCTAAACAGCTCATGTCTGATCTTAAACATAAGTTTTTCTCCCCCTTTTTAGCCACAAAATTATGACAAAGCACTGATTTCACATTGGGGACAGAAATCAAATAAGCAACTGCACAAAAAACTGCAAAAATAATCCCATTTTCAGATTTAGACATAGGAACACTCTCAGCCTTCGCAACACTCGTAGGTACTCTTTCTTCCTCACATCCAGCTTGTTGTAATTGCTATAAGTCCTTGTACAGGCAAACATTTGAAGAATTCCAAACAGACTTATTCCTCTCAGCAATCTTCTTCTGAAGTCTATCAATGGCAGTAAATTCATCAGATTCACTATCATCCAGTTTCTTTGCTATTCCTGGTTCATCAACCTTGACTTTGGGTTGCACAGACTTGATATTCTTCAAAACTTTCATGTGTAAATGACCAAGCATATGACAGATCTTGTCCTCTTCCTCAGATTTCCACAGATAACAATTATCTTCTGATCTGCAGCCCCTCATCTGAACATTACCCTCTTGATCAGTCACCAAACATTCTTTCTTATTGAAATTTACTTTCAGGTCTTGATCACACAATTGACTGATACTGATCAAATTAGATGTTAACCCTTTCACAAACAACACATCATTAAGCCTTGGTAAACCATCACCAATTAAATCACCTATTCCAATAATCTCACCTTTTGCTCCATCACCAAATGTTACATATTTTCTGGGATAAGGCTTTAAGTTGCTTAACAGCTTCTTCACACTAGTCATATGTCTGGAACAGCCACTATCAAAATACCAGTCCTTCTTAGATAGAGCTTTCTGAGAAGTATGAGCCATTAGACCAACAGTCTCATCTTTAGGTCTCCAAACCTTCTGAACATTGACCTTTTTAGGAGCAGGTTCAACTCTTCTGTGTTTAAAGTGCTCAGGATAACCATATAATTTGAAACAGAATGGTTTGATATGCCCCTTCTTTCCACAGTGATGACAAACCCAAGTATGATTTCTTCTTTTGTTTTCTGAAAAATTTCTGGGGTTGCTTCTGAGGCAGCATTTGAGCTAGCTTCTGAGCTTTCTTCTGAGATTGCATCTGAGGTCTCATCTTCGATGTCCCAATCATAGGATCATAAGATTCAGAAGCAGGAACAAATTGTTTAACAGGATTTTTCTTCTTGAGGTCCATACTCTCATCCACAAATCCTAAACCCTTATGTTTCCCTTGTTTCTGAGCATCCAGAATCTCCTCCAACTTATCAGTACCAGAGTTCATCATCCTAACTTGCTTCTTCATCTGATCAAGTTGTGAATTCAAATGTGTTACTTCATCATTAAGATCAGCAATCTATCCTATATGAGCACATCTTTCAGACTGCAGCTGACATACAGTTTCCTTCTCAGTCTCTAATAACTTGATCAATTCTTGATTTCTGAGATACAATTCTTCATAAGAAACAGCTGGTTCCTCAAAAATCAATTCTTCATCACAGGCTTCAGATTCTGATGAAGTTTCAGTTTCTGATGAAGTTTCAGACTCTGAATAGACTACAGGCACAGACTTTGAGCAAGCTTCTGAGACCATAAGAGCAGCAACATGTTTGGCTGACTTACTCTCAACCTCTCCTTCTGAGCTATCCTCATTAGACCAAGATACAGCAAGGCTTTTCTTCTTCTTGAGAAAATTAGGACATTCAGTTTTGATATGTCCATAGCCTTCACACTCATAGCACTGCACACCTCTTGATTGTTTGCGACTTTCTTCAGATTGTTGCTTATTGTTGTTGAGTCTGAGATTCTGACCTTTGTATTTGGATTTCTTGTCCACCTGTTTCAGAATCTTTTTGAATTGTTTTCCCAGCAACACTACATCTTCTGATAAATCATCTTTATCTTCATCAAGCTCTTGTTGATCATCAGCTTCAGAATTAACAGCAAAAGCTATTCCTTTCCCTTTCTTATCAGGCTGTTTGCAGAAAGCAGTCTCAAAATTGAGCAAGGACCCAATCAGCTCCTCAACCTTCATGGTGGTGATGTTATGAGCTTCTTCTATGGCTGTAACCTTCATATCAAATCTTCTGGGCAGGGACCTGAGGATTTTTCTGACTAACTTCTCATCTGTCATCTTTTCCCCAAGAGAATCAAAGGAATTTGCCATGTCCAGCACATTCATGTAAAACTCCTGAACAGTTTCATCCTCCAACATCTTCAAGTTTTCAAATTTTGTTGTGAGCAACTGAAGTCTGTATAGCTTAACCTTAGAGGTTCCTTCACGAGTAGTTTTCAGAATTTCCCAAGCATCCTTTGCCACAATACATTGCTTGATGAGTTTGAACATGTTCATGTCAACACCATTAAAAATTGCATTCAAGGCCTTTGAGTTTCCATGTGACAGATCATCCTCAGCTTTGGTCCATTCTTCTTCAGGCTTCAAAACCTCAGTTTTATAACCATCTTTATCTATAACCACAGGATGATCCCAGCCTTTAATCACAGCTTTCCAAGTTCTGCTGTCAATGGATTTCAGGAATGTACACATCCTGGATTTCCAGTACTCATAATTGGTGCCATCAAGTAGGGGTGGTCTGTTGACAGGGCCTCCTTCTCTCTCCATAAAGCCAGACATAAATACCTCTGGATCTCACCCAAATTACAGGCAGGGTGCCTGCTCTGATGCCAATTGAAATTCCTGGCTTTAGCAACTGGTAGGAGGTTAAGCTGGTTCTGATTAAAACTGGTTCTGAACCTAACAGGTTCTGAACTTGAAACTTAGCACAATTTAAAAACAGTTATGCAGCAGAATTTAAAAGTGCAGAAATAAACAGAACACACAAGGTTTGTTAACCCAGTTCAGAGTAAACACCTCCTACTCTGGGGAATACCAATCCAGGAAAGAAATCCACTATTGGAATTAATCCTTAAGACTCAGACACTGACTCCCAGTTCCTATCCCAAGCAATTAACCTCCACCTAGTCAGACTTCTACCCACGCATGAGTATTAGAATCCACTAACTTCCTATTCAAGTAACAACCCAGTCACTTGAATAACCCTTGAACTAAACCCAGTTCTGAAACAAAAACTACCCAGTTTTGAAGAACACACTTCAATACTAAAACTTCATTCTTGCTTAAAAGCTTTGAATGAATTACAACTCAATAAAACCTAAACCAACTCAAAACATATGAGTGGTGCACAAATAAAGCTAACAAGCTTAAAACTAACACAGACTCTATTTCTGATATTTCTCTCTAATTCCTCTTATCTTGAATAGCAGCAAAGCACTCCTTATATAGTCTTCAGCAAGTAACATTAATCTGAATTAAATCTTCTAAAACAGATATGTTTCTGAATTATGAGTGATCCAATAAGGAAACAAATAAACCGGGAAAATATCTTCATAAGATTGCAACAGAAAAATACGAGCATTCATAAATCCGTGCCAAATCTTCATTAAATCTTCTCCAAATTAATCAGCAATCTAGAAGCAATATGCGAAGATATATCCTTGTAAAATCTCGCCAAGATTTGTGCCAAAATAACTTGTAAAAACGCAGCTTCTGAAGAAGTCAACAAAAGTCAACTCTGCTACAGTGCGTCTGATGCTTCAGAAGCACATTTCAGCTTCTAAAGTAACTTTCAGCTTCTGAAGGTGATTTCAGCTTCTGAATGACTTCAAAATGAAAAACTTGCAACTGAAGATTTGTTTTAAACATGGAGATGCTTCTATTCAACACATTGGATTTGCCAAAATATGAAGCCAACACCAAAATACTCAACAATACAAATATTCATCAAAACTCAACATAGTGGGTTCTAAAACCCCTAGGGAGCTCACCTCAATCATTGCTTGCTTCCTTGCCAAGCTTTCCCCTTCAAAACATAGCTTGATTCCTTCCCTTGCTTCCTTCTCCAACCTTAGCTTTGGTCTTCCTTTCCTTCCTTGATTCATTTCCCTTTTCTTGCTTCAACCTCCCAAATTGGTGCTTGCTTGGTTTGTCCAAAGATTGAGAGTTGAGAGATGAAGTTTGTTGATGATTAGGGGAGAAGAAGGGGAGATGGCGTGAGAGAAGAGGAAGAATGGAAGGAAAAATGAAATGGAAAATATCTTGTTCATTTTTAAATAATCCCCCCCCATTACCAATATTTACCATAATGCCATCCACTTATTTACAAAATTGCCATGCTTCTTAATAAGTTCTACGCTGCTAACCGTTACATCTAAGCGGGATATTACAGCTTGCCTCTGAGGTCTCATCTTAGATGTCCCAATCATAAGATTATGAGTTTGAGTAGCAGGAACAAACTGTTTAACTGGATTTTTCTGCTTGAGGTTCAGACTCTCATCCACAAAACCTAAACCAGTTTTTCCTTGTTTCTGAGCATCCAAAATTTCCTCCAACACATCAGTAGCAGTATTCATCATTCTAACCTGCTTTTTCATATGCTCAAGTTGGGAATTAAGCTGGCTAACTTCTTCTTTCAGTTCTGAATTTTTCACCAACAGTTCTCCTTTTTCAGCCTCCAGTTGAGATATTGTCTCCTTCTGATCCAGAACTTGTTTGCAAACTTCAGCACTTCTGGTATATAGCTTTCTGTAGTTGTCAGCCATTTCATCATATGAGGATTTTGCAACTTCAGACACAGATGAAGCTTCAGACTCTGAGTCAGACTCTGAAAAAGTTTCAGACTCTAAAATAGCTTCAGTCTTTGAATTGGCTACTGATTTCTGAGACATTAACTTGACCATCAGACTTGTATTACATTTATCTGAATCACTCAAAGCATCTTCTTCAGAATCATCATCAGACCATGAGACAACTAGGCTCTTCTTCTGCTTCTTAAGAAAAGTAGGACATTCAGACTTGATATGTCCATAGCCCTCACACTCAAAGCACTGCACACCTTTAGCTTGATTGCTTTTCTCTTCAGACTTGGTCTTCTTCTCATCAGTTTGTTGCTTCTTATTGCTGAATCTGAAATTCTGACCTTTGGTTTTGGATTTTCTGTCAACCTTCTTCAGAATTTATTGAATTGCTTTCCCAGCAACACTAGGGCTTCTGATAAATCACTATCCTCCTCATCAGACTCTTGTTGATCATCAGCATGAGAATTAACTGCAAATGCTACTCCTTTTCCTTTCTTCTCAGGCTGTTTACAGAAAGCAGTCTCAAAGTTCAGCAATGACCCAATCAGCTCCTCAACCTTCATAGTGGTGATGTCATGAGCTTCCTCTATAGTTGCAACCTTCATATCAAATCTTCTGGGAAGAGACCTGAGGATTTTTCTCACTATCTTCTCATCAGACATCTTTTCCTCAAGGGATTCAAAGGAATTAGCCATGTCCAGCACATTCATGTAGAAATCTTGTATGCTTTCCTCCTCCTTCATCTCAGGTTCTGAAACTTGGTGGTCAGCAACTGAAGTCTGGACATCTTAACTTTAGAGGTTCCTTCATGAGTTGTTTTTAAAATTTCCCAGGCATCCTTTGCAACTGTACATTGCTTGATGAGTCTGAACATATTCTGGTCCACACCATTGAAAATTGCATTCAAAGCTTTTGAATTTCCAAGTGACAAATCATCTTCAGCTTTGGTTCATTCTTCTTCAGGCTTCAGAACCTCAGTTTTGTTCCCATCTTTGTCTAACACCACAGGATGATCCCAGCCTTTAATCACAGCTTTCCAAGTCCTGCTGTCAATAGATTTTAAGAAAGCACACATCCTAGACTTCCAATACTCATAGTTTGTGCCATCTAGTAGGGGTGGTCTATTGACATAACCTCCTTCTCTATCCATACTTGCCAGAAAACACTACTCTGGATCTCACCCAATCACAGGCAGGGTGCCTGCTCTGATGCCAATTGAAATTCTGGCTGGACAGGTTAAAAACACGATGCAGGACACAATTGATATCAAAAACAGAGCACAATTAAAAATAGGTTAACAACAGAAATAAAGGTGCAGGAAATTAAAAAGGCACACAGAATTTGTTAACCCAGTTCGGAGTAAACACCTCCTACTCTGGGGGATACCAATCCAGGAAGGAAATCCACTATAGGAATTATTCCTTAAGACTCAAGACACTGAACCCCAGTTCCCAGCCTAAGCAAACAATCATCTCCTAGTCAGATTTCTACCCAACACGTTGATTATTAGAAAACCTCTAACTTCCTATTCAAGTAACAAACCTGTTACTGAACAACTTAAACAAAACTACCCTGTCTTTGAAGAAATACTTCAATAGATAAACTGCACTCGTACCTACAGGCTTAGAGTGATTACAACTCAATAACACACCTAAACCAACTCAATAGAGTGGTGCACAAACAAAGCTAAAAGCTTAAAAACTCTAAGACTTTATTTCTCTGATTTTCTTCAATTCTTCGTATGTCTTGAACAATGGCATAAGCACTCCTTTTATAATCTTCAGCAAGCAACTTAATTATGACTCCAATCTTCTGAATTGATATGTTTCTAATGCAAGGCTCAATTAGGAAACATATAATTCTGCAATGTATCTCGTCAAAGATTCTTCAGTAAAATACGAACTTCATAAAAACGAGCCAAATCTTCATTAGATCTTCACCAATTCAATCAGCATTCTAGAAGCATTAATCCATAATAAAACCATGATAAATCTCGCAAAGATTCGTGCAAAAATAACATGTAAATATGCAGCTTCTGAAGAAGTCAACAAAGTCAACTATTGAATAGTGTGTCTGAAGCATCAGAAGCACATTTCAGCGTCTGAAGAGCTACAGTGCGTCTGAAGGTGCATTCAGCTTCTGAAGGGCAAAACAGCTTCTGAACAGCTTCAAATGAAATTTCTTGCAACTGAAGACTTGTTATAAACATAGAGATGCTTCCATTGAACACATTGGATTTGCCAAAACATGCAGCCAACTTCAAAATACTCAACATTCTTCGTGAACAGTACTTCAGAAGCTCTTCTTCAGACTCAGACTTCAGAAGCACTGTTCATCAGACGCTGGCCTTCAGACGTTGACTTTTGTTGACCTTCAGACGCTCCCTTCAGACGTTGACTTTTGTTGACCCTCAGACTCAGCCTTTCAGACGCAGGCTTCAGACTCAGCCTTCAGACTCACCCTTCAGACCCAGTTTTCCTTCAATTCTGCAACATTGCTTCTGAGCTTTCCTTCTTGCTCTTAGCTTGTTCTTCCATAACCATTATTAAATACCAATCCTTAAGAACGTGGTTCTGAAATAACTTGAACAAAGCATTAGCAATAACCAATTTTCTTTTTAACACTTTGTTATCATCAAAACCTTAAAGAGAGATGTTCATACAAACTGTTCCAACAATCTCCCTCTTTATCCAAAAGAGAGTTGTTCATACATTTTGTTCCAACACTTTTCAAACTTAACCAAAAAAATACATTTTAGTTTCAACAACAAACTTGAATGAAAAAGGAGTGGTTTGACGTATGTCTCTCCATTCCCCGATTGAACGAATACTTGACGTATGTCTTGTTGTTCGGACAATCGTCATTCTATTTTCAAAAATACAAAACATAAAACAAATCCAACACACTGCAACCTTTTCTTGGTCCCCCGTGACCAATTGAACCTTTCTTGACCCCCCGTGGTCAACTTAAACTCATTTCTCGACTCCCCGTAGTCATTTGAGTTTATTCTCGACTCCTTTGAGTCAATTGAACCTTTCTTGACCCCCCGTGGTCAACTTAAACTCATTTCTCGACTCCCCGTAGTCATTTGAGTTTATTCTCGACTCCTTTGAGTCAATTGAAACTTTCTTGACCCCCCGTGATCAACTTAAACTCATTTCTCGACTCCCCGTAGTCATTTGAGTTTATTCTCGACTCCTTTGAGTCAATTGAAACCTTTCTTGACCCCCCGTGGTCAACTTAAACTCATTTCTCGACTCCCCGTAGTCATTTGAGTTTATTCTCGACTTCGTTGAGTCAATTGAACCTTTCTTGGTCCCCCGTGACCATTTGAATCAATTCTCGACTCCTTTGAGTCAATTGAACCTTTCCTTGGTCCCCCGTGACCATTTAAATCAATTCTCGACTCCTTTGAATCAATTGAACCCTTTCTTGGTCCCCCGTGACCATTTGAATCAATTCTCGACTCCTTTGAGTCAATTGAACCTTTTCTTGACTCCCCGTAGTCAATTGAACCCTTTCTAGGTCCCCGGTGATCATTTGAATCAATTCTCGACTCCTTCGAGTCAATTGAACCTTTTCTTGACTCCCCGTAGTCAATTGAGTTTATTTCTCGACTCCCCGTAGTCATTTAAACTTATTTTTTTGGCCCCCCGTGGTCAATTCAAAACCTTTTTCGCAAACGAACATGTTTTATCTATTCTAGCGCGATATAAACAAATGCTTAAGCCTCCCACGCGCGAGCATACAAGCTACGTTTAATCGCAAGAATACGATCAAAAGCATCGTTCCTTAAAATTAACCAACAAAGAAACGTTTTCTACCAAAGAACTACGTAGCTTTGAATTCTCCATCGCACCAGGAGATACGTAGGAGCAAGAGCCCACTCTTGTCAAGCACAATAATAAAAAACTTTCTTTTTCCCCTTTATATATATATTTTTTTTCCCTTTTATATATTTAAGCATAGCAAGCAAAACTTTTAAAATACTTTAGCCTTAACTAACTAGGAGGTTCCCGTTGAGTACAACAGATTTGAGGGGTGCTAATACCTTCCCCTTGCATAATCGACTCCCGAACCCGATAATGGTTGCGATGACCATCATTTCCTCATCGTCAAGGGTTTTATTATCGTTTCCCTTTAAAAATAAAACTCAAAGGGTTTATCAACGTTCCCTTTTAAAATAAAAACTTTGGTGGCGACTCCGCATCTTCATCAAGAGCGTCTTATACGCTCGAGCGCTTCGTTCATTTTTACGAGAGCGCACAGCTGGATGGAACAAATTATGATTATTGGAAATCACGCATGAGTGCTTTTCTAAAATCTATGGATAGCAAGACCTGGAAAGCTGTTCTGAAGGGTTGGGAACATCCAGTTGTGACTGATAAAGATGGAAAGAAGACAACAGTTTTAAAACCAGAAGAAGATTGGACCAAGGATGAAGATGATCTATCTCATGCAAATTCCAAAGCCCTGAATGCTATTTTCAATGGAGTGGATAAGAATGTATTCAGGATGATCAAGCAGTGCACAATTGCTAAGGATGCCTGGGAAATTCTCAAGATTGCTCATGAAGGCACCTCAAAGGTAAAGCTGTCCAGACTTCAGCTTCTGACAACAAAGTTTGAAAATCTCAGAATGCTGGAGGATGAGAACATACAAAGCTTTTACATGAACATTCTGGACATGGCTAATTCTTTTGAATCCCTTGGAGAAAAAGTTTCAGATGAGAAACTTGTTAGAAAAATTCTCAGATCCCTACCCAAGAGGTTTGATATGAAAGTAACTGCTATTGAAGAAGCACATGACATATCCAGCATGAAGGTTAAAGAATTGATAGGTTCTCTTCAAAACTTTGAATTAAGCAGAACTGATAAGAAGGGTAAAGATGTTGCATTTGTTGCTGATTCTGAATGTGTGGATGATGATAGCTCATCAAAAGCTCTTGTGCTGCTGAGTAAACAATTCAAGAAGTTCCTGAAGCAGAAGACAAGAACTGATGACAAGAGCAATCATTCAAAGAGAGTTTAGTGCTATGAGTGTAAGGGATTTGGGCATGTCAAGTCAGAATGTCCTAATTTTCTCAAGAAACAGAAGAAGAGTCTGACTGTTTCCTGGTTTGATGATGACTCAGAAGGAGAAGAGAATAAGCCTGTCACTGCTTTAACTGGTAAATTATGGGCTGATGATCAAGTTATGGGTTCAGAAACTTGTTCAGAATCTGAATCAAGTGATGAAGAATCATCCTCTGAAGTTCCGGCTATCTATCTCAAAAATCCTGCTGAGTTTTGCAAGAAGATGCAATGTCAATTTGATGAAGTGTGCAAGCAGATGGAAGAACAGAAGAAAATTAATACTCAACTTCAGATTGAGAGGGGTGAACACTTAGAGAAGATTTCTGTTCTCAGTAATGAGGTAATCCAACTCAATTCATAACTTGATCAGATGAAAAAGCAAGTTAGAATGTTAAATTCTGCTACTGATGTGTTGGATGAGATTCTGGAGAATCAGAATCAGGGAAAGCCAAATGGAATTGGGTTTAATAATCAGAATCTGAACATCAAACAACAAAAACCTGCTAAGAGGTACACACCTGTTGCTGCTCATGTTCCATTGATAAGGAAACCTAAGAACCAGACTCAGGAATTCAAAGATAAGAAAGCTACTCAACCTTGGGTTTGTCATCATTGTGATAAAAAGGGTTACATTAAACCTTTTTGTTACAAGTTGCATGGTTATCCCAAGCATTTACAACACCAAAATTGAACCAGCTGTGAACAAAAGCAAAATCAAGAAAGTTTGGAGACCAAAGTGTGAAGGTGTTGCTCAGAGTCTGAAAAAAGGAAAAGGAAAGGCTGTTGCTGATGACAGCAAGCCAATTCCTGTAGTACAGAAGAATTCTGGTGCTGGACCATCCAAAGTCTGGAGCAAAGCTCCTGTTCTTGATCAGAAGGTTCTATTTTCTTGTAAATCTAAAGATGGTGTGACATGTGTTCAGAAAAGAGTTGCTGATTTTGAGAAGCAAATTGCTGGGAAGAAGGTTTTAAATGTGCCTGAGGCACATATTAATTGAGGAGCATCTGTTGTTTATGTCTGATGAAGAATTAGCAATTTCTGATGCTGAGTCTGAAGACTGGCTTGTTTGTGGCTGTTGTGATTTTCTGCTTTGTGTTTCTGGTATGATGTATTCTGCAGTTGTGTTGTTCCCTGCATTTTTTGTGTTTGGTTGTTTTTCTGCTGGGTGGATTCTTTCTGATTTTTGCAAGTGTGCTGTGCTGGGTTATGTGTGCTGAGTTGTGTTTCTTCTCCTAGTGTTTGCTGATGTTTTTGCTGGTGCTTTGTCAAAGTTGTTTGGCTATAAAGGGGGAGAAGTATGTGTGATTGGTGATTGCTGATCTGTTTGTTCAAGGGGAGTGTTCCTGACTTTGTGGGCTTCTTGTCAGAAGCTGAGCTATTCAGGGGGAGTACCTGAGTGCTGTGTTTCAGGGGGAGAAGAGCTGAGTACTGTGTTAGCTGAGTACTGTGTTCCTCAGAAACTGATGTTGTGTGTTGCAGGGGGAGTATTTTGAAGTTTGTTTGTGTTTTAATCCGCTGCTGACTCTGCTGCATTTGTGTTTTTAAAGTATTTGATTTTAGCCAAAAATTTGCCAAAGGGGGAAATTGTTGGTTATTTGAAGTGTTGGCTTCATTGTTTGGTAAAATTAAATCCAAATGTGCAAGCATGCGTTTCCAGATGTTATATAGTGTCTTCAGATGCAAAGAACTGGTTTTAATAAGGATCAGAAGCTGAAAATTGCATTTCTGGACCTTTAGAAGCTGTTTTGGACCTTCAGACGCAGGTTTGTGCTTCAGACGCTGAACAGTACTTCAGACGCACTGTTCAAACGTTGACCAGCGTTGACTTCTTCAGAAGCTGGACTTCAGAAGCTGATTTCAGAAGCTGGTTTTTCTGCATTCTTTTGGATTAATTCTGTGCGTATCTCTTGGAGATTTTCTGAAGTTTTATTCATGCTAAAGTTTCCATAAGGCTGAATTGTTTTGGTGAAGATCTTAAGAAGATTTGCTTCGTGTTTTATGATTGATTTAATTTCTGAAGGATCTTTGCAAGATACAATGCAGAATTATTTGTTTCCTTATTGAGCCATTCATATTTTAGAAACATATCATTTGCAGAAGATTGGACTCAGAATTATGAGAAGCTGCTGAAGCCTATTTAAAGGAATACGTGCTGCTGCAATTTGGGTGATTAAGAGAGTCAAATTTCAGATAGTAGAATTAAGTGTCTGTGTAAGCTATTGCTTTGATTGTACACCACTCATCTGAGTTGGTTTAGTTTGTTTGAGTTGTAAATCATTCAAAACTTTTAAGTACGAATGATGTCTCTGTTTTGAAGAATGTCTTCATTATTTTGAGCTGTCTGTTTTGTGTGTTACTGATCACTGGGTTGTGATTGAGTAATTAGGAAGTTAGTAGTTTTCTAATACTTAGGTGGGTTCCTGAGTAGAAATCTAGACTAAGTGGAGATTGATTGCTAAGGCTAGGAACAAGGGGGTCTGTGTCTGAGTCTTTGGGTTGATTCCTTTAGTAGATTTCCTTCCTGGATTGGTATCCCCCAGAGTAGGTGAAGTTTGCACCGAACTGGGTTAACAAACTCATTGTGTTCTTTAGCTTTCTGCATTTTATTTTCTGCTTCTGAACTGTTAGCTTTCATACTCTGTTTTACTGTTTTTTTAGTTCAGAACCAATTTAACTGCTAGAAATTTCAGTTATAGATGACTTGGGAGTTGCTGGCCAGAACAAAGTGATGATGCAGGGTATCATTGCTGCGATTAAGGCCATTGAGATCGTCGCGGATTTGAACAACTCTTCGATCGAGGACGTGGTCCAAGCAGATGTGGTGGCCAAGGAAAGGGATGAGCTGGCGGCCAAGGTGACGAAGCTGGAGGCGGACTTCGCCGATTACAAGACCAAGGGTGAAGAGAAAGATCACAAGATCGCTTCTCTAGAGAAGAAAGCTGCGGATGATCTTCAGACTTTCAATCAGCTAAAGGAAGCCCAACGTAAATTTGCTAAGGAGAAGAAGAAGCTTGAGGATTCCTTGAGGGATGCCATCATTCCTGGCGATGACGATCCTGAAGACATAGCTTGTCTGGATCGCTTCAGTCCGGTGTGCAAGATTGATGAGTTGGAAAAGAGCTTGGTGGGTGATGCTAGTCATGGGTTCAACAATGCGGTCGAGCTGGTTAAGGTTGTGAATCCTGGGGTCGAGCTTTCGACCGAAGGGATTCACTCCCTCAAGTTCATTGAAGGTGGAGTGCTGGTGTCCCTCCCCCCCGATTGAAGAAAATGATGAGCATGTTGACTTTGCTCAGGCCTGAATGGCCTTGTAATTTTCTTTTCCTTTTGAACAATTTGTTAAGCTCTCTAACCGGCCTTGTGCCATGACAATATGCGCCCTTCATGGTTAGCACCCAATTTGTACAATATTTTCTGTTTTACTTTCAGTTCACATCTTTCTTTTATACTTACGTGAAAATGTATGTTTAATTTTCTAAGTATATTGTGCAGATATAATGCTCGTCGTGTGAGACTTCTTTTGATCTTGAAAATCATTTTAAACTTCCAAGTGTTGAGCACGACTAATATCCTCGTAGATGAGAATGATTTGATCTGTATGCTCGTAGTGATTCTAAAAGTTGTTCCTTCTTGACTTAGATGTATGTCTGTAGCTTTAGTTTGAATAACCAAGCATTTTTAAATCAAAAATATATTTGATAGGCCGTTTCGAGGACTGACAATGATGAGTGTCAAACACGCGACTAACTTCTTTAAATTGTTGTTTAATCTAAAGATGTTACCCTTCCTCCCCCAAGTATTTGCCTCGTTAGTTAGATAGTGAATACTCGTGTGTTATTTTACGAGGGGATCCAAGCGTGACCATTCTAACTATTACGCGGGTTATACGTTAGAAGTATTCACATCCAAGAGAGGTTAATCTGAACATGTGTTCAAAGATGTGGTTTGAACGAAAATGACGGACGAATGAAAAACCTAATTTAAGTTCAATGCCACGAGGCATGAATCACCCATCGCGGGTTGGGGTTCCGCCTAACATGCCGAGCAGTGATGTCACAGTTGTGAGCGAATATATTAAGGAGTAACTGAATCTATTGTGTTTAGATTCCATTTATCCTTTAATTAATTTTGGATTTGGAGTGGCACGAATTTCCTCCTCCGTTGTGAATGCTCGTTTGTGAGTGTGTGTAGTTTGTTAGTTTGAACCTTTGTTGTATGTATATACAGTATGGCGGTTTGTATGCTCGCCATTTAGCCGTAATACCTTTTCATTTTTCTGTGTTCAACGTTCGAGAAGTTGGACCCTTTACGAGGTCTTCGAGGCCATACGCCCCCGTTCCTGTTTTCATATGGACTTTGTAATGGCCCTCCCAGTTGGTAGCGAGCTTTCCTTCGCTATAATCCTTTTGGCTCCTTCGGAGGACGAGGTCGCCGACTTCGAATTCTCGTTTCATCACTTTTTTGTTATGACGAACGACTATTTATTGTTTTAGTGTTGTTCCTCTCGTAGATTCTCAGCGTTGGCCCGGAAGTTAGTATTAGCGCCTATTCGCCAGTTGAGTTCGTTTAACTCAATGGGAATGATTGCTTCTGTTCCGTATGTGAGGCGGAAAGGCGATTTGCCTGTTGATGAATGAGGGGTCATTCGATAGACTCAGAGAACCGTGTGTAGTTCCTTGACCCAGTTGCCCTTTGCTTCATCTAACCTTCGGCGTATTTCGTGAAGGATAACTCTGTTTGCCGATTCAGCTTGCTTGTTTGCTTAGGGATGTTCGATAGAGGTGAAGTTGTGTTTGATATTCAAGTTCCTTAAGTAGTCTTGGAGCCTTCGATTAGTAAACTGAGTCCTGTTATCAGAGATCACGAGGGCTGGTACTCCCAACCTTGTTAGGATGTTTCTCTTGAAGAAACATAGTACATTTTTCACTGTGATCTTTGCAAGGGGCTCTGCCCCGATCCATTTCGTATAGTAGTCTACTGCTACTACTAAGTATTTCAATTGACCCTCTAATTTGAGAAAAGGTCCCAAAAGGTTGATTCTCCACCATGCAAAGGGCCAAGGGAATGATAGTGAATTGAGTTCGACGGGGGGAGCGACGTGCATGTCTCTGTGCCGCTAACACTTGTCACATTTGCCAACGTAATCCTTAGCGTCCCTTAACATGGTTTATTAAAATTGTAACAATCCGATTTTTAGTATTAAAATTGTTTGTTAATGTTTATTATTAATTGTTTGATTATTCTCTGTTAATTGTTTATTTTGGGGGATTAGTGAATTTTGAATGATTAACTGTATTTTGGTCATTTGAGAGTTAGTGGCATCTTTGGTAATATGTTAGAAGTTTGAAATTTGAACTTAGAGAGTTGTGGTGAAATAGTAAAAGGGGAGGTTTAAGTGTAGTAAAAGAGTAGCGTTTTAATTATTAAACGAAATATGACTAAGCCCACTAGAGTGAGTAACCTAAGCCCATTTATATTTAAAGAAGAGTGTTAGTGTTAGTGAGCTAGGTCAATTCATTTATGCAAAACTTTTGGGAAGAGGCTAAGGAGAGAGAATACAAGAAGGAAGAACTTGGGAAGATAGAAGAGGGGAGAGCTCTAGAAGTGAAGAATTGAAGCTAGGAAGCACTTTTGGTGAAGAATTGAGGTAAGGGGGAAGATTATTTTCATCATTTGGGTATTAAGAAACAAATGGGTAGTTTGGGATGTTTTTAGCTCATGCTTAAATTTATGAGCTTATGATTAATTATGTTAAATTTGTGTCCCTTTTTTATGGTTGAATTGAACATGTGTTAAGTTGTTGAATTGATGTTGTTGTTTTATCAAAACTCATGTTTGGTTATGTTGTTTTGGCAACTTTGTGAAATTTGATGAATTTGATGAGAAACATGATAATTAGTGTTGATCATGCTTAATTGGATTGATTATGAACAATGAGTATGTGGTTGGTAGGTGAATTCATGAGATTATGAAGTTTGGGGTGTTGAAGTTGTTGTTGTTTATCTGAAATATGCTTAAGTTGGTAAAAATGAATAGGTTGTTGATGAAATGGTTTAAGTTGATTCATGTTGGTTGATTTAATTGATTATGATCATGTTGAATTGAATGGGAAACTTGGAATGTTGTTGTTATGCCTTGTTTGTGAAATTAAGTCGTTTTGGAAGAAAATGGATTTTTGAGACGATAATTGATTTAAGATCAAGACTTATTGGTGCTTGATTTAAGATCAAGTTTTATTGGTGCTTGATTTAAGATCAAGATTTATTGGTGCTTGATTTAAGATCAAGATTTATTGGTGGGTGATTTAAGATCACTATGGTACCACATGCATGTAGAGTCCTTAGGCGCATTGCATACACATGAAACGTCGTATGTGGTAATGTTTTGGCGTGAACTTGTGCATCTAATTGGTAATTGGATACTTGGTGATTGTGATGAGATTGAATTGATTTAACTTGAGTTGATGATTATATACGAACATTATTTGATATGAGTACTTGATATGTATATAACTGTGGGGTAACCCGGATGATGATTGAATGTGAATATGCTAATGTAACCATGCTTTTTGTGATTGTATGTGGACGTATTGATGATGATATTATTTTTGCCTGAACTTACATGTGTTTATTAATCTCTTATGCTGAACGTATATCTTACCCCCAATGACTTTTGTCGCCTCACCCTTGTGGTGTAGACGTCGTGCAGGTTGAGGAGTAGCATCTTTCTTGTGAGTTGATGAGGACGGCTTGACGCCTACTCATATTTATATGCTTTTCTCGAGGGGTCTAGATTGAGGAGCTCTGATCTAGGATGTTGGGATTTTCTTTTGTTGGATTCTATGCTATGTGATCTTATGATCAAACTGTTGTTGATATATTCTGTTGAATTGTATGTTATGAACCGAGACATGATATTATACGATGTTGATTATGATTTTATTCCGCTGCGATCTGAATATGTTGATGAAATTTTCTATATTGAATAATTGATATAAGATTATGTTGAAGTAGTGAGATCCTAATGTATGATAAATGCGTGATTTATCTTTTATATATGTCCTCGGGGATCGGGGCCTTACACTTTAGTTTCATAGCAGGTCGGTCTAATCCAGACCAACACTTAGTGATTATCCTGTTGTGTGCGACATGCATATGTATATACTGTCGATGCTTTTATTGTCTAACTAGGTGGTGCTTGTTGTGATGTACTGGAGCGATGGCCAGTAGGAACGATGATGCGATTGTCGAGGCGATGACTGCGATGTCACAAGCACTAGCCCAAGCTAATGCTGCTGCTCACGTTCATATTCAGAATCATCAGGGAGGAGCTGATGAGTTGCATTTAGACCGTTTCTTGAGGAACCAGCTGTCAAAGTTCAAGGGAAGGCACGACCCTAAGGGAGCTCAGTCTTGGATGATGGAGATTGAGAGGATTTTTAGAGCGATTGTCACAGATGATGCTCAGAAGGTACAAATGGCTACGCACATGCTTGCGGAGGAAGCTGAGTTCTGGTGGTTGAACACCCAGCAGAGGATGGAGGCCGATGGAGTTGAGATCTCGTGGGGAATCTTCAAGGAAGTGTTTCTTGGGAAGTATTTTCCAGAAAATGTTTGAAGCAAGAAAGAGATTGAATTTCTAGAGCTTAAGCAAGGGAATATGTCGGTAGCAGATTATGCGGCGAAATTTGAGAGCCTTTCTCGTTTTTGCCCGCATTATAATGCTTTTGGAGCGGAGGCATCAAAGTGAATTAAGTTCGAGAGTGGTCTTCGTCCAGAGATTAAGATACTTATTGGTTATCAGGAGATTAAATTGTTTTCTACTTTGGTGAACAAGTGTCGTACTCGTATTCTAAAACCCTTACACCTTTGAAACCCTTTGGTGAACATACAGACACCTATTCTCTTTGTCGTTTCCATCACTCGCCGTCGCCGCCATGGGTTTAAGCGGAGTAGCCGGCAGACGTCTGTACATGAAACTCTTCACCGCCGCCAATTATTCATCATCAACTACGGCGTCGAATGAAATTAATCTGATAAAACAATTGAGAGAAAGAACAAGCGCTCCCATTAAGGACGTGAAAGCTGCCCTCGTTGATTCCAATTGGGACATAGACGCAGCTCAGAAGGAACTGAGAAAGAAGGGAATCGTTCTCGCTTCCAAGAAATCATCTCGAACAGCTTCTGAAGGTTTACTCGCTCTCGCTCAAAATCACCACAAAACCGCTCTCATTGAACTCAATTGCGAAACTGACTTCGTTGCCAGAAATGACATCTTTCAACACTTGGCACGTTCTCTCGCTAATCAAGCTTTGTTGTTGGATAATAATTCTTCTTCCTTTCACTTTGGTCCTCAATCGTTAGAGGTAACTAACTCTCTATGTGCCTGCCGATTTCAGGATAATTACTATGAAACACGGACCCTACTTGGATTGGGCGTGTTCGGTGTCTTGTGTCCGTATCCGTGTTTCATAGGATAATTATTGTTTGTGTAAACACTAACCAACCTCTTTTCATTCAATTTACATTTCTTTGTGTGTTGTGTGGTTGGTTGAAATGAAACAATTGATAAATTTATCTTTCATTAGGACATGAGATTGAATCTTCAACATCCAAAGATCAATGGAGAAACTACAGTTCAAAACGCAATCACTGAAGTAGCTGCCATCATGGGAGAGAATGTGAAACTTAGAAGAGGTTATGTGATGCACGCACCATCTAATGGTCTTGTATCTACATATCTTCATACCAGTCCCTCACCTGGTAACTAACTGCTTAAACTCATAATTGATTTTGACGTTTGGGAGCATTCTTAGTAGAATAAAATTTATTTATTTATTTTTTTTCAAATGGATTCTAACTTAAACCTATGATTTGGAGCTTTTACTTTTTACCGATAATATGGTGGATTGGACATGAGAAACTATTAAGAAAGATGTAGAGATTAATGAGTTGCATTGAAATATAGTTCATGATCGAACATTATGGTGTAATTTGATCCATGTAGCTGACCTCACTTAGTTGGATAAGGTTTGGTTTTTGTTGTTGCTAACAATTGGAAATGCACCAGTCCAAGGCAGGGAAGACTTTCAGGCTCATACATAAGTCATTTTACATTCAACTCATTTGTAATCAAAATATTTTTTACAAACTCAGTTCATTCAAGATTAATTATCTCTGTCAAAAAAGTAAAATCAATCATCATTTTCGTTATTGTACACCTAACACACATGTCTGTTATCATTTTCTTACATGACATCTTGTGCTAAGTACCAAATTTTATGCAACTCCTAAAAACATGATCCAATCGAAGTTCCTGACATTCTCCAATTCGATCAGGTTTGGGTCGCATTGCTGGGATCTTATCTCTTGAAGTTGATGGTGGTAAATCAGAAGCAGATGCACTTCAACGTGTTGGATCAGAATTGGCCATGCATGTAGTGGCGGCAAAACCATTATTCTTAACAAAGGAACTTGTGTCCTTGGACGCATTAGAAAATGAGCGTGAAATTCTTAAATCTCAGGTATTGGTATTCTATGATTTCTTTTGGAGTTATGAATAGATGATATGTCCATGCAAGTATATGAAATTATGAATCATAATTGTTGTGGTCATGCGCTTAGGCTTCCATTAGTTATGATCTTTAAGAATTTTTTGAAATTTCGTCATTTGTTTAAGTGTAATGTAATTTGAAAAATTTAGAATGAATGATTGCTTATCAGTTATTATCTCAGTTGTTTTGTTCTTCTGATTCAAGTTTAGGGGGGACTAATGTGAAGAAAATTGCAATGCTTGCACAGATGCAGTTTTCCTTCCTGTAACTGCCTTCACCATATTTCCTCCAATGTGTTGATTAAGACTGTCTTGTAGGGTTTTTGGGTGGGTTAAGATAGCTTGTAGTTTAGTTGCCAATATACTTTTACTGACAAGGTTTTACTCAGTTTGGCGAATCTGACATCTGGACCAGCCTCTCTATACTCTATGGCCAGACACGAGAATGACAACCTCTTTGCCTTTTATATGCTTTCATGAATAAGAGCTATAGTGGCTCTAGAAACTTGTGTGTGGATTTAGGATTGTCTTAGTTTAGACTAATTCAACTTTTTTGATAAACCACTATTTAGCAACACTTAAAAAATTCAGAATTAAAAAAAAATCAGTTCAGAAAATGCAATTTGCTCAGTGTTTATCTCATGTATATTTTGTGATTTTTCTAGTTCTTGAACCGAAGTGCCACTTTCTTTACCACATTGTAGAAACTGAACAAAAACTTTTTGTTTAAGACCGTTTTGGTTTTTATATTTCAGGCAGAAGCCTCTGGTAAACCTCAGATGGCCATAGACAAAATGGTTGAAGGTCGTCTAAGCAAGTACTTTGAAAATGTTGTGCTTATGGACCAAAAGTTTGTTATTAATGATACTATAAAAGTGAAGGTATGTGAGGTTTCTCTTATTCTCCAAATCGAATTGGATTATTTTGTGATAATTGAAATTATGATGGCTATATTTGTTTGCCATTATCTCTATTTTGATTGGAAAGAATTAAAATTCTACCAATGCTTGGGTTGGACTTGGTTCAGAATCCGTCCCTTTTTCTTTTTAATTTCAGTTGCCACTCTTCCTTTCTTAGAAAGGGAAAACATGCCATGACGTGATACCATGGTTTCTACGATTTTTCCATTTCAACCATAAAAGTGAGTATATATGGTTCACTAACGGCAAAGTTAGATAACTTTCAGTATTTACTTGTATCATTACACCCTTGCCCCCTACATGTTATATATAAGGTTACCAAAAGAGAGATAAAACACAGACAACAACAAAATTTGTCCAAGTCTTTGATTAAAGAAAGGGATACTCGATGCCTTATGAATATACTCCATCCGGTCTCATATATAAGAAAAGATTCTTTTTCTAAGTTCATTGAATAATTAATGTATTTGGTCTACATTGTAAAACAGATACATTAATTATTCAATGAACCTAAAAAAAGAATGTTTGTGAGGTTTCTCTTATTCTCCAAATCGAATTGGATTATTTTATGATAATTGAAATTATGATGGCTATATTTGTTTGCCATTATCTCTATTTTGATTGGAAAGAATTAAAATTCTACCAATGCTTGGGTTGGACTTGGTTCAGAATCCGTCCCTTTTTCTTTTTAATTTCAGTTGCCACTCTTCCTTTCTTAGAAAGGGAAAACATGCCATGACGTGATACCATGGTTTCTACGATTTTTCCATTTCAACCATAAAAGTGAGTATATATGGTTCACTAACGGCAAAGTTAGATAACTTTCAGTATTTACTTGTATCATTACACCCTTGCCCCCTACATGTTATATATAAGGTTACCAAAAGAGAGATAAAACACAGACAACAACAAAATTTGTCCAAGTCTTTGATTAAAGAAAGGGATACTCGATGCCTTATGAATATACTCCATCCGGTCTCATATATAAGAAAAGATTCTTTTTCTAAGTTCATTGAATAATTAATGTATTTGGTCTACATTGTAAAACAGATACATTAATTATTCAATGAACCTAAAAAAAGAATGTTTGTGAGGTTTCTCTTATTCTCCAAATCGAATTGGATTATTTTATGATAATTGAAATTATGATGGCTATATTTGTTTGCCATTATCGCTATTATGATTGGAAAGAAATAAAATTCTACCAATGCTTGGGTTGGACTTGGTTCAGAATCCGTCCCTTTTTCTTTTTAATTTCAGTTGTCACTCTTCCTTTCTTAGAAAGGGAAAACATGCCATGACGTGATACCATGGTTTCTACGATTTTTCCATTTCAACCATAAAAGTGAGTATATATGGTTCACTAACGGCAAAGTTAGATAACTTTCAGTATTTACTTGTATCATTACACCCTTGCCCCCTACATGTTATATATAAGGTTACCAAAAGAGAGATAAAACACAGACAACAACAAAATTTGTCCAAGTCTTTGATTAAAGAAAGGGATACTCGATGCCTTATGAATATACTCCCTCCGGTCTCATATATAAGAAAAGATTCTTTTTCTAAGTTCATTGAATAATTAATGTATTTGGTCTACATTGTAAAACAGATACATTAATTATTCAATGAACCTAAAAAAAGAATCTTTTCTTATATATGAGACCGGAGGAAGTATAAGGTTGTTAAGACACGATTCGGGCTGAAACTATGGTATTGCAATGGAAGATAATTTATAGTCATCAACAAATATAATCCAATTCCTCTAAAAAAACATATATAATCCAATTGTAGAGAAAATGTAGGTTTTGCTTCTACGTTCTGGTTTTGCCCGATTTCTAACTTCACAATTAGGTTTTAATGGATTTATTAAGTCCAAATGGAGGTCCGAAACAGGGGCGGGTCCAGGTAGTCATGAGGGTGTGCACCTGCACACCCTGGATTTTTGCTATTTACACCAATGTTCTCACTTTTATTACTATTTGCACACCCTGAAAATTTTGTTTTGCACCCAACCCATTACTGAACCTGACTGATGCGTATGACCAGGACTTTTAATGCTGTTAATTGTTATTAATTCTCTTATAAATGAGCTTTAATGTTGTTAAATGCAGTTGTTTTATTGACTTATTTTCCCATAAAAGCCAAAAAGGATAAACATGAGAACCGTGTCCTAATTGTTTATACTTCAATTCTTCATTTGGACTTCCACTACACCAAATCAAATGCTTTTGATTTTACTTGCAAATAAAATATTTTATGTAAATGCATCCTCTATACCAAATCAAATGCATTTGATATCACTTGCAAATAAATAACATAATGTAAACTGCTAAAAAAAATCTTTTTACTATCTAATTTCGGGTCATATTTTTATGGCCTATTTTTATTCATTTTCTTTTGCGTATAATGACTATGATTTTGACTCATTCTATATAATGTAAATGATACTCTTTTGAATTTGTAGTGATAAATACTTTTTTTAAAAGGTTCTTGTGATAAATACTTGAATTTACAATATTTCAAAAATTATAAAATTATAAAATTTAATGTGATTAGTTAGTAAAAAGACTGTAAATTTTCAATTTTTATTGGGTAAAAGTTGCAAAAAAGTAAATTTAGTAGTTTAAATTATATATTAAAGAGTTTAATTTCTATGCACAGACTATAAAGTTATTTTGCACATGTATCCAAAGAAAAATCATGTTATATTATTGGTGCATACTAATTAAATCCCAAGTAAAATGAGTAGATAAATTTATATATATATATATATATATATATATATATATATATATATAAATATTAGAATTTATACTTTTAATAATAATTAATGAAGTTAAAAATTTCGCACCCTCTGACTCGGGGTCCTGGATACGCCACTGGTCCGAAATAATTATTTAGTAAATGATCTATACACCTAACTACCTAAGCCACGTGGCTCATGTTCTGGACCCAAAGGTGGCTTATTGTGTAAAAGGTTGCAATACATGTAGTTTCACTCAAGTGTAATGGATCTCATTTGAGTCTCCTAATCATCTTAATGAAACTTGTGAGAAGTGTCAGGAGTTTTCGACTAATGTAAACCTATCAGTATTAGGATCTATTTTCTGTGGTATTATAATCCTTTTGTAGATTGCACCGGTATAAAACAGTCCCCACAGTCCCTGGATTAAGTGTTAGGTGACCATTATTTTACAACTTGGTGTCAGGACTATGGTCTCAACAGCGATGTGTTCACAATTAAAAAAAAAGGAAAAATAGACTGTGAACTTGGGCAATAAGAGTTTGTTTCTTACTTTGTTTCAGTTACATCATTCGGAAGTCCTACTTCCTTACATGGATTATGGATAAAAAACCTAATATTTTTAAGTTTATTTTTAACTCACCTATACTCACATGAGCCTAATCCGGGCCATCTAAAAATGATAATCTCTCCGTTTGTGATTCAAGGAATAAAAAATAAGAATTGAGAGACTGTTAGTTCTAGACCTCCTATTGTAAAGGCTTACTCTAGGAGAAGGCCACAAAATTAAATGGGCCTAGGCTCTATAAATCATAGGTGGTTACTAGCAGTTGCAGCAATCTTGATCCTTCTCTTTTATTGTATTTCTATATTTCCTCATAAATATCTCTATGTTGGAAGTTCCTTCAGAGAATAATTAAATAAAGGAAAATGTTAACAAGTGCCCTTAGGGCATTGTTTAAGCATCCAAAAGTAGTAACTTTTACAATGAAAATTGTGTAGTTATGACTTTTACATGTGTTTGATTTGTATTTTCAAGACAAAATTTCTTTTTGTGGGTTCCTTAAACATTGCCCTTAGGGCACTTGTTAGCAAGACCATTAAATAAATACAAATAAGAATTCAGTATTATAGCAATTCAGACAACTTGCCATCAGACCCGTGTTTGCTGCGAATCTAAGAACTTTCTAGTTTCTACCACTAAAACATGCAATATAGATCTGTGGGCAGCCAGTAGCCTTCAAACTTCAAAGCCATTCAGATTCTAGGAAGGTATTAAAATGTCTTATGGTCAGTGACCAGCAAATGAAGGTAATTTTTTGCGTGCAATGCCAGCGGACACATTTTTCTTGATTTCAAGACCACCATTTAGATGTGTAGCATTATGGACATTTATGTATGTGTGTAATAATGTTTATATGTTTGTAGATATGTATTTATGTACTTGCATTTGAATATGTATGATTAAGATTTAAACATAAAGTCACGTGACTTTTTCTAAGTAATCATGTAACATTTTGAAGAAATTCTGTCACTGTGTAAAAAACTTTTATCTTGACCATCTATGTATAATTATATGGTTAAGATTTTACTCCTCTCACTCCACACATCCAAAATGTGCTATTTATAATATATGTATGGAGTTCTATGTCTATTGTGAAGTATCCATCTAAGGAGCCGATTTTTTTATTTGCTCGTTCTTTACCTAGTATCTTTCATGTCTCTTTGCAGGAGGTGCTGGATAATCTATCCAAAGAGGTGGGTTCATCCGTGAGGGTTGTAAGCTTTCTCAGAATGGAAGTTGGGGAAGGAATTGCAAGGTGAGACGTTACTTTTTTGGCAACTTAACCTTTCCTACCTTGTTTTTGGAGTCTTGTTATATACCACCACACTGTCATTGAACTTGGTCTACAATTTAATGCTCTGATCAAAGTGTAATAGAACCAACAGAAGAATAAACTGAAACCGACTGAATTTATGTTGATGATGAACTCAGTGGATGAATCGTCTTTACAAGATGAACGAAACATTAGTGACAGACAATGGACAGAGAATAAATTCCTTGCAGCAGTAACAACAACAACAACAACCGAGCCTTATCCCACTAAGTGGGGTTGGCTACATTAATCAAACAACGTCATAGTGTTCTCCCAAAAACCATGTCTTTCTCCAACTCATTTATCTCTAGGTCCTTCCTAATAGTTTCTCTTATAGTTTTTCTAGGTCTACCCCTACCTCTAGTAAGGAAGAAAATAAAATGATAAGCAATGATGAGAGCACCCCCTAATGAGATGCAATTTGCCCCCCACTACTCATTCCAACAATTTCCACTCTATTTTCATCCTACTCTCCATTTCTGTTACCCCTCGCTATATGCATACTCTCTTTATTTCCTTCATTGGTTCCCAAACCTTCCCTTTCCAATCCAAACCTGTCAACTGTGCTTTCTATTATGCCTTACTTTCTTTCTCCCCTCACTCTCTTGTAAACATATCTGATGGGCATATTAGGTTTTAATAAATGCTGTGATATAGTGAGTGATGTTTTGCTGTTCAATTTATATTTTGGGTGTCAACATTAGGTTTTAATAAATGCTCTGATATAGTGAGTGATGTTTTGCTGTTCAATTTATGTTTTGGGTGTCAATCATGTTGTCATGGTAGGATTTGGGGCTAAAAGCGTATACATCAAACTAAGATTAATTTTAGGTATCTCTGGCAATGTGGCTTTGTCAGTTTAAAGTGCTAAATTTCTCCATTAGACAAGGCAAAAATGACAGGATAGAATCGTGTAATGTGTATAGCCTAAAAATCATGTTCCAACTTCCTACCGTGATCATATCTTCGTTCAACAAAAAAATCACGTCTTCATTCAAACTTCCTGTGATCAGTTCCAAGTTCCTTTCTTGATGGGCAATATCCTATTCCATGATGGACACCCTCGCAAGTCTTGAGAAATGAAGAATAAAAATGTGGATCAAATTCTCATCATGTTCTTCATATCAGAATATGTAGTTGATTTTTCTGTTAATTGATTTTAATTATGGACATCTAATTTTCAGGCAAGAAACAGATTCATCTGAGTCTGTTGCTCAGGTAGCCTAATTTAAGGTGATTCAGTGCAATAATGGAGGACACTTCTCAGAGATGATGTTTGTTTCGAGAGGCTTTTGTTCTCCATCTCATAATATTTAATGACCCATGCTCCATTTATTGATCCTGGAAAGTTTTGAGGTACAATATTATGTTGAAAATTTTGCTCCATTTTGTAAAACTTCAATGGTTTCTGTTAGTGTGTACTAGTGGGCTCTGGTTAAATATTTGATTATCTTCTTAGTTCAAAGAGTATCTATTTTGATGTTACAAAGCTGAAAAATAAATTGATTTATGAGCTTTTCTTTAAAATGAGGCAAACAATAGTCCAAAAGCAGACAGCGTCGTGTTTCTACTTTAATAAGCTCATTATCCTTTCAGGGTCTATTTCGTAGGAGAAAACTGAAGGGGAGGACAGAGGCGATTGATTATTATAATCTTGAGTTGATTGGTCTAAAATATTTTAGAGGAGATAGCAGTAAAATTTCTCATTTAGCTCCCCTACACAAGTAGGGATATTCAGAGAGAAGATTTGTTTAAAAATTAGACTGAAATCTCTTCATTAAATGTGATATTAACTATTTCAATTGTCTAAAGAAATGCTTATATAGCCGTTTAGTCCTCCCCACCAGTTAAATCAAACATAGGTGGGGTATAGCAACATAGGTGGGGGTGGGGTTTAGCATGGAAAGGCTAGTTGTTTCCCATCATGGGAAAGTTGCTTTTAACCGTTAGATCAAACGAAGAACATATTTTAATCATAGACCCTCAACACAGTATTTTTTCTACACTATTCTCCACCACTATTCACTTTCTTTTGCACGCATATGAAAAAAAACCAAAATTTTCTAGTTCACCCAAATCTTTGTTTTAACCCATTCATATTGATTCATTCTTCTCTGGTGTTCAACACAAAACAAACTATGCCTTCATTTGCAGAACCACTTCTATCCCAAACTCATATGGTTTCTATATGTTCCCAATCCAATACCCTACGATCTGGAAAAATGGGCAAAATCATAAATGTTTAGAATTTAACCTTAAAGAATTCTATTGAACATGTACTGCAATATTTGATTAGAATTTACATCATCATGTGTTCAAAACTTAAAAATATTTCATTTTTAATTCCGTTGATTTGTGGAGAATAAATAACTGTAACTTTTGTTTGTGATTTGGCCCCCCTTTTTTTTGCAATTCAAGAATATTTTTTAATTAAATGTTGAAGCTTTCGTAAACCCAATTTCTCTAGAAAATCCCATTTTTCAGTACCAAATTTCTCTAAAAACCCAAAAAGTCAATAGCACAAATTGCCTAAGCTTCCATAAAAATAGTTTGAAGCTTATTAGATTTAGGAAAATGGGTTGAAGATAGATGGGATTTAAAAAATGGGTTAAATCTGATTTGATTTTGGGACAGTAGCCAACATTGTATGCTCCGCAAATTTTGGGTTTGAGAAGACAATGAAATTGTTTTCTTTTTGGGGTATGTGAACAGGATGAATATGATGAATTTGCAGAAGAAAATTTAGTGTTGTTGTCTATCATAAAACTATCTTTATCATACTATCTGATGGTTAAAAAACAACTTTTCTATGATGGGAACCAACTAACCTTTCCCAAACTAAACCTCACCTCAAACATATCCTTCCTTAGAAGCGCCGTTTCAAAGTCACGAGTCATACGGTTTGAAATGCTTTAAGGCTTTACATATTATAAGTCTGGTTGATACAATCCTTTGCCCAACGTCCATACTACTTTTCAATTTATATTTCATTGCTGTGACAAATAACCTTTTTTCAATTTAGCTTTTATTTCATTTTCTAAATGAAGCGTTTTCTCCATAAAATGCTGAGTAATAATTTTCTTACTATAAATTAAATGGGAACTTCTACGGTACACCTCAATTGTGAGGTGTACCGGTACTCTTGTTTCATAAATTTACAAATTAACTATCATTTTATGAAATAAAGAGCTATTTGTCAATATTTATATTTTAGAAAACATCATTTCATAAGAAAAAACATCATTTCAATGTTTATAAGAATCATATTAAATTTTTAACATTTTCTCATAAAAAATAATAAATATTCTTTATTATGAGTAATAAAAATTCAAAAAAAGTATATTTTATTTCGTCGACGCTTTTGGTAAATGATATTTAATTATTGCAATTGTCAATGATAAAAAATAATTCTTTTTCTTCAAAAAAACAACTCATTTAATTATAAATTTAACGATTTGGTGTACCGGTACACTCAAATTTTGGGGTGTACCATAGAATTTGCCTAAATTTATAATTAAATGAGTTGTTTTTTTGAAGAAAAAGAATTATTTCCTATCATTGACAATTGCAATAATTAAATCTCATTTATCAAAAGCGTCGACGAAATAAAATATATTTTTTTTGAATTTTTATTACTCATAACAAAGAATATTGATTATTTTTTATGAGAAAATGTTAAAAATTTAATATGATTCTTATAAACAATGAAATGATGTTTTTTCTTATGAAATGATGTTTTCTAAAATATAAATATTGACAAATAGCTCTTTATTTCATAAAATGATACTTAATTTGTAAATTTATGAAACAAGAGTACCGGTACACCTCAATTGTGAGGTGTACGGTAGAAGTTCCCATAAATTTAACGATTTGGTGTACCGGTACACTCAAATTTTGGAGTGTACCATAGAATTTACCTAAATAGCATTCTGCCATTAAAAAAAAAAACTCGGTAAGAAAGAGAGAAAAAATATATTGAATTCAGAGCAAATACAGCATATTGCATATAAGCAATGTCATTTTTCCTTACCTCAAAAGAAAACCAATGTCATATCTCATATGGCAAAGGCATGTTAAGTGAGATGTAGACGCAGCCATGGACAAGCAATCTATCCTCTCTATTTTTTTTTTCAAAGGAAAAAGCAATCTATCCTTACGAAGGTAAAATATGATAGAACTCACGTGGAAGATAATGCAATGCCAATAGTTGAAAAAAAAATCTAGCTAGTCATTTTGAAGCATTTACCCTGACTCTCTTGTTGCTTGCACACTATTATCGGAGCGATGTAGTCCGTCTCACGTCGTCACAACGTGTTGAATACTCCATGTTCTTTGTAGTTTGTGTTGAATACTCCACGATCCAGAAGAAGAGGAAAACGTGATTCTGAAGATGTGATTCTGAAGAAGATGGAGCTCTATCCAGAAGAAGAGGAAAGTGATTCTGTTTTGAAGAAAGCGAATTCAATTCTGAAACAAGGTATTTGTGTTTGTTTTGATTTTGGTTCTTTGCTTATCTCTAAATCACTCTGTGTCTGTTTTGATTTATTGTTAATCTCGTCTCTCTGTGTCTGATGATATTTTTTGTCCAGAAGAAGAAGAAGAAGAAGAAGAAGAGGAAAACGATTCTATTTTTTTGATCAGGAAGAAGAGGAGGAAATCGATTGTGTTTTGAAGAAGAGGAAACAATTATATTTTTTTGCGAATCTCTGTGAGACTTTTGTGGGTGATGAAGCCATTGATTGCAATTTTCGAGTTTGGGTTTTTAGTTGTGTCCTTGTTGTTTGACATGGTGGATGAAGAAGATGACTGAAGCTTCTTTTTTTTAACAGAAAATGTAACATAATTCACTTAAAGGTTAACTTTGTAATGTTTTAAAAAGATAAAGGACGAAAATGAAAAAAAAAATAAAGATAAATAACTAAAATGTTACTTAAAATTAAGTTAAGAGACTATTTATATAATTTTGCTTATTTTTTATTAATTCAAGTGTCATTAATAGTCATTTTACAATGATATACATAAAAAATTGAACTTGTATCTTCAAGTTACAAAACTAAATAAAACTAAATTTTACTATTGAGCTAACACCTCAAATGTAATATTTTAGCCATGTTTACACAAAGACATGAATGGTGCAATAATCCATGTGCTTTTTTTAAAATTAATCTATGTCACTAAGATAATCCATGTGCTATCTTATTAGTGTAGAGATTTACGTTTTCTACACTTTTTTTTATTAATTAATTTGGAGGAGCTGGTCACTCGATCTCAAAAACGGGCAGGGGAAGAAAAGCTAATTAACCTGGGATAACTACCATAATTTAACTAAGATTTACTAATGAACATTGAGCTGCAAATAATATTATTGTTTTTTGTACAGACAAGTAGTACTATTTTTAGTGTAAATCACGAGCCAAGGATGGAAACTCACCTCACCTTAATTGATCTAAGTCATACAAAATTTAGATAAAAATGCTTTATTATGACGAGAAAATTTGTATGTCTGACCAAGCCTTTTAATTTTCAATATCTATTCTCTAAATTAATAGTATACACAGAGACAGACAATCTTATTATTCCGATGAGAATTGCTTCAAAAACAAAACCTTTGACAAATGTGAAACCTGCATAATAATATTATATAACTAGACTAGATGAACAAAAGCGCAGATAAAGGCACTTGAATCGGATGTATTAATTTCTAGGAAGCGGTTGCTATACATTAAGCAAATAAAAAAATATGACTTGTTTATTTATATCTACATTAATTTGACTCAAGCTTTTTTTTGGGTGTGTGCAAATTTGACTAGGTATTCTCACTTGAGGTTGAGGCGATTACTTAGTTGAGTTTAATTTACATAAACATACGTTAAATGATGCGTTGTCACGTCAATTAAGGTAGTACTACGACAAGAAATCATGTGTATTTAGTCAAATATTATTTTAGTCTATCATTAATTTTCCTTTTAAACAACATAAAATTTTAAGTTTTTTTTTCTATTATTTTACAGAAAACTGAGACCAGTCCAATATATATTTTTCACAGGGCTATATAATTTGTCTAATTTTAATATTAATTTAATTTTACAATATCACTATCTAACGGGGCCAAGATTCGTAAAACAGGCTAAAATCATATAAACCAAGACAAGAAGGCATCGTCATGAAAGTAAAACACAGAAATAATAAGTAGCCATATGGCAATTTGTGCCTTCCAACTATTACCCCGTTTATGTCTTGAAGGTGATATTTGGCTAGCAAGTAGTATAAAAGTACAAGGTTGAAATAGCATGCATGTTCTTCTTCTCATATGTCATATCCCATCAATATCTTAAGATTCAACTTACAACGCAGAAAAGGTTGAGAAATCAATTAAAATAATAATTAGTGAAGGGGAACCAAACAACATATGGAATCAAGTATGAGAGTCGTTATATTAAATCAGACAATATGGATTTGGCCAACCATACAATAAGCTAACTTTACATAAAGAAAACACAAATTATGCAATCCATTTCTTTTCATTAGTCATTACATAACATATAATTAAAAATCAATTTAACAACTACAACACTAGGATATCGTCCGTCGTTAAACTATCTATTTGACGTGCAAGATTTTTTTTTTTTACAAGGACGTACGAGAGTTACTTATACATTGTTTACACTATTCAGGAGTTGGTTGCAGTGATCATAAAAGTCTCGTTGTATTATTTGATTTAATCATCTTTTTTATTCAATCAATAAAAAATATATTTTCAGTTTGATCATTTCATCTCTTCCAAGCCCTCTATCAAGATTCCTAACACTATCTACAATCTCTATTTTGTTGAGAAATGAATCGATAGTTTCTCTCATTTGTGAAAACAAATAAAAATGCCATTTCATGAATCTTTATCTCACACTTCATTACCTTTTGACATTGTGTATAGTGATATTTGGACATCACCAACTCTTAGTTTTGGTGGTCATTATTACTATATTTTATTTCTTGATGATTTTACAAATTTTTTATGGACTTTTCCTATTGCCAACAAATCTCAAGCTTATTCCACTTTTATTCATTTTCGTAATCACATTAAAACACAATTTCAAAGAGATATAAAATGTTTTAAATGTGATAACAGAAAAGAATATGACAGTACTTCTTTCCATAATTTCTATAACCAAAATGGAATGAGCTTCCGATTTTCTTGTCCTCACACCTCACCTCAAAATGGAAAAACCGAAAGAAAAATTCGTGTTATTAACAATATCATCCGTACTCTTCTTGCACATGCCTCCCTATCACCTTCATTTTGGCATCATGCTCTTCATATGACTACTTATTTGTTAAATATTTTGCCAACCAAACAATTAGTCGTTAAAACACCAACTACGATTCTTTATCGAAAAATTTCCTCCTATTCTCATCTTAAAGTCTTCGGGTGTCTTTGCTTTCCATTAATCTCTTCCACTACTAGAAATAAACTACAACCAAGGTCAACACTGTGTGCTTCTTAGGTTACCCCTCAAATCACAGAGGATATAAATATCTTGAATTGTCTAGTCAAAAAATAATCATTTCTAGACACGTTACTTTTGATGAAACTGTGTTTCCATTCTCTTCTTCACATGCTCTTGCATCCTCATGCTATGAATTTTTGAATACTAGCAATGATCCCTTTCCTTATCACACATTACCTAAATTGACCACCCATCAATCAATACACCTCACTCCTAACACACCACAAATAAACACCACTCCCCCACCCATTCCCTCGGCCTCAACCCTACCTCCCTCACCCCCATCACATTCAACGCCAAACAACACCATCCATAACACATATAATGCCCCATCCCATATCTCCAACACCCCTTCACCTACTACTATCCCCACACCTACTTCGTCTCTAGCCAATCCTCCATTATCTCCTCAAATGACCACCAGAGCTCAACATGGCATTTTCAAACCACGCCAACTTTTTAATCTCCACACTTCTACTTCACACGTCATTTCTCCCTTACCAATTAACCATATTAATGCATTACAAGATCATAACTGGAAAATGGCTAGGAATGACGAATATGATGCTCTTATTGAAAACAAGACGTGGGATTTAGTACCCCTTCCGGCAAATGCCAATGTCATTCGTAGTTTGTGAATTTTCAAGCATGAGAAGAACTCAGATGGTTCCTTTGAAAGATACAAAGCTCGCCTAGTAGGGAATGGTTCGAATCAATAAACGTGTGTAGATTGTGGAGAAACTTTTAGTCCGGTGGTAAAACCAGCAACTATACGAACAGTCCTCATTATTGCTATTTCAAAATCGTGGTGTCTACATCAATTGGATGTCAAGAATACATTCTTACATGGCAACATTAACGAAACTATTTATATGCATCAACCTCCCGGCTTCCGTGATCCTCACCATCCTGATTATGTGTGTCTACTAAAGAAGTCACTATATGGCCTTAAACAAGCCCCTCGTACTTGGTACCAACACTTCGCTGAATTTGTATCTACATTGGGCTTCTCACACAGTGCATCTGACCATTCCTTGTTCATATATCACAATGGTAATGACACGACATACATTCTCTTATATGTTGATGGCATCATTCTTACTGCTTCATCTATTACTCTTCGTCAGAGGATCATGTCTCAACTCAGTAGTGAACTTGCTATGAAAGATTTAGGTCCTATCAGTTATTTTCTGGGTATCTCAGTTACTAGACATTCAGGTGGTATCTTTCTATCTCAACACAAATATGTCGAAGAGAACATTGAGAAAGCTACCATGTCATCTTGCAAACCAGTCTCTACCCCCGTGGACACTAAAGCAAAACTCAGTGGCCTCTCAGGTAACCCCTATCATAATCCATCTTAGACTCAAAGTCTTGTAGGTGCATTGCAATATTTAACTTTCACCAGACCTGATATCACATATGATGTCTAACAAGTGTGTCTGTTTATGCATGATCCCCGCACAAAACATATGACTGCCTTGAAGCAAATTATTAGGTACATTAAGGATACCATTCATCATGGTTTACATCTTTCTCCATCCCTAGTTGATACCCTCCCCACATATACAGATGCTGACTGGGGAGGGTGCCCAGATACTAGAAGATCTACATTCGGATATTGTGTCTACCTTGGAAATAATTTGATCTCTTGGTCTGCAAAACGACAGAAAACTTTATCCTGTTCTAGTGCTGAAACAGAGTATCATGGTGTTGCTAATGTTGTTGTTGAGTCATGTTGGCTTCGAAACTTGTTGTTAGAACTCCAGTGTCCGATCATCAAAGTCACTCTTGTCTATTGTGACAACGTTAGTGTTGTTTACTTGTCAGGCAATCATATCCAACATCAACGCACAAAACACATTGAAATGGATATCCATTTTGTGTGTAAAGGTTGCTAAAGGTCAAGTACGTGTTTTACATGTTCCATCTCGCTATCAAATAGCTGACATTTTCACCAAGGGCCTTCTGCTGCAATTTTTTTATGATTTCAGAGATAGTCTCAACATTCGTCAACATCCCGTTTCGACTACGGGGATGTATTCGAATATAAAATATTCATTGTATAAATTATTAGTATATTGTATATTAGTTAGAGATAATTGTGGCCTAAGTTAGACATACTTGGTGCCCAAGTTAGACATACTTAGTGCCTAAGATACTTGGTGTCTAAGACAATATCATTGTATAAATACACGTTACAACATAATGAAACAAAAAAGGAAAACAATTCTTTCACATAGTTCGGATTCTAAAATCAAAAATCGAGTGAAATTTTTTAAGGAGGGTGGGAGGGGGATTTCACACATCTCTTAAGCAAATAGAAGCCCATTTTTCAATAAACTCTTCATCTATCTACTTTCCACCAATCAGTGCATAAATAAGCCAGAAAAAAATACCTTAATTACGATATTCACCATTTATCTCTTATCAAACATTCGATTGGGTCATCTATTTTGTTTATCTATTTAACTTTCTTAAATCTCTAATATTAATACTTTGATCTATTACCCACTATTACATATCAAACTCCAAATACTATGTGTTTAAGTTGCTTTAAAATATGATTTATTATAAGTGAGAATTGGACACATATTTTGGAAGAAAAAGGGATTTTAAGCAGGGGCGGATCCAGTGCATTGCGAGGGTTGTGCACCTGCACACCCTGAACTTTGAAAATTCGCACCAATAATCCTATATTTTTGCATTCTGACCACCCTGGATTTTTTATTTTGCATCTTAGACTCAAAGATTTTCATTTAGACCTCAAATATTTCTCAGCTCATTTATTATGATTTAATAGATATTAATTGCCTGCTTTACTTTTATAACCTCACACTTTTATGTCAAACGTTTCCTTATTTATTTGTCATGGAAATCATAACTGTCCGTTTTATTTTATTTTTTTGGTAATATTTTCTTCTTATTATTATTATTATTATTAAACTAGTATGATACCCGTGCCAAGCACGGGTAATTAACATGCTCATTAAATTTTATTTTAAAAAAATACTATTTTAAATTGAATTCAAAATTAATTTACACAAAAAAATACATCTGACGTAAAGTTGGTGAATATTTAAGTTATTTGACATATAAGTCAGCATAAATTTAAAATACGTTTAGTATAAATTTTAAAGTTTTTTTTACGAAAAGTATAAATTGTAATATTGTGTAGTTTTTATAAAAATATATATTATATTGTTGTATTAAGATTTATAAATATAAAGTATATGTATGTAGTTTACAACTCTATTTTATTTCAAATAAGTGTTTTTATCCTAACAAATAAATTGTTTTAGAGGGTGGGGTAGTTCAACTTGTTTCAATTTCATCTCGATTTTCAGTTGTTGCTTGTTCATGAAAGATCCATCGTGGCTTTTGTGGGTTATTGTTCATCTAGTTTCTCTTATTTGCTTTTCAGTTTGGTTGTACACTTTTTGGTTTAGTTGTATGTTTTTTACTCAACTCCTCTGCTCTCTTTTTGTTTTACTCATATATATACTATGTTACTAATATTTGGAGCAGATTTCTATTGAATTCCGACGAAGTTAACATCAAATCAACAAATTATATATATTTTGGATAGTTGTGTTAAGCACGTGTGAGAAATTTTTTGTAATATCCCGCTTAGACGTAACGTTTATCGGTATCAGAGAATTATGAGTGAGTAGGGACAAAATGGTAATTTTGAGATGAAGGGGCATAAATAGGGATAAGATTGAATATTTCTTCATTCTTCCCCATTTCCTTCTCTCACTAAGTCAGATTTTCTCTCCCTCTCCCTCTAGATTTCGGTTTGCATCAGCAGCAGCTTTGATCCACCAGTTTTCCTTCCCTGATTTCTTGTGCTGAAAACAAGCAAGTTTTGGGAAAGTTTGAAGTAAGTGGAAGCTTAAGGAAAGAAGAAGAGTTCCAAGACTAGGGTTTTGGTAGAAGGAAGCTTGGCAAGACCAGCAACTACATGGTGAGTTCCATAGAGTAGCTTAACCCTTTTGGGTCATTATTGTGTGAGATTCAGAACAATTGCTAAGGTTTAGGAAAAAGGATAGTTTTCCCCTTTTTAATACATATGCTTGATTCCAGTTTAATCCTTGGATACAATATGTTTTTATAGTTTAAAATGAGTCCCTGGCATGTTTCAAAGATCACTGGGCAGTTGGGTACCAAAGTTTTAATGATTGAAACACGTTTTCAGAAAACCCTAAGTTCTGCTACGGTCGCAGAGCGACCAAGGGTTTGCTCTGCAAAGTAGCAGAGTTCTGCTACTGCCTAGACTTCGCCTAGACTTTGCTCTGCAAAGCTTCAGAAGCTGACTTCAGAAGCTGGCTTCAGACTCTGACTCAGAAGCTGATTTCAGAGTCTGAAGGTTTAGACGCATGTGATCGCAGAGCGAAGTTCAGGGTCACAAAGCGAAGTTGTCCAGAATAACATTTTATTAACAAACAACTGTACCATGCCAATGTTCTTTGATATGCTTTGAGGTGAAGATACTCATAGACTTTCTAGGATTAATCTAGGATAAAGATATGTGTCATACAGAGTGACGGGTAATTTATCCACATGAATTATTATAGATGGGATAGTAGGCCCATAAGTATGACATATGACAACGATATGTCTAGAACCTTTAATAGGTTAACAGGAACAGAGGGGTATTCAGATAAGAATAGTATCAGTTATGTTAAGGGTTAGTTTCAGGATACCCTTACCCAGGCAGGTTATAGTGTACCGTAGTTAGAGGTACCAGGCTTTCCCCCAGTTTCAGGGTACATTTATATGTACATCAGGACGTGTCTCAGTGGTTCACGTCAGAGTGACACTGAGGGTACACGTAATAGTTCATGATAGGATGTACCCTAGATAGTGGTACAAGGTTATTATCAGGATAAACTGTGTGTCTTCTGGGTTCTCGCAGTTAGAGAGCGCAGTGGGTTCCAGTATTATGGGAGGAACTTTCCGCGAGGATAACCACACATAAGTTTATAGTGTGTCTTCTGTGTTCTCGCTAGTTAGAGCACAGGGGGTTCCAGTTACAGCTGGAATGGGAGGAACTTTCCGTGAGGATAACCACACACACAGGCAAGAGGAGTCCGGTGATTAGCCTACTATAGCAATTTTCACCGGTTATCAGGGGAATGTGCTCCGGGGTTACTCCACTCAGGGGCATTCCATAAAATTCAACTCAGATAATAATGTTTGTTACACGCTAACATCTAACATAATAATATCAATATATATTTTATTATGTTATCAGGCAGGAAATACCTATCAGGCAGGTATCTGGCAGTGATCCTAGTTATCAGGTTATCAGTTAGCAGGTGGTGATCTTAGGTTTCCCCTCGATCACCAAGTTATCAGGTTATAGTCTAGTTTTCATGACTATACAGTTATCAGGCTCAGGCAGGAATAGACCCTATATGGGTAAGGTTAAGGCTTGGCGATCATAGGAATCCCCGAGATTGCCAAAAGTAGGCATGGCGACCCTAGGTTCCCGAGGTTGCCAACAGTAGGTTGGGTGGAGCTCACTGAGACATTATGTCTCATCCCAATCCTTCTGGTGCATGTTTATAGGTAAGCACGAGGTTCGTGAAGAGGTTCATCAGAGAGATGCTGGATGGAGTGCAGTTGCTCGTCATGTACCAGCTCAGGAGCTTATCAGACTTTTGTTTAAGTATTTATTATGGTACTTGACTGGGTGTATAAACGAGCAAATTTGTATTCATTCAGTTGTGTTGTATTATTATTATTATTGAAAACCTTGATGTATCCAGTATCAGTTTAATGCACATGCTAATATTCTAGATAAAATTAGTATGGGTGTTACAATTGGTATCAGAGCAGGTCGATTCAGATCGTGCCTTGAGTCATTAAAGATTCAATAAAGTAGTGGGACCATTGGGTTCCGGATATTGTTCTAAGGGTCACATCTAGTTGAGCCTAATCAACTCAATCTAGTATATGACAGTTAGGACAAATATCTGAGAGCTGAATGTGACCGTGGAGGAATGAAGCGCATGAAGAGCGATGTTTAGATGTCATATTTTTAAGACAGGAATTGGCGAAGAAGTATTCAATGCCAAGTGGTGGTTGTCAAGCCGTAAAGTAACAGAGCCTGTTAATGGCAGAGTTTCAGGAATATTAGAGATACTTAAGAATAAGGTGAAGTACCTTAAAAAGGATGGACGCGTCATTGAGAGATGTCTCGTCTGAGGAGACATAAGAAGTAAGGAATTATAGAATACTCTGAGGAATGATTTGCAACCTAGGAACCAAGATTTTGAGGTTAAAACGCTAGTTTCAGGATTCTGAGTTATGCTACGATCGCAGAGCGACCAGGACTTTGCTCTGCGAAGCTTCAGACTCAGAATCAGGCTTCAGATTCACCCTTCAGACCCAGAAACTCGGAATGAGAATTATCAGTCGATTACTGTAACCTCTAGACTGCCAACAAGGATAGGGTGCGTAAGAATCAAAGGACTTGCACACTTGAACCGACTGAGATTTTAATATCCAGCAGTTAAGAGACTTATTTATGGATTTAGCGAATTGTTGGACAGATGAACAGATTACCTTCCTTTATTATGAGTCATCAAGATGCTTTGTATGAGAAACGCAAGCTTAGCGATAAGTGAAGGAGACCCCTGGTAAGGGCAAGAAGTAAAGATTGAATTGTATGCTGTCGGATTATAGTAGACCGGTTTTGAGGAATAATCAGGAATTATCCAAGAACTATTGTGAAGCTCTATCATCAGGAAGATCGTCGCTAACGCACAAGTTAAAGTTAAGGTTGTGGTTAATGTTAAGGAGTTCTATGTTTTCATTTGATGGGTTCCTTACACAAGTATTCAGGAAAGCCGACAGAGATCACCTATGTTAGTATGTTTTCATAGATGGTAGAAAATACAGACCTTGGATTGTTCGAAACCATATGAAGAGGGCAACGGTCGAGAAGACCTATGGAGAATTATTCAGATAATAAGATTAGATTTGAATTGTGAATACAGTAACAAGTTACTGGAGGGATCCAATAGGAAATGATAAGTGTTGAAGTTTAAGATCATTAATCGGGTACTCGAAGAGACGTAACCTATGTTTGGGCTTACAGGAGAGCCGGTAAAAATCTGAATCTTATCCAAACGGATTGTTTCCGAAGAAACCCGAGGAGTAACCTAAAAGATATGGTAAAGTTAGGTGGACCTAAGTTGTCTTGGAGAAGGTTATGGATATAAAATCATTACGGATAATAATAGAACGAATAGAACGAGACTCGAATCATCAGTGGATTCAGTGTATGAAAGATGTGAATCTCCAGAAGCCATAAATCGTTTTTAGAAGTTGTCACAAGTGATTAATGTGTGAACTTAAGTTGCTTCAGGTATGCTTTCAGTAGGGTTTCTGCAATGTTTAAATGATTATACATGTTGAGCTGACCATGAGATGGTTACAGAATTCAGAATATGGAGAGTAAAGCTAGAATCAGTGTATAAGCTGTTTTGACAGAAGCACTCTTGGGCTCGTAACAGTTGTTGAAAACTGTTTACAGGTTTTGGCGTATTTTTGCGAAAGTAAGTATATGGTTTATGTCCGAAAGGAAACACAAAGTCAGATGATGATTAATCAGTAAGTTAAACAGGTGGTTTAAGCCACAAGAGAATTAACAAATGTAAGATGATTATGCTATGATAGATACGAAGTCATTAAAGGAACGAGGTTAGCCAGGAAATTTAATAGTGGTGTATTACCCCTATTCCAAGGTGTATTGTTTAAAATCAGAGTCGCGCAGCGGAGAAGTAATCCAAGGATGGGTTAACGAACAATTCTAAGCTGAAGCTTAGGGAACAAGGATGCTTGTGAAGTCCTTATCAGTTGAACCACAGGAAAGGCAATAAGTGCCCAATTATTGAACCACAGAATAGCAGTGAGCAGTGACGACTCGAACTTATCATAAGTTCTAATGGGAAATTTTAAAGGTTAAGTTGAGGAATACTATGAACTTCGAAACTCATGAGGAATAGAGATCGAAGCAGTTTAAGATTACGTGATAAGGAATAAGAAAGATGTGTTCCTAGCACATTAAGTCTAACGTAATGGAAGCCACCGCTAATACGGTAATTTAGCTATTTTAGCTCAGTAACTTCAAGTGGACTTGAAGAGAGTAAGTTTATCCAAGGAGAGTTATGCACAAGGCAACATCAGTAAAGGTTGCACTTGCAAGATAATATATATATTTTTTTTAATTTGAAGCATTGATCAGAAACGACAATGCAGTGGCATATGAGTTTAATCCACATTGTACCCACATTATGTCAACCTGTCACATGTACCAGGTTATGTTTAGTATTATGTATACTTGTCAGGGAGTGTTTATACTACTCAGATAGTAGTGTAACAGATTTTCCGTTATGTGACATGTATTAGTAACCGTGGTACGCAATCATGAATGTTTAAGTAGAAAGGTTTTGACCAGAACAGGTTTGTTGACATCAAACATATCTTAGCTGAAGAGTTCGGAAATTCTTGAACTTAATGTTCACAGGTAGAGGAAGGAGAACTTTCTATGCAGATCAAAAGTCACTCGTAGTCTACAGAAAAAGGGCTACGAAAGTTCAGGTTATAATAAAGGATTAAAAGATTAAGTGTGCTATTTTGGTATCAACCAGAGTAGAGTTTTCTTTTGAAAACAAGGAGTGTCTTTGATGACATGAGTTAAGTTGTAGACGGGTTTCATGAGACTAGTTTTTACTCTCCCCGTTACGACCAGGGTATATCTTGAATGAGGCAAGATTTCCTTCCCTGATTTCTTGTGCTAAAAACAAGCAAGTTTTGGGAAAGTTTGAAGTAAGTGGAAGCTTAAGGAAAGAGGAAGAGTTCCAAGACTAGGGTTTTGGTAGAAGGAAGCTTGGCAAGACCAGCAACTACATGGTGAGTTCCATAGAGTAGCTTAACCCTTTTGGGTCATTATTGTGTGAGATTCACAACAATTGCTAAGGTTTAGGAAAAAGGATAGTTTTCCCCTTTTTGATACATATGCTTGATTCCAGTCTAATCCTTGGATACAATATGTTTTTATAGTTTAAAATGAGTCTCTGACATGTTTCAAAGATCACTGGGCAGTTGGGTACCAAGGTTTTAATGATTGAAACACGTTTTTCAGAAAACCCTAAGTTCTGCTACGGTCGCAGAGCAACCAGGAGTTTGCTCTGCGAAGTAGCAGAGTTCTGCTACTGCCTAGACTTCGCCTAGACTTTGCTCTGCGAAGCTTCAGAAGCTGACTTCAGAAGTTGGCTTCAGATTCTGACTCAGAAGCTGATTTCAGAGTCTGAAGGTTGAGACGCAGGTGATCGCAGAGCGAAGTTCAGGGTCGCAAAGCGAAGTTGTCCAGAATGACATTTTATTAACAAACAACTGTACCATGTCAATGATCTTTGATATGCTTTGAGGTGAAGATACTCATAGACTTTCTAGGATTAATCTAGGATAAAGATATGTGTCATACAGAGTGACGGGTAATTTATCCACATGAATTATTATAGATGGGATAGTAGGCCCATAAGTATGACATATGACAACGATATGTCTAGAACCTTTAATAGGTTAACAGGAACAGAGGGGTATTCAGATAAGAATAGTATCAGTTATGTTAAGGGTTAGTTTCAGGATACCTTTAACCATGCAGGTTATAGTGTACCGTAGTTAGAGGTACCAGGCTTTCCCCCAGTTTCAGGGTATATTTATATGTACATCAGGATGTGTCTCAGTGGTTCACGTCAGAGTGACACTGAGGGTACACGTAACAGTTCAGGATAGGATGTACCCTAGATAGTGGTACAAGGTTATTATCAGGATAAACTTTGTGTCTTCTGGGTTCTCGAAGTTAAAGAGCGCAGGGGGTTCCAATATTGCTGGAATGGGAGGAACTTTCCGCGAGGATAACCACACATAAGTTTATGGTGTGTCTTATGTGTTCTCGCTAATTAGAGCACAGGGGGTTCCAGTTACAGCTGGAATGGGATGAACTTTCCGTGAGGATAACCACACACACAGGCAAGAGGAGTCCGGTGATTAGCCTACTATAGGAATTTTCACCGGTTATCAGGGGAATGTGCTCCGGGGTTACTCCACTCGGGGGCATTCCGTAAAATCAACTCAGATAATAATGTTTGTTACACGCTAACATCTAACATAATAATATCAGTATATATTTTATTATGTTATTAGGCAGGAAATACCTATCAGGCAGGTATCAGGCAGTAATCCTAGGTTTCCCCTTGATCACTAGATTATCAGGTTATCAGTTAGCAGGTGGTGATCTTAGGTTTCCCCTCGATCACCAAGTTATCAGGTTATAGTCTAGTTTTCATGACTCTACAGTTATCAGGCTCAGGCAGGAATAGACCCTATTTGGGTAAGGTTAAGGCTTGGCGATCATAGGAATCCCCGAGATTGCCAAAAGTAGGCATGGCAACCCTAGGTTCCCCGAGGTTGCCAACAGTAGGTTGGGTGGAGCTCACTGAGACATTATGTCTCATCCCAATCCTTTTGGTGCAGGTTTACAGGTAAGCACGAGGTTCGTGAAGAGGTTCATCAGGGAGATGCTGGATGGAGTGCAGTTGCTCATCATGTACCAGCTCATGAGCTTATCAGACTTTTGTTTAAGTATTTAGGCTTAAATGCACTTTTGGCCCCCTATCTTTTAAAAAGTTGCGATTTTGGCCCCCTATTAAAAAAAATGGATTATTAGACCCCTAACTTTTGCCCCTTTTGCGAAAGGCTGATTTTGACCCAGTCAACGCATATGTGGCAAGTCACTTAACTGATTTGGCAGCCAACTGTGTAATTATCAATTAAAAAATAAAAGAAAAAGCCAGGCGTGTAATTATCAAATTAAAAAAAATGAAAAATTGGATTATGGATTAGGGAAATGACAGTTTTGCCCCTGCTGTGTATTTTTCAAATTAAATTAAAAGGGAAAATCCATGCGTGTAATTACATAGTTAAAAAAATAAAAAAATAAATCATAAAAGAGAGAAAGCACGTGAGTCTTCATATCTTCATCTCCATGCTTCATAGCAATCTTCATATCTTCATCTCTTCCAATCCAACCCAGAAAAAAAAAACTAAACCTTCGTTTATTAATTGGAAAACTAAACCTTCATACACTTTAACCCTCATTTCTTCATAACATTATCAATAGTGATGGGAAAAGAAAACCGTAGGTTTGTTGAAAAATAGTGTATTAGGTCAAAATCACCCAATTTCATCTCCAACTATACTTCCAGCAGCACCAGTTTATTATCCAACTGAAGATGAATTCAAAGATCCATTAGAATTTATTCACAAAATTAGACACGAAGCTGAACCGTACGGAATTTGATTTGGAGTTTCAAGATTTGATTTTGAGAGAAAAAATACTCACCCTTTTAGAACACACGTTGATTGAGAAATGAATGTTGTTGTTACTGTGTTGTTATTGAGAAAGAAGAAAAAGGGTTGTTGTTGTTGAAATTGAAATCCAGAAATCCAGAAATCACTCACGTTCAATTCGCCTCCTCCGTTTTCGATTCTTGAAATCCAGAAATTGAAATTGAACCGAGGGTTGATTCGCGGCGGAGGGTTTGAACCGAGGGTTTTGAGGTCTTCGTAGAGAGGCGCGTTGGGGAAGATTGCGAAGTCGAGTGAGAAGAAGAGAGAGTTTGAGCAACTGGGTTTAGGGTTCATGGGAGAAGAAGAGAGGAGAGTTGCAGATCCTGTGAGATCCAGTGAGAAGAAGAGGGAAAGAATAACATGAAAGCAGGGGCAAAACTGTCATTTCCCTAATCCATAATCCAATTTTTCATTTTTTTTAATTTGATAATTACACGCCTGGCTTTTTCTTTTATTTTTTAATTGATAATTACACAGTTGGCTGCCAAATCAGTTAAGTGACTTGCCACATATGCGTTGACTGGGTCAAAATCAGCCTTTCGCAAAAGGGGCAAAAGTTAGGGGTCTAATAATCCATTTTTTTTAATAGGGGGCCAAAATCGCAACTTTTTAAAAGATAGGGGGCCAAAAGTGCATTTAAGCCAAGTATTTATTATGGTACTTGATTGGTTGTATAAACGAGCAAATTTGTATTCATTCAGTTGTGTTGTATTATTATTATCGAAAACCTTGATGTATCCAGTATCTGTTTAATGCACATGCTAATACTCTAGATAAAATTAGTATGGGTGTTACATTTTTATACTTTTGACAATTTTAGTAAAAACATAAATAAATTATTTTTATATCAATCTAATATCACTCCGTAATACGTCGTAGTAAGTAGATCATTTTCATAGTCGTCCTCCACGCATAAAACCAAAATTGATTATACGTTACTCAAGTATTTTTTTCTTAGTCTCTGTTCAATCATTCTTTTTCATAATTTTATGGTATGACTCATAAGTTTAATTTCAACATAGTTTGCACAATTTTGTATATCCCTGTCATACCCCAATTTTTGACCTAAGATTCTTTTTTACTCGTCTCTGGGTTCGAAATTTTTTCGTCGTTTCAGACGGAATTTCGGCAGGGAGGTATTTTAAAATACCTCATTTTTTGGTTCCGAAAGCGACGTTTTCTATTATTATTTTTATTTGTCTTTTTTTTTACTGTTATTTCTTTTATTTTTAGCTTTATTATTTTCCTTTTTTATTATTATCTTTTTTTATTATTTATTTTATTTTTCGTTTTTTTTCTATTATTTTTTTTAGAGGTCTGACTTGTTGTTTTTAATGAGTTTGATGACATTTTTAATGGTTGCCATTTTGATTTTTTGCTGATTAATTGTGATTATTGTCCATCAATGACTTTAATCTGCATTAATCATCAATGGCACTATAAAAAGAGAGGCAGGAACAGGGACTTGATCAGAAAAAAAGCCAGAAAAATTCATCAGTTACGAACCACAGAAAAAACAAGAGCCAGAAAAATTATTCAGTAACCAAACACAATAGCACTCAACGCACGCCATACCCCCCACAAGCACGCACAACACCACTACCTAACCCACAAACACGCCCATCACCACCGCATAACCCACAAACACGCACACCCACTCGCTGTCAAACCCAGCCGCACACACCCACACAAAACCGCACGGCCTCCCTTGATACCAACACACACAAACCCAGCCACAACCCCAACACGTCCACCACACACAACACCGTACGGCCTCCCTCGATACCAACACAGCAAAACGTGAACCACTCCCCCTACCCACAACCATCCTTAACCGAACACACCACCAACCTCCTCCCAAAACCGTGGCCTCACCTCTCACTCCCTCACCACCACACGCCACCAAGCCTAAACCACACACACACGCACCACCAGCCACAGCCCGCACACGCACAAAACCAGCAACCAACAACCTTCACGAAACCGAAACCATACAAAGGTAGTTTTCGAATTTCTTAAGAAAATCTTAGATCTAGGTTGTTTGAATCATTTCTAGAAAATTTTGTTTAGTTTTTTGGAAAGAGGGAGGGAAGAAGGTTTGGAAAAACACTTTTTTTTAAAAAAAAAAGGGGACTTTTCTTCTCCGGCGCGGTGGCTCCGCCCCTTGGGCTTGGCCGGCCGTCGCGCCGGAGCTGTGTTCATGGCCACTGTTTTCGTTTTTTGAGAGAAGAGGGAAGGAGAGGAAGTGAAGAAAGAGAAATGTTTTTAGAAATGAATGAAAAAACCAGCCCCTAAGCATTTATAAGCACTGAACCGGTTCGGTTCACTCGAACCGAACCGGTCTGTTTTTTTCCTCCCTCTTTCAGTCCAGGCCCACTCGGCCCTCTTCTCTTTTCTTTTCAGATTTCTTTTTTTTCTTTTCCTTACACCCCCTTTTACTTGCTGCACTCCCCTCTTCCCTTTTATTTTTGTTTATTATCATTTCTAGCATTTTATCTCGTTAATTTCTTATTTATTTTCATGCATTTTGTTTCATTGCATTTACCTTATAGGATTTCATGCATTTTTTTTCTTATTATTTTCCTTTTACTTTCATGTATTTTTATTTTTATTTTGTTTCATGCATTTTAGTTTAATTCTTAGCATATTTATTTTCATACATTTGCAATTTTGTTTTTCCTTGTTTATCATTTTGTCATTTTTATTTTCGTTTCTATTAGAATGTATTTAGGATCAATGTAACAAAAAATAAATGAGAATATGCACTGACACTCACACTTTATTTATTCTGCTTTACGTCTTTTATTTATTTTTATTTATTTCGCTATTAAAAAAAAATACAAAAAATATTAGGTTAGTTTGATTTTTGGGGTTTCGTGGTGATCCAACGTCACCACGGAATTTCCTCGCGTATTAGCTTTTAGTCGTTTTTTAGTCTTAGTTAATTAAAAACAAAAAATACAAAAACATGCAAATAATCAAAAATTCAAACAAAAAAATCTTTTCTTAATAAACCTTGATTTTCAATCAAGTGACCGTTTTTTTCTTTTATTTTTTTAAATAACCATTAATCTGCTTTAATAACACTTTAATTATTTTCAAAAATAAAAAACACAAACCAATTCTCCTTTTTGCCACTTGGCTTTTATTTTTTAAAACCTTTTTTAAAACTAATAAAAAACACCAAACAAATCAACCGTCTTTTTTACCCCGAAATACGAGGTTTTGATCCCTCACGGGTACGTAGGCATAGGACTATGTCCTTCCAAATCATAAAAAATAAAAAAATAAAACATTTTCTTTTCTCATTACTTTAATTCTGTCTCTAAAAAAAATAAGCAAGTTATAGCCAAAATAAATAAATAAAATCAAGAGGTTCTCGTAGAGTACTACGAACGTTTAGGGTGCTAACACCTTCCCTAAACGTAACTAACCCCCGAACCCAAAACCTTTTAAAAATGTGGTAATTTAGAACTTTTTTCCACTTTTCATTTAAAAAATTAAAAGTTCAGTCGTGAAATAAAATCAGTGAGTCAACGCTAATCAATAGCTTGATCTCCGAAAATCACCGCGACAGAAATGGCGACTTCACTGGGGATTCCCTAAGAGGGTTGAACCTAACTTGAGTTTATTTAATTATTTTGCGCTATAACTTGCTTAAAATAAAAATAAGAATGTAAATATGTGCATATGTGTTTTTTTCCTTTTACGTGAGTGGTGAGATAAGTCCTACACCCGGACTTGAGGGAAACATAAGATAGGATGGTGGTATAATCAAAGTGGCTTTCCGAGAGTGAGTTTCGGATGTGGCACATGTGATAACCCCACTCAATGGAGGAATCTTGGAGGTATTACTATGTTGACATGAGTAGTCGTGTTCGGCATTGTTATTTTCAAGTGACCGATGAAGTTGAGGACCTTTAGTTACCTTTAACCCATCTTGGCCTTTTAGGACGTAGTGCGGTGGCTAATCAAGAGTAGTCTTGAATTGGTTGATACGCGATACTACACTCAAACGAGACTTTCCTACGAACGTCGTTGGACCGGGAGTCAGTCCCGAAATCCGACAATATTCGGAAGTGGTCGATGACTTTGGGAACTTGGTAGAACCCGTGATACAGGTACATATGAAACCATAGTCCTTACCAAATGGCGTGTTTACCCTTTGACTCCAACATTATGGACTTAACCTCACCATGTTTTCTCCGTTTCTTTAACATAATCATGCATCCATGCATCCATGCATAAACTTTTTTTTTTTCATCTAATTTATCGAAGGACTAAAACAAAGTTTTCTCGTAAACATCGTAGATATGGACATTCCAAAAAGAAGCACTAAGAAGTACCTTTTCAAAAAAACAGATTGGTCAAAATTAAGGGAGCTAGGGTCTTTGGTAAGCGATCCAATGGATTTTCGAGCTCATCATGGAAAGCTACTTAATATCCTTAGAGTAGATGTTGAGGAAGGATGTCTGGAAACCTTGGTCCAATTCTACGACCCTCTTTATCATTGCTTCACGTTTCCTGACTACCAGCTCGTCCCTACACTTGAGGAATATTCATACCTAGTTGGTTTACCCGTACCTGACAAGATACCATTCCACGGTCTTGAACCTGTACCTAGACCCTCCGATATTGCCGCTGCCCTTCACCTCGAAACTTCCCTTATTCAAGCAAACCTCACCTTTAAAGGAGGCCTCCAAGGTCTACCCGCCCATTTCCTTTACCAACAAGCTTTCACCTTCGCCGAGGTAGCCAGTACTTTTGTTTTCCATTCCACCCTAGCCCTACTCGTATATGGCCTCGTACTTTTCCCAAATATCGACAACTTCGTCGACATTAATGCCATCAAAATCTTCCTCTCCAAAAACCCTGTACCCACTCTACTAGCCGATACTTACCACTCCATCCATGACCGTACCCAGGCTGGCCGTGGAACCATCTCTTGCTGTGCACCCCTATTCTATCAATGGTTTACCTTCCACTTACCTCAATCCCGTGCCTTCAAGACCAATGTTGACAAACCTTCTTGGCCTCACCGAATCATGACCCTCGACCCATCAGACATTGTTTGGTACCAGGCAGCTAGTGACGTTGGAGAGGTCATTGTGAGTTGTGGTGAATACCCCAACGTACCTCTTTTGGGTATGCGTGGCGGAATTAGCTACAACCCATTTCTCGCACGACGACAATTTGGGTACCCAATGAAGTCAAAACCAAACAACCTTGCCTTGACTAATGAATTCTATCTTAACCATGAAGACCACTCGAACAAAAGAGAAAGATTTGCACAAGCTTGGAGCGCTATCCGCAGACTCAGCAAAAGTCAGTTGGGGAAGAAATCAGATTATGTGCATGAATCATACACTCAGTGGGTTATTGATAGGACCATGAGCTTTGGCCTACCCTACCATCTACCTAGATACCTATCCTCCACCATCCCACCATCATCCTTGCCTATCCCCTTTGATACTAAGGAAGAGTTTCATCAACAATTAACCAAAGAAAGGCAAGAGAAGGAAACCTGGAAGAGGAGATACCAGGAACTCGAGCTCGAGCATGAGACCTTGAAGGGGAAGCTAGCCCAGCAGAGCTGTGAGCTTTTCGTCCAGAACCAGAGGATAATCGAGAAGGACGACTTGCTTCGTCGAAAGGACGCTTTGCTCCGCCAAGATGCTAGAAGGAAGAGGAGGTTTATGGATTCACTCTCTAGTGCACATTCAGATTCCGAGGATCCATCTACTCCGGGAGTTTGAGTTTGAGCTTCTTAGGACCTTATGTTTAGGTTTTAGCTCCCAAAATTTCTTGACTTGTAAACAAAAAACTCCTTTGTGATATTTCAATGCTTAAGTGAAGTTTTCAGTTTATGATGTTTACAATTACTCCAACAAGTCCTTCGATAATATTTGTTCTTTTTCTTTTTGCATAAGCACAATCATGCATCATCCTGCATTCATAGTTTCTAAATCGAGTCTCACATTGTGTTCACTACTTCAGAGGTCAATCAGCCGCCGTCCAAAGAAAATGGCCCGACGAATTCTCCACAAACTGATTTGCATTTACAACACTATGGCTGATCGGAAAAGAATGGGTCTGTTGGAGCAAGAAAACCAGAACCTCCGGGAAGAGGTGGCCAATCTCCGGGAAGGGATGGAGAAGTTGACCTCCATGATGAATGCTCTGTTGGCTTCCCAAGCCCAGATGTCAGTTCCTCAACCTGCTGTCACTACTCTTGAGCAGCCAATCTCATTTGCTTTACCAACTTCTACCATACTTGCTCCACCGCCCGGCGCGTCTAGAGCTTACCCATGGGGATGTCATTCCTATCAGACGAAGGTTTTCATCCCACCTCTTTTGGAACCCCAACTCCGGCTATCCAGAAATCAGCTCCAGCCCCAACAAAGGCCTCAGCAACAATATCAACAACAGCCTCGACAACAGAATCGGGTTCAGCGGGTATCCCACTTTGATCCAATCCCCATGGCGTATGCAGAGTTGCTTCCCGCTTTGCTGGGTAAAAATCTTGTTCAAACTAGGGCACCTCCTAAGGTACCTGAAAGGTTGCCACAGGGGTATAGACCTCATCTTTTTTGTGCTTTCCATCAAGGGGCACCCGGTCATGACGTTGAGCATTGTTAGCCTTGAAAGCCGAAGTCCAAAAGTTGATCCAGGCCAACATCCTATCCTTCAAAGGGTCGAGTCCCGATGTGCAAGCTAATCTACTACCTGGCCATGGGACCCCATCTGTTAATTTGGTGCAAGATTGCTCAGAAGCTCACCCTGGTGAAGAAGGTGGCAGTGAATTTTGTAACACATGGCAAAGGTTACTGCAATTGGATCGTTGTTGACGTTCCCTCAATTACTCATGGGTCCAAGGAATGTGTTTTAGTTGTCTTATCTTTTCAAAAATCCTTTCGTTTCGCCCGATACGAAAGTGAAATCATGTAGGGCTCTACTTTTGTCTTCAAGTTACCACTATCAATGAAAAATTGTCGTTTCTTTCGCGACTTTTTATTTTTATTGTACTGCTTTTTCTGGAAAAATGGTAACACAAAAAACCCAAAAAAATATTTTATTTTATTTTATTTTAAATCAATTTCAAAAGGTCTGCATTTTTCACTCATTTTCTAAAATCAATCATCAATCATATACAGACTAAGCATCAATAAGCCCGTTGAACACTGTAACCCTATGCTCTCTCCCGACTTTGAGTTCCCTGTTCACGAAGCTGAAGAGGAGGAGGATGAACAGATTCCCGAGAAGATCTCTCTGTTACTAGAATATAAAAGAACATCATTCAGCCTCATGAAGAAGCACTCGAAATGATTAACTTGGGTTCCGAAGAACTGCCATTACAGTATTCCTGGTCAAATCCCAGATGAATGGTGCCATCGAGGCTGCAAAGGAAAAAACAAACAAACAAAAAAAAACAAACAAACAAAAGCAAAAAAGAACAAAAAGAAAGAAAATACATCAAAAAGATGGTGCAGAAGATGGTAACCACTTAGAAGGACCTGCATGGGATGTTACCGTATGCTTTACATGGACATCGCACTTCAGTACGTACCTCAACAGGGGCAACCCCCTTCTCTTTATTGTATGGCATGGAAGCAGTACTCCCTGTGGAGATTGAGATTCCATCAATGAGAGTTTTAATGGAACCTAAGTTATCAGAGGCTGAATGATGTCAAAACAAATATGATCAGAAAAACGCATGAATGCTTTGTGTCACGGGCAGTTCCCGTGTGTTCCAAGAAGGAGGTCTTGTGCTCAAGAAGATCCTATCTTTTCAACCCGATTCCAGGGGCAAATGGACGCCTAATTATGAAGGTCCATATGTCGTCAAGAGAGCTCTCTCCGGTGGTGCAATGACTCTTACGACTATGGATGGTGACGAGCTTCCCCGTCCTGTGAACGCCGATGCAGTCAAGAAATACTTTGTCTAAAAATAAAAGAACAGCTCGGTAAGTCGAAAACCCGAAAGGGCGGCTTAGGCAAAAATGAGCGTCTCGGTGGACTGAAAACCCGAAAGGGCGGTCTATGCAAAAGTTAAGGATCAAAAGACAAAGTAACTGCATCAGGTTGGCCATAACTCACTTGGGGCACAGTAGCTGTCAAAGAGACTCTAAATCTGAAGCATCCAAACAGTGGAATTCAAAGTTGTTAGGGATAATAACGGTTATTGTGTTCAATGTACCTTCCCCTTATATTTACCATTTTCCAAACTTTGTGAGATCCGTGGAGCCACGCCATTGGCGGGCCACCACTCTGTTAATTGAATTTGAGCCTGTGCCTTTTATTTGGAACTCCCATTTATTCTGTTTATAAAACTCCTTCTATTTTTGATGGTAGTACTTGAAGCAAAACCTTTTTTTTCAAAATCATAAATCTTTTTATTTTTGGAAAGCATAAACTACAAACACTTTCTCTCTGAACTCATGAATAAGTGAAGTGTGCGTCAACAGCTATCCTAAGAACGGACAAACTCTGCAGGTTAAACATGGTCAATTGCTTGAAAAAAGAAAGAAGAAAAAGAAAAGAGCTCGGTAAGTCGAAAACCCGAAAGGGCGGCTTAGGCAAAAATGAGCGTCCCGGTGGATCGAAAACCTGAAAGGGCGGTGCAGGCAAAAATTAGGGGCACACAAAAAAGAATATATTCCCGGTGGACTGAAAACCCGAAAGGGCGGTCCACGCAAAAGTTAGGGACTCAAAAAAAGAAAAAAACAAAAAGCATGACCATAGAAACACCAGTTCTTCTGCCAGGTCTTTGGATTAACACGTCTCCCCCAGGAAGTGTTTACTCCCCACCAGTTGTTGCATACATCGGGCCTTACCCCGTCAATGTTTTGATATGTCCCCAATGGCATCATCCCCCAATGAAGGTTGCTGAGTGTTTGTACTGCGTCGTCGGTCCACTTTCCATCTTACCTGTCCAGTCTTGTCTCATCAAGTCCATCAGTTGTACTATCCCACAAGTCAATCCTCCATACATTCATACAAGTCGTATTGTCATACATACATTCATACATTCATGCATATACACATTCATGCATTTATATCATACATGCAACATCATTCAATACATGGTTGCATTAACCACCCTGAGTCTTGCTTTTCATGTCAATCAATCATGAACAATTTGTGACTCTTTTTCCCCAAGTGTCATCCCCAATATGTCTGGTCCAGAGATGTCACCCTCTTTATGTCAAGCGGCAGTTCTTTAACGAACAGCTTGTGCGTACCTTTATTTCTTGTCGTCAATGGCAGTTCGGCAACAACCCGGACAGTTGACATCTACATTTACTTCTTGTCGTCAATGGCAGTTCAGCAACAACCCGAACAGTTGACATCTACATTTACTTCTTTGTCGTCAATGGCAGTTCGGCAACAACCCGAACAGTTGACATCTACATTTACTTCTTGTCGTCAATGGCAGTTCGGCAACAACCCGAACAGTTGACATCTACCTTTATTTCTTTGTCGTCAATGGCAGTTCGGCAACAACCCGAACAGTTGGCATTTACCTTTATCTCTTTGTCGTCAATGGCAGTTCGGCAACAACCCGAACAGTTGACATCTACATTTACTTCTTCTCGTCAATGGCAGTTCGGCAACAACCCGAACAGTTGACATCTACCTTTATTTCTTTGTCGTCAATGGCAGTTCGGCAACAACCCGAACAGTTGGCATTTACCTTTATCTCTTTGTCGTCAATGGCAGTTCGGCAACAACCCGAACAGTTGACATCTACATTTACTTCTTGTCGTCAATGGCAGTTCGGCAACAACCCGAACAGTTGACATCTACCTTTATTTCTTTGTCGTCAATGGCAGTTCGGCAACAACCCGAACAGTTGGCATTTACCTTTATCTCTTTGTCGTCAATGGCAGTTCGGCAACAACCCGAACAGTTGACATCTACATTTACTTCTTGTCGTCAATGGCAGTTCGGCAACAACCCGAACAGTTGACATCTACCTTTATTTCTTTGTCGTCAATGGCAGTTCGGCAACAACCCGAACAGTTGGCATCAACCTTTATTCCTTGTCGTCAATGGCAGTTCGGCAACAACCCGAACAATTGGCATCTACCTTTGTTCATTGTCGTCAATGGCAGTTCGGCAACAACCCGAACAGTTGGCATTTACCCTTTATTTCTTGTCGTCAGTGGCAGTTCGGCAACATCCCGAACAGCCGACATTCACCTTTGCTTCTTGTCGTCAGTGGCATATTACTTTTATTTCCGTCTTTACCTCAAGTGGCAAGCTCTACAAACGGGCAGCTTGTGGTCGGTGTCGTTCCCATATCATACTTCCTTTTTCAGCTATCAATACAGTAGTTGATCCCTTCCCCAGTGAAACTATATTATCCCCCAGTGGAGTCGGATCCCTTTCTTTAACGAACTCGGGTATCCTTTTGTTTTGTTTTGTCCCCAGTCAGGTCATCTTCGCCGTCTCGCATTCACATTTTGCATCACGAGCATTTCACATTTTCTTAGGTCCAAAATTGGCGTACTCTGTATTTAAGTCCCTTCGACCCCTCGAATCCAAGTTTTTCTCTTTAAATCTCCGGACGAAGAGACTTAAATAGGGGCATCTGTCATACCCCAATTTTTGACCTAAGATTCTTTTTTACTCGTCTCTGGGTTCGAAATTTTTTCGTCGTTTCAGACGGAATTTCGGCAGGGAGGTATTTTAAAATACCTCATTTTTTGGTTCCGAAAGCGACGTTTTCTATTATTATTTTTATTTGTCTTTTTTTTACTGTTATTTCTTTTATTTTTAGCTTTATTATTTTCCTTTTTTATTATTATCTTTTTTTATTATTTATTTTATTTTTCGTTTTTTTTCTATTATTTTTTTTAGAGGTCTGACTTGTTGTTTTTAATGAGTTTGATGACATTTTTAATGGTTGCCATTTTGATTTTTTGCTGATTAATTGTGATTATTGTCCATCAATGGCTTTAATCTGCATTAATCATCAATGGCACTATAAAAAGAGAGGCAGGAACAGGGACTTGATCAGAGAAAAAAGCCAGAAAAATTCATCAGTTACGAACCACAGAAAAAACAAGAGCCAGAAAAATTATTCAGTAACCAAACACAATAGCACTCAACGCACGCCATACCCCCCACAAGCACGCACAACACCACTGCCTAACCCACAAACACGCCCATCACCACCGCATAACCCACAAACACGCACACCCACTCGCTGTCAAACCCAGCCGCACACACCCACACAAAACCGTACGGCCTCCCTTGATACCAACACACACAAACCCAGCCACAACCCCAACACGTCCACCACACACAACACCGTACGGCCTCCCTCGATACCAACACAGCAAAACGTGAACCACTCCCCTACCCACAATCATCCTTAACCGAACACACCACCAACCTCCTCCCAAAACCGCGGCCTCACCTCTCACTCCCTCACCACCACACGCCACCAAGCCTAAACCACACACACACGCACCACCAGCCACAGCCCGCACACGCACAAAACCAGCAACCAACAACCTTCACGAAACCGAAACCATACAAAGGTAGTTTTCGAATTTCTTAAGAAAATCTTAGATCTAGGTTGTTTGAATCATTTCTAGAAAATTGTGTTTAGTTTTTTGGAAAGAGGGAGGGAAGAAGGTTTGGAAAAACACTTTTTTTTTTAAAAAAAGGGGACTTTTCTTCTCCGGCGCGGTGGCTCCGCCCCTTGGGCTTGGCCGGCCGCCGCGCCGGAGCTGTGTTCATGGCCACTGTTTTCGTTTTTTGAGAGAAGAGGGAAGGAGAGGAAGTGAAGAAAGAGAAATGTTTTTAGAAATGAATGAAAAAACCAGCCCCTAAGCATTTATAAGCACTGAACCGGTTCGGTTCACTCGAACCGAACCGGTCTGTTTTTTTTTCCTCCCTCTTTCAGTCCAGGCCCACTCAGCCCTCTTCTCTTTTCTTTTCAGATTTCTTTTTTTTCTTTTCCTTACACCCCCTTTTACTTGCTGCACTCCCCTCTTCCCTTTTATTTTTGTTTATTATCATTTCTAGCATTTTATCTCGTTAATTTCTTATTTATTTTCATACATTTTGTTTCATTGCATTTACCTTATAGGATTTCGTGCATTTTTTTTTTCTTATTATTTTCCTTTTACTTTCATGTATTTTTATTTTTATTTTGTTTCATGCATTTTAGTTTAATTCTTAGCATATTTATTTTCATACATTTGCAATTTTGTTTTTCCTTGTTTATCATTTTGTCATTTTTATTTTCGTTTCTATTAGAATGAATTTAGGATCAATGTAAAAAAAAATAAATGAGAATATGCACTGACGCTCACACTTTATTTATTCTGCTTTACGTCTTTTATTTATTTTTATTTATTTCGCTATTAAAAAAAATACAGAAAATATTAGGTTAGTTTGATTTCAAAAGGGTTTCGTGGTGATCCAACGTCACCACGGAATTTCCTCGCGTATTAGCTTTTAGTCGTTTTTTAGTCTTAGTTAATTAAAAACAAAAAATACAAAAACATGCAAATAATCAAAAATTCAAACAAAAAAATCTTTTCTTAATAAACCTTGATTTTCAATCAAGTGACCGTTTTTTTCTTTTATTTTTTTAAATAACCATTAATCTGCTTTAATAACACTTTAATTATTTTCAAAAATAAAAAACACAAACCAATTCTCCTTTTTGCCACTTGGCTTTTATTTTTTAAAACCTTTTTTAAAACTAATAAAAAACACCAAACAAATCAACCGTCTTTTTTACCCCGAACTACGAGGTTTTGATCCCTCACGGGTACGTAGGCAGAGGACTCTGTCCTTCAAAATCATAAAAAATAAAAAAATAAAACATTTTGTTTTCTCATTACTTTAATTCTGTCTCTAAAAAAAATAAGCAAGTTATAGCCAAAATAAATAAATAAAATCAAGAGGTTCTCGTAGAGTACTACGAACGTTTAGGGTGCTAACACCTTCCCTAAACGTAACTAACCCCCGAACCCAAAACCTTTTAAAAATGTGGTAATTTAGAACTTTTTTCCACTTTTCATTTAAAAAATTAAAAGTTCAGTCGTGAAATAAAATCAGTGAGTCAACGCTAATCAATAGCTTGATCTCCGAAAATCACCGCGACAATCCCCCTTAATCTTATCGATCAAAATTAAAGTGTTTTTTCTCCACTCACCTGATATTCACTATTACCTCATAACTTCGTTAACAAATTTGGTGATCGACCTATAATGTCTCTTTCTTGAAGGATTTTCTACACTTCAATGGGTATGTTGTCAGGCCCAATTAGCTTGGCATTACTCATCCTTTTCAAAGTTTCTTTTAACTCGTGTTCTTGAATTATAGTAGTTATAGTTTCCATCCTCCACTCTAATGTCTATCATGTTAGAATATGGTAATATCCCATGACTTTCATTGAATAAGTTGTGGAAATACTTCTTCCATCAATCCTTTATATCTCTTTCCTAAACAATAGGTTTACCCTCTTCATCTTTAATACACTTCACTTGATCCAAATCTCTTGTCGTTCTTTCCCGTCACTTAGCAAGACTATATATAGATGTTTCTCCATCCTTGATACATAAGGATTGGTATAACCCATCAAAATCTTGCGTTCTTACTTTGTTCAATGCCTTTTTGGTTTGTTTTCTAACTCTCTTATAATTTTCTCAAATTTATATATTTTTACACCTAAACCACGCTTTAAGACATTCCCTTTTGATTCTAACTTTGTTTTGAACACTTTTGTTCCACTAATATTTGTTACTCCTAGATCCAAAACCTATTGATTCTCCTTGTGTCTCTTTTGCTACTTTTCTTATCTCACATGCCATCTTGTCCAAAATATCATTTTCACTTCCATGTAGCTTTGTGTAGCCTTCCTCTAAAATATTGTGTTGGAAAACACTTTATTTTTCACCCTTTAAATGTCATCACTTGATCGTTGAAGCCCAGTTGTTGCTTCTCACCTTTCGTCTCTCCTTTTAATCCTTACATCCATAACCAAACAAATCTTTATGTGCTATTGTACGATATAAGATGCTCCTTTCTTTTCCTTAAGCACATATTAGCTATAATAAGATCAAAAGATGACAAAAAATCTAGGATGGATTTACCCTCTGCATTAATATCTCCAAGGCCATACCCCTATGCATGCCTTCAAAACTTCTCGAAACACTCCCGCCCCATTTAGATCCCCACGCAGGAAAAATATTTTTTTCTCGTTGTATATCCTGAATTAAGTATTTTAAATCATCCAAAAACATTACTTTGAGACATTCTTCCAACCCTACCTAAAGTGCGTAAGCACTAATAATATTAAAAATGTCTTGTTCCACTACAAATTTTTGGCCTACGCTTCAATCCCATATCCTTTTTACATCCATAATAACCTTCTTACACCCCTTATCCAAAATAATGCCTACCCCAGTTATCGATCTAACTTTGCCAGTGTATCAATGCTTAAATCTTGAACTATCTAATTCTTTTGCCTTTTCACCCATCCAATTTTTCTTGTGGGCACATAAAATTAATCTTCTTCCTAGTCATAGTGTCAACTATTTCCATAGAATTTCATGTAAAAGTTCATATATTCCATGATCCATAAAGGATCATACTCTCATGAACTAACTTCTTTACTCACACTCGTTCATGAAGATTTGGAGACCCTTGCTTTTTTTTTACTACATCCAGCAAGCGATGTAGCAACTCTTACTCATTTGACATTGTACTTGAGCTATAAAGTATATTGCTTCTAGGAAATGACCTAGCATTCACCCTATTATGTATTTGGTTCATGACATAGAGATCCAATAAAGTTTTACATTTGCTATTAAGGCTTGACACAACCTTCTTATTTCATTCGAACTTTTGACGACTGTGAGTAGCAAGGCTAACATAGGCAATATTATACATACAAAATTTAGACTCGATTCTACATATAAACTAATAAATTAAATTCAGATCCAACATTTTAGTATTTTAATTTAAGTAATGTTGATTGTCGTGTTTCAAAGAAAAACACATAATTATATCATGATGATAATACATGTAGATCTAAATTTTTTGGAATATTTAGTAGTCAACTTGAAATGAAAATTAACTCACTTCTACTGTTCTACATGTAAATTAACAAATTAAATTTAGATTTGAAATTTTGGTCTTATAATTTAATTCACGTTCATATAAAAATTGCGTATAAAATCAAATAATCACATCATCATGATTGTGCTGATTTGTAAATATATCGATATTTATTTAAAACACATATTTTGTGGATGCATAATAATTTTGTCATCAATTTAGAATTATCGATCTGACTGTATTGGAAACACAGTTGAGATAAAAGTTTATATATTTTTTTTGGTAAGCCAGGAGCAAGGGCAGGCATCAAGGAGAAGCAACGACATCCCAACTAGGTTGGAACCCCGATGAATCCCCATCCTATGCCGCCAAGCTCAAAAAATTTATTAAAAAAGAAAAAAGTAAATACAAGAGGGGGGACTAAACCAAAACCCTCCAAGAAGAAAAAGAAAAACGGAAGCAAGAAAAACAACAGCCTAAGGAAACCGGTAGCTAGGCATACCACAACGAACCCTAAAGACTGCAATCTAAGATAACTCACCCGTGGAACGGGTTCTATATGGCGGCTTACCAATCTGAAATTGTTTCTTGACTTGTTGTTTCTGTTTCTTAGATAAAACCGGTGTGAAGGGCATTTCAACTGACTTATGATCATACTCACGAATTCTACGCCAGAGTTCCAAGTCATGTTGAATGTTCGAATTACTGTGTGTTTCTCCAAGCACCTCGAAAACAATATTACTATCAGTTGGAGCCGCGACATCCGTTACCACATCCGTCTCAAAAGGAATGGAGCGAACATGACCTGTATGAGACCTAGATTGCACGTCAGCGTGCGCGACAACATGTTGAACCAGTGACACCTCCCTATCAGAAGCGGAGGAAACCATCTCAATAGAAATCTCTTGTACATCTTTGTGCGCTAATGGGGGTGAAAGCGTAGCAGTTGCATCAGGAACCTTGGGAACAACCACCTCCCTCGATTCCGGACTCGTCTGCTCCACTACACCTGAATGCACGTCAATGTGCCCTACTTGGACCAATTCCAACACAGGGCTAGTCGGATGAGGCATGTGAGGAATTACATCTGACACATTTTGCAGAGCAAAACTGAAGGAGGTGGAGGATGCATTAATCGGCTTAGCAGCAAGTTCTACAGCTTGTACTTGAGAGGCCGAGACCATTGTAGCGGGTTGTTCTTGTATATGTTCACTGAGTGGTGCGACATCCAAGCTCTCTTGCTGAGTGGTTGCAATCGCAAGGGCCTTACCTGCGTGAGCCTCCTGCTGCTGCTGAGGGGCCGCAGCTTCAAAAGCCTTAGATGATCCAATACCATCTGAATTATCCCGTGGCTTCCACCCCTGCGTGTACTGTTTCTGCGAATTTATCGGCTTCTTCCCTTTCTCAACTGGAATGTGCTTCTCTTGTTTGTCTGCTTTGTTAGGATGTAACCATTGGCAAGACGTTACATTATGGCCAATGCTTTTACAATGTGTTGAGTCTTTTGGTGTTGGCTGCATGTTTTGGTAAAACCAAGATATTGAATAGAAGCATCTCCATATGTAGAACATTTCTTCAGTTACAAGTTTTCTCATTTGAAGCCATTCAGAAGCTCAAAATCACATCAGAAGCTGAATGCCTCATCAGAAGCACTGTAGCTGTTCAGAAGCTGAATTCAGGTTCTGATGCCAGCGTTGACTTATGTTGACTTCATCAGAAGCTGGTTATTTTCATGTTATTTCTGTGCGAATCCTTGCAAGATTTAACAAGGAATTATCCACGCATATTGTTCTAGAATGCTGGATTGTTTTGGAGAAGATTTATTGAAGATTTGGTTTATTGTTATGGAAACACGTATTTTCCTGATACAATCTTTTAAAGATACAAAGTGGTTTTATTTGTTTCCTTATTGGACCAATCTTATTTCAGAAACAAATCATGTGCAGAAGATTAGTTTGTTATTTATGCTACAAGATTGAATGCTATATAAGGAGGAGTGCTGCTGCTATTCAAGTTACGAATTTATAGAGTTTAAGATCAGAGAATTGAGTCTTAGTATTTTAAGCTTTTAGCTTTATTGTGCACCACTCAGATTGAGTTGGTTTAGAGTTTTAGAGTTGTAATTCTTTCTAAGCCTTTAGGTACGAATGAAGTCTTTGTGTTTTTGAAGTTTTCTGAAAAACAGAGTGTTTTTGTTAAGGGTTGTTCAAGTAGCTGGGTTTAGTTGCTTGAATAGGAAGTTAGAGGATTCTAATACTCAGAGTTGGGTAGAAGTCTGACTAGGAGGAGTTTAATTGCTAAGGCTGGGAACTGGGAGTCAGTGTCTTCAGTCTTTGGGTTAAATCCTATAGTGGATTTCCTTCCTGGATTGGTATCCCCCAGAGTAGGAGGTGTTTACTCCGAACTGGGTTAACAAACCTTGTGTGTTTTTAGCTTTCCTGCACTTTACTTTTCTGCTGTTTATCTGCTTTTATATTGTGCTAAGTTCTGTTCAGAACCTGTTGGTTCAGAACCTGCGTTTATCTCTTAAGTATTGCCTGGCCAGAATTACACAATGAGTACAAAAATCCGGCAACCCCTCGTATTCAATCTCCACCGGGAATGCAAAACCTTCCCGTTCTACCATGACTTCGTAAAATATGTCTTTGGAAAGATCTAAATCCACCAACACCCTGGCATAGTGTCCAAACAGACTGTTCTTAGTAACATTATCAATTAACAACGGTGTCCCGACAGCCCCTGCTATCTCATACAGAGTTCGCTCCATCCAATATTCCTGCGACAATTCCTACAATCTTATCCAAACCTGGGTATGTGTCTGTCATTGTGTGTGAGTGTTAAAGTCCTTCGTCCATTCAAATAAACGTAGCACACCCGGTTTCAAATTGACCGTACCTGCTGCCCAAACTAATCGTAAGTCATCAAAAGAAGCAAAAGAGAATTCATAATACCCCCGACCCAGGGATAGTATACGCCACTGTCCATTAGTCTTCCATAGTTTTTGCAGCTTTGCAATGATATCCGTGGAAGAGTATGGTTTATCCCCCTTGTTCAAAACTAGTCTGCCCCGAAGGTTAACCATACACGCTTCTAACCCTCGAACATAAGCCTCATTCGTAATCTTAATGGAAAGTGTTTCCCCACGGATTGACGGTGTGGGAAGCGGATCAGAGAAGTGTACCTGAGGTCCTCTGACAGCCTGTGCAAAGGATGGTTTAGTAGTAGCAACCACTACAGACGAAGAAAGCGTTGCCTGCGCAAATGATTTTGAAGAAACAGCCACTGCAAAAGAGGGAATCAGTGCCTGCGCGGTTGGTGAAGGAGGGACAGGAGTCGCAAGTTCAGCCTGCCAATCAAACATGGTGAGGCACTCAGTGCTGGAACCCTATTTTCAAAACCAATTGAATCAAGAGAGAATTGAATCACGTTATCCCAATTGCAATTAGCGATTGAATTTTCCTATGGAGTTATTACGTAATCCCAATTCCAATTGCAATTGATGGAGTTAAAACAATTCACTTTGGTAGCACAAGAATCATTCAATAGAATTGGATGGAATTGCTCGATGCTACTTCAATGGGTGGGAAACAGCGCTACAGCTAGATGTAACCCTAGCAGAGCGTTTTCATCATCCACATGTGTACAATAATCATCTTAATAGTAGTAGTATTGATTCAACCTCTCAATGAAAAAAAAAACATAGATTGATTCAAGACTCCGTCGATTTCAGACTAGTAATTAGGGGATCCATCCCTCACTTTTATGTATAAAAAAAATTCATCGTGATCGTTAACCAAAAAATTAGTGGAAGTTTAGTCGGTCGAAAAATAATAATAAACGCTTTCAGAATTTCCATATTTTTTTTATTGAAAAAAGTTATTAAAATATAATAGTTAGTATAATCCTTTTAAAAAAAATAAATTAGAGTAGGTATAGTATTCAAGTTTATTTATTTTATCAAGGTTATTTTTAGACCAATTTACTAATAAAATTTAGCAATTGACTAATATGAAATTCCTTATTAGAATCCTGACCAATTTATTATTTTTTTCAGTCAAAAAAAAATAAATAATGATCAATTGACCAATTTCCTAATTAATACAATTTCTTTTGACGGACCTAATTATAATATGTATTTTTTGGTACAAAACTACACTATGTTTTTAGTCCTTTAGAAAAAAAGATCAGATATGTTTATTTTTCAAAAATAGAAAAGATCTTTTTTGACAAAAAAAAATGATATCTTTTCAACGGAGGAGTGACTAGACTCTTAACGCGTCATGATAAAGTCTGAGAGTCAATAACGGCGTGTGCGTTTTACAGTTAAACTGTCCCTTTAATATAGCACGTGTCATCCTATAAATAGTTACTACTATGTTCCAATTTTCTTATTTCCACCACTATAATGTTCAGCAGACTCCGGATTATGCCGGATGAGATTTCTCCGAAAGAGCTATCCACACGTAAGATTACAAGTTATATGTATGTATATATATAAAGAATAATAAGAACAAGTTAATAAAAGGACTAGATGTGTCTCCTGTTTTCTCGCTAGTTAGAACGCAGGGGGTTCCAGACTAAACTGGAATGGTGAAGTTACCATCCGTGAGGATAGCTACACATCCAAGTTAAGAAAGTTAAATGTGTCTTCTGTCTTCTCGTTAGTTAGAATACAGGGGGTTCCGGATAAAAGCTGAAATGGTGAAGTTACTGTCCGCGAGGGCAGCCACACAAAAGTAAGAGGAGTCTGGTGTTAGCCTGATATGATAGGAATTTCACCGGTAGCAGGGAGATGTATTCTGGGGTTACTCCACCTGGATGCACTCCATAAAATGAACCAAGATCAGTATTGTTTGTTTAACGCTAACTTGCTAACTTAATGATAAAGAAAGATGTATAAGTATATTATACAAAGAGATATGACAAAGTAGTCACCAGATATCAGAAAGTGATCATAGGATGTCCCCAGATCATTAAGCATGAGATTATGCATAGGTTCAGCATAAGATAAAGCCATATAGCGATCCTAGTATTACCCTTGATCGTGAAATATGTAGAGACTGACAGCGATCGTAGGTTTCCCCGAGATTGCCAAGAGTTAGTGCATGGCGACCCTAGGTTTCTCCGAGGTTGCCAACAGTAGGTTGGGCTGGAGCTCACTGAGACATTATGTCTCATCCCAATCCTTCTGGTGCAGGTTTACAGGTTAGCAGGATGTTCGTGAGGAAGTTCTTCAGGAAGACGTTGGATGGAGTGCAGTTGCTCGTCAAGTACCAGCTCAGGAGTTTTTCAGTCTTGTATAAGTAATTTATAGTGGTACTTGAATAGTTGTATAACGAGAAAATTGTACTCATTCAGTTGTATTATTTATTGTTATTATTGAAAATTTAATGTATCCAGTATCAGTCTAATACACATGCTAATATTCTAGATAAAATTAGTATGGGTGTTACACTTGAGATTCATATAACAACACTCTAGTAACAAACTCGTGCTGACGCACGGGTACAGTAAAATTTTGTTGTTTGAAAAATTTAAGAATTTGTCTATAATCTTTGTGAATTTGTTATAATAATTCTTAAATTGAAAGATTTTATTTATAATTAATTGTTTGGATTTGAATAAAATTGTATACTTTACTTGTAAGTTAATGGTAATTAATTGGACCTTTAGGATAGTGTGTTAATATTGGTATGTAATAAATGGTTGAGATTATTAGTAAACCGCAAAATGAAATATATTAGCGATAATTGACAAACCTTATATACATTAAATATATACATTAAACCTTATATATTTCACAAATATATTATTTTACACGAAATACATGACAAACATAACAATTGTTGATTGAAAATTTAAATCTAACAGTGCAACCTGGTCGAAAGACATTGCTTTGGGAAAATTTATTGCACATAGGTCCTAATTTGGTAGTTAATTTCCGATCATTATTGACAATGATATCCACAGTTTGATTGTCTCCATTGTCTTCACGTAGAGTTGTATTGTTACAGATGTTGTGCTTTAGATAATTCTCGAATTCACATGGTAATTTCTGCATAAGAAAATAATAATTTATATAAGTTAGAATATTATAAATTATGATTAGATGAAAAATAAAATGTAGTATAATTTGTAAATGTAGTATACTTAACCATATATGTTCTCTGCAAGATTAGGTATTTAAAAGTGTGACTTTGTTCACTGGATAAATATTATTATAATTCCATTTATATAGGTAAATTAAAAGATTTAATGTATATATTTAATGTTGGTATAGAAACATTGTAATATAGTAACATGATTTAGGTAAGCATAGGCGTATTATTGAGATTGTATTGTAATTGAAAGTTATTGTTTAGTTTGTTAACATTTGATGGTTGTTTTTAAAATTTGTCAATTTAAAAAACGTTAAAAATTGTAGTGGACACATATAGTTATTGTAGTATACATTGTTTGTAAATGATCTATTTAAATTAAACATTTGAGTTGTAATTAAATTAAAAATTGAAAGATGTAAAATGTTTGTATTTTGGTATAGTACATCAAAAGTACTAATGTAGTATGGAAAATATAAATTGAAAATTACAAATGAAATTTTTTAAATTTGATATCCTGTATTGAGAAAATTTACAAAATATTAATTATAGATTTAAATTATTTGACTTATGTGAGTTATTATATTTTGAATTTATATATTAAAGGAGTTATTATATAATTTTAGAATTTTTTATATGCAAGTTTAAATAATAATAATATCAACTTATACTGTTTTTTCCTAAAAAATTATCAACTTATATAATTTTAGAATATGTTTGCCAACTTGTCATGTGTACAATAATCATCTTGAAATTCCTGGCAACATGACTGAAATATGCTGTGCACAATGTTGGAACAACTGTCCGAGTACCTGTCTACTCAGAACTATAATTAAAATAGCACAGCGTAACAAAGCACAAATTAAAGGAACACAGCGGAAATAAAAAGTACACAGTGAGTTTGTTAACCCAGTTCGGAGCAACTCTCCTACTCTGGGGGATACCAATCCAGGAATGATTCCACTATTATAGTTCTAGTGAAAAGACCAACGCAGACACACTACTTGACTTTGCACCAAGACCCTACCAGTGGCAACTCTATATAGGAACTCCTAGATATGAGACCCCGTCTCAATTCCTACCAACAGCACAGACAATATTGTTATCAACTACACAAAACACAACCAAGAGAAACACACTCTAATAACACATACTCACTCCGTACTTAAAAGCTTAGGAGCAGCTTACAATTACAACTCAAACAAACTGAGTCCTTAGCTTGAATCAGGGTGATACAAGCAAGGCTCACAATTAACAAAAGAAACCCTAAAAACCTTAAACACACGCTTTGGTAACACACACAGTTTTTAGTTACCCTACTAGGGTTTGTCTTCACAAATATATAACACTGAGATAGCACGGGTTTGGGCTTCAAAGTAGAGCATGGACATTGTCCGGTCCAGCTGAAACAATCTTCTAGAAATAATAAAAAGCTTCCAAATATAGAATGATATCTTGTGGAACAAATAGCAAGGCAAATAAAACTACAAGCAGATCTTCAATCAGATACACGCGCCTTGATCAGCAAGCTAGAGGAAAATAAATCTTCAAGCAAATCTTTGGAAGATTGCGTACACAAATATAAAGCGCTAGCTGGCGAGAAAATCACAAGTCACATAATGCTGTTCCATATGCTACCGCATCTGTCCCATCATCTGGCTAGTAGATGTTTTTGCAAAATGTAGCCAATCTACAAAAACCCAACAATCTCCCCCTTTGGCAAAATTTTGGCTAAAACACTCTAGAGCCAGTTCTTTGGGAGATACACAGATAAGTTTCCTTCACGTCAACATAGGCACACAACAAGGAAAGAAAATATCATAGCATATAAGAGGCATGCACCAGATAACACAAACATCTAGCCTCATAGGAACAACTAGAGAGAAATAAACTCTCATATAGTGGATTCACATGTACCAGTACTCCCCCTCAACATATACTACACTCCCCCTCAACACATGTAACCATACATAAGATAAGCTTCAAATCAAGCACACAACCAGCCAAGATAATATAGCATCTAATCTACTCCCCCTTTTTAGCCATAAATTCTGGCAAATAACAGATAGTGCATACTCATAGAAAGTGCATAGAAACCATAGAGAGTGCATATTACAGACCAGAAGCACACAAGGTGCATAAGAAATTCAGGGCATAGCCCAGTCACCAACAAAAGCAAAAGAAGTACAACAAATGAGATCAGAACAAAACAATAAAATCAGAAATCCTCAGAATCATCAGAGTCATCCTCAGTGGCACCAGCAGAAGCAACATGTATATTTCCTCCTTCTTCTTCATCCTGCTCACCCTCAGCATCAGCTTCAGCCTTCAAAGCTGCAATGATCCTGTCAATCTTCACCTTTCTAGCTCCTAGAGCCACACTTGTCTCAGTAAGATCAGCAATCATTTGCTTTCTGGAGAGCACACCAGATGTCCGGACAGAAGTACCAGCTACATCAGCATCATGTGTCTCAGACAGCAAACTGCAGTCCAAAGCCATAGGACCAGGCCTCTTCCTGAGGTCTTTCTTCAGGCACAGTATTCTCAACAGCAACAGTGTCAGCTTGGTCTAAAATAACAGTCTCAGCATTATTCTCAGCATTCTGAGTCTCATTATCCTCATCCTAAGACTTTGAGGAATCATTCTCAAGGACACTCACAGAACCAGAGATGTTTGGAACCACCACATCAGGCTCCTCATGAGCTTGTGACCAAGATGCTTGAGCATCTGTCACAGCATCCTTTGTTGTGGCAGGGGGATTAGCAGGTGTCTCAGAGACGGCCGTATCAACAACATTCTTATCAACAGAAATAGTAGTAACATCTTGCTCAATAGGGGAATTCGAAGAATCACCAACTAAGTTGTCATCTACCTTAGGATTATCAGGACCTAGGGTTTCAGACGTAGCTACAGTACTTTCAACAGCAATATTCTCAGATTTGTTGCCAGAAGGTTCAACATTTGGTTCAACAACAGTCGATATAAAAGGATTGTCCTTGAGGTACAAATCATCCATGCTAAGCCCTACTCGTTGAACAGCGGGAGTGGTAGAAGTCTTACCTTTCGATTTTGACCTCGTGTTCACAGCAGTAGAAGAGGTAGCTTTGCTAGATTTGGCAGGAGTCTTCCTTCGTGATGCAGACGACCTAGTTCGTCGCTTCTTTGTAGGAGAGCTGAGAATGGTAGTGAGAGGACGAGCGTCGGTGATGATCTCTGCGGAGGGCGTCGGTGATGAAGGTTGAGCTTGCATGTTTTGATGAGAGGTAGAATCAGACATGATGATTTTGTGTTTGGAGGTATGAAGAGAGGGCGATTTTTGAATGATGATACGCGCGGCAAGAGATGAGTTGAGAGGTTTTGAGAAGGTAAGACACATACAACAATGATAGCGTGCGAGCGGTCTAAAAAAGGGAAGTTGAGAATAACCTCCTTGAGTGACGTGCATCAAGCAGTTGAGGAGGGAGAAAATTACAGCTGCACGCCCCTCGCACATTAATTGCTACAATTCCTCAAATAAACATATCCCTAACTTCCGTCTTAATTTTTCAAATTGATTAGCATCAAGAGCTTTGGTAAAAATATCTGCTAATTGCTCTTCAGTTGCAACATGCTCAAGAGTAACAATTTTTTCTTCAACAAGATCTCTAATAAAATGATGTCTAATATCAATGTGTTTAGTCCTGCTGTGTTGTATAGGATTTTTGGAGATATTAATTGCACTCAGATTGTCACAATATAATGTCATAGCATCTGTCTTGACATTGTATTCACTCAGCATCTGTCTCATCCACAACAATTGAGAGCAACTGCTACCAGCTGCTATGTACTCAGCTTCAGCTGTAGACAAAGAGACGCAATTTTGCTTCTTACTGAACCAGGATATAAGATTGTTGCCTAGAAAGAAACATCCACCAGAAGTACTCTTTCTATCATCTGCACTTCCAGCCCAGTCAGCATCACAATACCCAAACAACACAGTGCTTTCTCCATGAGAATACAACATACCATAGTCACTGGTACCATTCACATACTTCAGAATTTTCTTTACCTGAGTCAGATGGCTGATTTTTGGTTCAGCTTGGTACCTGGCACACACTCCAACTGCAAATGTGATATCTGGCCTACTTGCTGTAAGATATAGAAGACTCCCTATCATACTCCTATACATGCTTTGATCAACATCCACACCTTTCTCATCCTTTGATAATTTCACATGTGTGGGAGCAGGGGTTCTTTTATGAGCAGCATTTTCCATCCTAAATTTCTTGACTATATTTTTAGCATACTTACTTTGAGAGATAAATATAGTATCTTCCATATGTTTCACTTGAAGACCAAGAAAGAACTTTAGCTCACCTACAAGACTCATCTCAAATTCAGATTGCATTTGCTGAACAAAATGCTCTATCATCTGGTCAGACATTCCTCCAAAGACTATGTCATCTACATATATTTGAGCAATCATCAGCTGTCCATTTTCATCTTTCACAAACAAGGTTTTGTCATTTCCTCCCTTCCTATAGCCATGGTTAATTAGAAACTCAGCAAGTCTCTCATACCAAGCTCTAGGGGCTTGCTTCAGGCCATATAGAGCTTTCTTCAATTTGTAAACATGGTTTGGAAAACTTGGATCAATGAAACCTTTAGGCTGTTCCACATAGACCTCTTCATTTAAGTATCCATTGAGAAAGGCACTCTTGACATCCATCTGATACAGCTTGAATTTTAGTATGCATGCAATTCCAAGTAACAATCTAATAGATTCCAACCTAGCTACAGGAGCAAAAGTCTCATCAAAGTCTACACCTTCAATTTGAGAATATCCTTGTGCAACCAGTCTGGCTTTGTTTCTAGTGATAGTACCATTTTCATCAGACTTGTTTTTATAAACTCACTTGGTACCTATGACATTCACATTATCTGGTCTAGGAACTAAGTCCCACACATTACTTCTCTTGAACTGAGTTAATTCTTCTTGCATAGCATTTATCCAGAACTCATCAGTTAGAGCTTCCTTAACATTCTTTGGTTCAAGTTTAGATATAAAGCAAGAATTTGATACCTCATCATAGTTCCTTCTAGTTGTGATCCCTTGGTTAGGGTCGCCAATGACTTGATCTATGGGGTGGTTTTTCTGAACTCTGATAGATGGTCCTTTGTTGGGAGCAGTCTTCTCTGGATTAGTTACTTCAGAATCTTGCTTACCACTTGCTTCATCTACTTTCTTCTCTTCCTGTAGGTCAGATGCGGAGTCAAATGTCGCATCATCTGGCATAGCATTATCTCCTTCATCATCTACAACAACATTTATGGATTCCATCACTGTCTTGGTTCTAGAGTTGTATACTCTATAGGCTCTGCTGTTTGTTGAATAGCCTAGAAATATTCCCTCTTCACTTTTAGCATCCATCTTTCTTCTTGGTTCCCTGTCAGCTAAAATATAGCACTTACTACCAAACACATGGAAATGCTTCACTGTTGGCTTCCTGTCCTTCCATAGCTCGTACAAGGTTGTAGATGTACCTTTTCTCAAAGTCACTCTATTATGAATATAGCAGGCTGTGTTCATAGCTTCAGCCCAAAAGAAAAATGGCAGCTTCTTTGCATGTAGCATAACCCTGGCAGATTCTTGCAAAGTCCTGTTCTTTCTCTCAACTATCCCATTTTGTTGGGGAGTAATGGGTGCAGAGAACTCATGAAATATTCCTTCAGAAATACAGAAATCAGAGAACTTACCATTCTCAAACTCTTTCCCACGGTCACTTCTGATTCTAACAATTCCACAATCCTTTTCTCTCTGAAGTTGTAAGCAAAGATCCTTGAATTTTTCAAAAGTGTCTGATTTCTCCTTAATGAAATTTATCCAAGTATATCTGGAAAAATCATCAACAACAACAAATGCATACTTCTTACCACCTAAGCTTTCGACTTGCATAGGTCCCATTAAGTCCATGTGCAATAGTTCAAGAACTCTGGATGTGGACAGATGTTGCAGCTTCTGGTGAGGCATCTTGGTCTGTTTTCCTATCTGGCATTCTCCACAGATACTTCCTTCCTGAATTTGGAGTTTTGGTAGACCTCTGATGGCTCCTTCAGCAATAGCTTTCTTCATGCTTCTGAGATTCAGATGTCCAAGCTTTTGGTGCCATAGCTTAACTTCATCTTCTTTGGTTATTAGACAAGTAGATAACTTTGCTTTATCTTGAGAGACCCACAAGTAGCAATTGTCCTTTGATCTAACACCTTTCATCAGGATGTCCCCTTCACTGTTAGCAACTAAGCATTCACTCTTTGTAAAGTTGACCTTCATTCCTTGATCGCACAGTTGACTAATACTAATTAAGTTGGCAGTTAATCCTTTCACAAGAAGCACCTTATCAAGTTTGGGTAGACCCTCTTCCACAAGATTTCCTACACCCTTTATTTCTCTTTTGGCTCCATCCCCAAAAGTCACAAAACTTGTAGCATAAGGCTTAACATCAGTTAGGTAATTTTTATCACCAGTCATATGTCTGGAACATCCACTGTCAAAGTACCAATCATTTCTGGATGACACTCTCAGAGATGTATGAGCAATTTGAGCAATCTCATCAGCTTCTGGTTCTATTCTTCTAGGATCCACAGTGTTGCTTGTGAAATTATCATTTTTTTGCTTCCACTGCTTCTTGGTGATCTTTACTGTGGGATCAGGTCTTGGTGAATAGGTCCTGTCTGGGTAACCATATAATTTGAAGCAGAAAGGTCTGATATGTCCTTTTCTTCCACAGTAGTGACATACCCAACCATAATACCTTCCTTTTGATCTGGGCCTATATCCAGATAACTGTTGTCTCACCTGATGCTGGGGCATCTGTCTTGGCATAGTATGATCATAAGTACTAACAGATGGCACAAACTGTCTCACTGGTAGTTGTTTCTGCTGAGGCAAGGATCTGTAGTCAAACCCAATACCTTTAGAATCTCCAGGTTTCTGTCCTATTTCCAGAATTTCGTCTAAAGCATCAGTACCTTTGTTCATCATCCGCAGTTGCTTGTTCATATTGTCGATCTTAGAAGTAAGTAAGATAACATCATCATTGAGATCTGAGTTTATCTTCAGAAGCTTGTCTTTATCAACTTGCAAGAGAGCAATGATCCTCTTTTGTTTTTCTAAAGTTCTACAAACTTCCTCACTTTTGAGACATAGCTCCTTGTAAGAATCAGCCAATTCATCATATGTTACCTCTTCATCACTAGATTCATTGTCAGATTTGCACACTCCAGTCAAGACATTCACATGTTTTGCAGTTTCAGGTTCTTCTTCTGATTCATCCTCATCAGACCAAGCCACAGTCATCACCTTCTTTTGTTTCTTCAGATAAGTTGCACACTCAGTTCTGATGTGACCAAATCCTTCGCATTCATGGCATTGCACCCCTTTGCTTTGATTGATTTTGTCATCAGTTCTAGGTTCCTCTGATTGTTGACATTTTTATAGATGCTGCGACTGTTGTCCGGAGCATTTGTCCTAGGGCGTCTGTCCATTCTCTTCACAACTTTATTAAATTGTTTGCCCAACAACACAATAGCTTCAGAGATGCTCTCATCAGTATCTAAATTACTCTCCACATCATCTTCATCAGTGTTGGAGATGAAAGCAATGTTCTTGTCTTTCTTTTCAGATCTTTCATTAGCCTTCAATTCAAAGGTTTGAAGAGATCCAATCAACTCATCAACTTTCATGTTTCCAATATCTTGGGCCTCCTCAATAGCACATACTTTCATATCAAATTTCTTAGGCAAGGACCTGAGGATTTTGCTTACCAGTTTTTCATCAGACATCTTTTCCCCCAAGGATTCAAATGTGTTAGCATATTCTAGCACATTCATGTGAAAATCATGAACACTCTCTCCTTCCTTCATTCTCAAATTCTCAAACTGTGTTGTTAGCAGTTGTAGCCTTGACTTCTTGACCTTTTGAGTACCTTCATGAGCTGTTCTTAGGATATCCCAAGCTTCCTTAGCAATAGTACATTGTTTAATCAACCTGAACATGTTCTTGTCTACACCATTAAACAAAGCATTCAGGGCTTTAGAGTTTCCAATAGCTGCAGTGTCTTCTGCTGTAGACCACTCCTCTTCTGGTTTTAACTCATCAGTATCAACATTATTCGCATCTTTTATTTTAGGAGGGACCCATGCCTTGATCACAGCCTTCCAAGCTCTGCTGTCTAGAGATTTCAAGAATGCTGTCATGCGTGATTTCCAAATGTCATAGTTCGACCCAACCAACAGGGGTGGTCTGTTCACCAATCCTCCTTCTTTATCCATTAAGCCAGAAAATTCTTTCCCTGGAGCTCACCCACACAGAACAGGGTGCCTGCTCTGATGCCAATTGAAATTCCTGGCAACCTGACTGAAATATGCTGTGCACAATGTTGGAACAACTGTCCGAGCACCTGTCTACTCAGAACTATAATTAAAATAGCACAGCGTAACAAAGCACAAATTAAAGGAACACAGCGGAAATAAAAAGTACACAGTGAGTTTGTTAACCCAGTTCGGAGCAACTCTCCTACTCTGGGGGATACCAATCCAGGAATGATTCCACTATTATAGTTCTAGTGAAAAGACCAACGCAGACACACTACTTGACTTTGCACCAAGACCCTACCAGTGGCAACTCTATCTAGGAACTCCTAGATATGAGACCCCGTCTCAATTCCTACCAACAGCACAGACAATATTGTTATCAACTACACAAAACACAACCAAGAGAAACACACTCTAATAACACATACTCACTCCGTACTTAAAAGCTTAGGAGCAGCTTACAATTACAACTCAAACAAACTCAGTCCTTAGCTTGAATCAGGGTGATACAAGCAAGGCTCACAATTAACAAAAGAAACCCTAAAAACCTTAAACACACGCTTTGGTAACACACACGGTTTTTAGTTACCCTACTAGGGTTTGTCTTCACAAATATATAACACTGAGATAGCACGGGTTTGGGCTTCAAAGTAGAGCATGGACATTGTCCGGTCCAGCTGAAACAATCTTCTAGAAATAATAAAAAGCTTCCAAATATAGAATGATATCTTGTGGAACAAATAGCAAGGCAAATAAAACTACAAGCAAATCTTCAATTAGATACACGCGCCTTGATCAGCAAGCTAGAGGAAAATAAATCTTCAAGCAAGTCTTTGGAAGATTGCGTACACAAATATAAAGCGCTAGCTGGCGCGAAAATCACAAGTCACATAATGCTGTTCCATATGCTACCGCATCTGTCCCATCATCTGGCTAGTAGATGTTTTTGCAAAATGTAGCCAATCTACAAAAACCCAACACATCTTAAAAATTCCTCAAAAAAAATAATCATCTTAAAAATTTATCAGTGACAACATGTCCCGTGTATAATTATTATTTTTAACTTTTTAGAAATGATAACTTGTCCATTGTGTAATTATAATTTTATCATAAGTATTTGCAATGACTTATCACATATATAAAAATAATTTTAAAGTTTATATATAATAATACATTTATAATATATATCAGTGATAACTTGTCTTGTGTATAATAATTATTTTAAATTTTATATCAATAAAAAAAACTTTGCCCATGTATTATAACTATTATAAATATTTTGTCAAAACAAACATGTCCTTTATACATCAATAAGTTTAAACTTTTTAGCAGCGACAACTTGTCATGTGCATAATAATTATTTCAAAATTTGTATTAGTGACGACTTGTCTCGTGTATAATAATAACTTTTAAATTTTTACCAGCGTCAATTTTTCAAGAGTATAATAATCATTTTAAAAGTTTATCAGTGATAACTTGTAATGTCTATAATATCATTTTAAAAATTTATTAGTGACAACATGTCCCGTGTATAGTTATTATTTTTAACTTTTTTTGAGTGACAACTTGTCCCCATGCATCAAAGTTAGTTTTGTCAGCGATAACTTATTTCGTGCATTTGAGTTAATTCTAAAATTTTATCAGTTAAAATTGGTCAAGTGAATGATAGTTTAAATTAATCAATGTAAATTTCTCTTGTGCACTTTATTAATCACAACTCGTTTATGCATGATAGTTTTATTTAATCAATGTTAACTTCTCCAATGCAATTTTGTTATTTCTGAATTTTTTAGTCAATGCCACTTATCACGTGCATTTTAGTTGATGAGCGTTCAATATCATTGTAGAATTGAAGCGAAGTGATATCTAAACAGTATAAACCCTTCATAAGGAACAATTTTTTTTTTATAATTGACAACTTGTCCCGTGAATCAAGGTTAGTGTAATCAATGACAACTTGTCTCGTCCATTTGATTTAACTTTGAAATTTTAGTCAATGTCCATTTTTCCTCATGCATTTCAGTTATATACTAAATTTAGTCAATGTCCACTTATTTCGTCCATTTTAGTTGATGAACGTTCAATATCATTGTAGAATTTAAGCGAAGTGATATTCTAAACAGTATAAACCCTTCAACAGGAACAATTTTTTTTTTTATAAATGACAACTTGTCCCATGAATCAAGGTTAGTGTAATCAATGACAACTTATCTCGTCCATTTGATTTAACTTTGAAATAATTTTAGTCAATGCCCACTTTTCCTCATGCATTTCAGTTATATACTAAATTTAGTCAATGTCCACTTATTTCATCCATTTTAGTTGATGAGTGTTTAATATCATTGTAAAATTTAGTCAAAGTTAGTTTAGTAAGTAACAACTTATCTCGTGCATTTGAGTTAATTCTTAAATTTTATTAGTGAAAATTTGTCAAGTGCATGATAGTTTAATTTAATAAATGTCAACTTCTCTTGTGTATGATAATTCTATATAATCAATGTGAACCTCTCCAATGCATTTTAGTTGAAAAGGGTTAAATATTTTTATAGAATTGAAACAATGTGATAGTCTAAATAGTAAAAACATTTTAGCAGGAACAAGTTTTTCCATGTATAACAATATTATGCACTGCGACGACTACCTCACACACTATTCCACCATCATCATTTATAGGATTTTCTTTACTTATATTGTATAGATAGTGGTAATCCAACGTGACATTTTATTTTCTTAAAAATGTTTAAAAAAGGTCAAATATAATATAATATTTTTAATAACAAAAATAATAGAAATATGCGAAAAAATATAATCCAAACATATTTTTTCCAACGGTAAGTTGGACCTATTTTGAACAAATTTTTTTCCCGATGCACGCTTTTTTAAGAAGGACAATTTGAGTTAATTCTTAAATTTTATTAGTGAAAATATGTCAAGCGCATGATAGTTTAATTCAATAAATGCCAACTTCTTTTGTGTATGATAATTCTATATGGCAATGTCAACTTGTCCGATGCATTTTAATTGAAAAGATTTAAATATTTTTATAGAATTGAAACAATGTGATAGTCTAAGTAGTAGAAACATTTTAGCATGAACAAATTTTTCAATGTATAATAATATTATGCACTGCTACGACTGCCTCATGCACTATTCCACCATCACCATTCGTTTATAGGATCTTCTTGACGCATATTATATAGACAGTGGTAATCCAACATAACATTTTATTTTCTTAAAAATGTTAAAAAAAAGGTCAAATACAATCTAATATATTTTTTTAATAACAAAACTAATAGGAATAGGCGAAAAAAATAATCCAGACATTTTTTTTCAACCGTAAGATGGACCTACAATAATTTTTTTTTCGATGCACATTTTTTTTAAAAAGGCAATTTTATATTTTCTACATAAAAAAATTTCTTTTAATTTACCGTTAAATTAATGATTTATTTTCTTGTACTTGCATCAACGACACACGTTGTTGTAATCTATATTTTTATTGTATACGTAATAAAAAATTAATTGTATAAATCTCAAATAATGACACCAATTGCAGATAAATTTTTTAATAAATTAATTAAGGATCCACATTTTTCAGCATTGGATCGGTTAAAAAAATACAAATATTTTTTAAAATACATCTCCCTTTTTAATTTTGACTAAATGATCACAACTATTGATTAAGAGTACACATAATATTTAATTTACTTCTAATTGTTAATACTCATATCAATTTTTAATTTATCTCTCACCCTCTTTTACTATTATTTTTATTTACACAAATACTCATTTGTTGATTTTATTATCTCTCTTTACCAAATGAATCTGAGAAGCTCTAAGAATCCCTAGCCGCCGCCGAATCCCTGTTCACGACCTCCATAATCAATCTCCGGCTGCCTCTGGCTCAACCACACTCATAATCTTGATCTATTCCTTATCCTCTATCAATCTATTAAATTTATTTTCGGATCAAATAGATTTGTAAACATCTCAACCACCGCCTTCTCGGCTAGATCTTGGCCAACAAAAAAAGACTCTCCTCCATCGACGACCTCCGCGCCGGAAATTGCAACCACCGCGGTTCGTGTCTTCATTAAGGTCAAGTTCTTTACATCTTATCTTTCTCTTCTTTATGCACTCGTTTTTTTTTTGCTTGCTTGCTGTGGTCTGGAATCTTCCTGCCAATCAAAAGGATAAACATTAGATCAACCAGACAAAGAAGTCACAATTGAGACGTTTTCTTATGAAGATATTTTGTATATTTTCTTTTTTGTTGTTGATATTATTGTAAAATTGTGTTAGGACTGTGTTTGGATATGTACTTTTTTGTTGATATAATTGTAAAACTGTGTTTGGACTCGTTTTCTACATTTTCTTATTTTGCCACGTATGTGATGTTGATGAATTTGAACATAAAAGTATAGTTTGTTAAATATGTCTTATGAAGCTCAACAAAAAAATGAAGACAAAACAATAAAGAAATAATGAGTTTAATTACATTTTCATGGCTTTGTGAAGATGAAAAGAAATTCTTTTACCTGCCTGTGTTCTTCATTTCAAAAAGAACAATTTTCCTGCAATGAGAGAAAATAAAATGAAGTTAAAAAAATGAAAAGAAAAAATGTAGATGATAGTAAGTCAGAAAGAAGAGGACAAAGAAAATGACAGAAAGATGAGAGAATAAGAGAGTATTGAATGATAAATATAAAGTGTATTTGAAAATTGAAATTGAGAATTTGGCTCCAATGATATGTATGAGTAGTAATATTGAAAATAGTGAAACATTTGATTTATTGGGTTTTGTGTAAACCAAAATCTGTCATATAGTTGGCATGTAATGGAACTGACTTTTTAAAGAGCAAACAAACTAAACTATATGCTTTTTGTAGTTACATGACATCATCATAGTTAGTTCTGGTCATTTAGTTGAATAAAGTAATTTTTAGACAACTTTTACCCCTAATTGTGTGATTTGGCAAGCAACCAGCATGGGGTATTAAAAGGTTTTCCACATCTTCCCTTCTTATATACGATACGATTAACCTTTGTTCAATTGAATTAAATTTGAATTTGTTTGTAATTAGGTATCATGCTAGAGCAGTTACTGATTTTCACAAGAGGAGGATTAATCCTCTGGTCATGCAATGAAATTGGTAACGCGTTGAAAGGATCACCGATCGATACATTGATTCGATCTTGTCTTCTAGAGGAGCGATCCGGTGCGGCGTCTTACAACTACGATGCACCTGGAGCTTCTTATTCTCTCAAATGGACGTTCCACAACGATCTAGGTCTTGTTTTCGTCGCTGTTTATCAGCGAATTCTGCATCTGTTGTATGTGGATGATTTGCTTGCTGCTGTTAAGCGTGAATTCTCGCAGGTTTATGATCCCACCAGAACCGCGTATCGAGATTTTGATGAGATTTTTAAGCAGCTGAAGATTGAAGCCGAGGCTCGTGCTGAGGATTTGAAGAAATCCAATCCTGTGGTTGTAGGTGGGAATAGGAAACAGCAAGTGACATGGAAGGGAGATGGATCTGATGGGAAGAAGAATGGCAGTGGCGGTGGTGGCGGTGGTGGTTTGAAGAATGATGGTGATGGGAAAAACGGGAAGAAGAATTCTGATAATGACAGTTCTGTTATTGTGAATAACGGTAACTGTTATAATTTGAGGAGTAACGGTGTTGTTGGTAATGTTAGTGTAAATGGTAAAGAGAATGATAGTTTAAACAATGAAGCTTTTGATGTAAATAGGCTCCAGAAGAAGGTTAGGAACAAAGGTGGGAATGGAAAGAAAACAGAAGCTGTTGTAACCAAGGCTGAGCCGAAAAAGGTGGTTAAGAAAAATAGGGTTTGGGATGAAAAACCCGTTGAAACAAAATTAGATTTTACGGATCATGTTGATGTTGATGGGGATGCGGATAAGGATAGGAAGGTTGATTATTTGGCTAAGGAACAAGGGGAGAGTATGATGGATAAAGATGAGATTTTTAGCAGTGACAGTGAGGATGAAGATGATGATGATGATGATAATGCTGGGAAGAAGAGCAAGCCTGATGCTAAAAAGAAGGGTTGGTTTTCATCTATGTTCCAAAGGTAAACTTGCTGAACTTGATTAATTAGCTTACCTCGTAGAATCCGATTGATGTTGTGTTGCTTGAAATAGTGAAAAGTGTTATATTTCTGTGAATTGGATTTTGTTGTCTGTTGCATTGTTTCTAATCGATGATTCCTTGACAATACTTCAATTGTTTTAATTCTAATGATGATTTACTGCAATTGGTGGTAGCAATAGAAATTACACTGTAAACATCCTTGGATTGAAATCTTATTCATAGCTGTCCTTTGCTTTAAGACATATGTGCATCATTAGGATGTCAAGCTTATTTAACTTGCGATGATATTGGTATTCGTTTGAAAGTCAGGAAAGGTGTTGAGGTCAGGGGCATATGGATATGACAAAGCATAAAGGAAAGAATAAATTAAATTGTTACTCTTGGTCATAAATGAATTTCCTCTTACATTTTGCTTTGATTTTTGTTTTTCTAAGATTTTGTGATGATGCCCTGTTTCCATTTTCCTTGTGACGGTATCGTCTGGGGTGAAATTTATTTTGTTGTTTGCAAATAACCTTGATCTGCTACTTTGATTGAATAATTTTACAACTTCACTTCGAAATTATTACAATTAGTTTATTTCAATTTTCAGCTTTTCATTGAAATGACTACTAATGAAGTTTATTTACATGCTTGTGCTTAGTATTGCTGGGAAGGCTAATTTGGAGAAGTCGGACTTGGAACCAGCTTTGAAAGCTCTAAAGGATAGACTCATGACCAAGAATGTGGTATGTATTTATCCTCAACATCATTAGATGTGGTGTCTTCAACGTCTAAATTTTGTTCTATTGGCTACTTTTTGCTCTTCTTAAGCTAGATAATATTTTTACATTCTGTGTCACTTGTAGGCTGAGGAAATAGCTGAGAAGCTATGTGAATCAGTGGCAGCAAGTCTTGAAGGCAAAAAACTGGCTTCATTTACAAGGATATCTTCCACAGTGCAGGTTTTGTTTCTATCTTTTTCCCTATCGACGTTTGATGCCGGCTTTTTATTTATATACAATTTCACATTATTCATACTTATGCTGTGTTTTGAAAAATAATGCAGGCGGCAATGGAAGACGCACTGGTTCGTATTTTAACTCCTAGGCGTTCTATTGACATATTGAGGGATGTTCATGCTGCAAAAGAGCAAAGGAAACCATATGTTGTTGTATTTGTTGGAGTTAATGGAGTTGGAAAATCTACTAATCTTGCTAAGGTGAAGGACGTTCATATATTCTTCTCCTCTTTATGTAAAAATTCCTTATGTTGGGCTTGCTTTTTAACCTGCAGGAGATATTCCATTTTCTGTGTGATTATGCAGGTTGCTTACTGGCTTCAGCAGCACAACGTTAATGTCATGATGGCTGCTTGTGATACATTTCGATCAGGAGCTGTTGAGCAGTTGCGGACTCATGCACGCAGACTTCAGGTTTACATTGATTTTAGTGCTTAAAGGTTAATACATATATTGTTAGTTAATATTAATAATAACCTTATAATTCCCCCTTTCAGATCCCTATATTTGAGAAGGGTTATGAAAAAGATCCTGCTGTTGTGGCAAAAGAAGCAATTCAGGAAGCTTCAAAGAATGGTTCGGATGTTGTGCTAGTCGATACTGCTGGTCGTATGCAGGTAATAATTGCAGTTGTTGTTTTAGCAAAAGTTTATTGATTTTACGGGGGTGTACAATATACCAAATGACTCGTATTATTGGTTATCTGTTAGGAACCCGGGATTAATACCGATTTTATATTGACTAACGAAAGGAAATTGAGTTACGCTCTTATAGGAAAGCAACAGACCACCTGAGCCAAGGCTCCTTCAGAGAGGAATATCCTACTCCTAACTCGATGAAACAGTTACTAACTTCTAGAATGAATGGATGATGGTAGTCCAGCTACCCTCCCAATCTTTTATGAGCTTATTCTTAACAGAATCCCCTTAAGAAATGGAACCTCTGATGCCACGTCATTAACCATCAGCTCTCTTAAGTCTTCTAGAGTATACCCTCCAAGGTTTGGATGTGGGCCAGTATCCACAATCTGATCCTTTTTGTGGCCCATTTCATTATTGGGCTCCAGAGCTCCATCATTGTTTCAGTTTCTAGGCCTTTGCAGTCAAGAGATAGTACTGAAAACAAACCTTTTATATTTATTGGAATAAAGGAAAATTGTCATAGTTGAATGGTTTTGGTTATATTTAGAGACTATTGACGATGTTTATTTAAATGCATTTATATGTTCATCACTTCATCTTACATGTCACTGATGGTTTTCAGGATAATGAACCATTGATGAGAGCACTGTCAAAGCTGATCTACCTTAACAATCCTGACCTGGTCTTATTTGTTGGAGAAGCACTGGTTGGCAATGATGCAGTTGATCAGCTTTCAAAGTTCAACCAGGTTAGGTTTTATATATTCAATAATAGCTTTGTCCAACTACAATTGGGTCTTCGTCTCTCTTTCTCCCATATGTCTGTCATTGAACCCGTTTATTTTGTTGCAGAAACTGGCTGACCTCTCCACATCTCCTACACCCAGATTGATTGATGGGATCTTGCTCACAAAGTTTGACACTATTGATGATAAGGTATGCAAATACTGGAATTGCAAGTAACTTTATGGCTAAGCATTTGGATATTCTTGATGAACATTTATTGGTCGGCTAGGGCGGAGACTGTCCATTTTTAAAAAACTACAACCATCGCTACCATTAAAAATAATTGGTCATATAGTCAAATATAATTTAATATAGATGAAAGATAGGATTAAGAACTGCACCAGGTGCAGTTTGTTTCGAACACTAGAGGATCTTGAAACCGTCTACTAATTATGTTTGGTTTTGTCAGGTGGGAGCTGCACTTTCAATGGTTTACATATCTGGAGCTCCAGTCATGTTCGTGGGATGTGGACAGTCCTATACCGACCTCAAGAAACTCAACGTCAAGTCCATTGTGAAGACGCTCCTTAAATGAAAGGATGAAACTATTTTAGTTTCGGTCGTGAGACTCTTCTCTTCACCTGTGACCTGTCACGAATGTTTTCAGTTTGCAAGTTACTTGATGATCCTTGTTAATCCTATTACTCTGTATGCCAAACTATGTGGCCTTGACTTTGGATGCAGTTTGGTTTGTTTATTTTAGAAAGCTTTCTTCCCTTTATCTATTTTGGAAAACTTAATATATCCCAATATATAAAAATGTTTTTCTGTTTGTTTCATCTATGGTTTTTAAGAGCAGACATATAAAAATCGTTTTAAATTGCTATGAAAAGGGACGAGTACAATCTGAATAAATTATGTGGTATAGTGCTTCACACAAAAATCGTTAACAATGTTATAATTTGGAATTTAACTTTATTAATTCTTTGTTATTCTTGAACTTTGATTTCCTTAAAATTTTACTGAGAAAATAATACAAAGTAGAGTTTAGAGGAAAAGATCAAGTTATATGGCAAATATTTATTTAGTTGATATAATAATTCAGCTCAAGTTGATAAGAAAGGCTCATACTTTATAAGCATGTAAGTTATAATTCTGTTGCTATGGTTAGTCGGAAACTAGTCATCGGTAAAACTAATAACATGGCTAAAGAAAAATTAAATGTGCTAGTTAAACCTACCAACGGAGGTCCTAAACAAGAATTGAAAACCACACTTTGTATATAAGAACTATCAACATAATCTAATTTTGTTAATTGATTAAATGTTCATTGATCATGATTTTGTTTGGACAGAAAAATTCTATGGATTCATTAATTCCCTGTTATAATGATGAAAATGTTTCGTTAAAAAAAATATTAAAAAACAAATTTGAAGGTTGTAATTTACAATAGTAACAGTATGCAAATGTATCTTGGGCCAGTGGCATTCGATGAAGATTTAGCCAAGATCCTACAATGTGTTCGAACCTACCCCTAACTCGCCTAAACTCTTAGAGGATAAAAAAATTATAATTACAATAATGTATAAAATGTGAAATATTAAACATAAATATGTGCCATTTACAATTGCCACAAGTCACATGGACGAACTCACATGCGTTTGAATTGTTGCTGTGCCATTTACCCTGCCTCTACTCTGGAACGGAAAAACAGTTAACCTCTCAGAAAATGAACAGGTTTACGTATAATATATCCTCTAATTGTATTTTTGGATAGGGATGGAATTTTATATATTAACTCTACTAATTATAAATATTACCACAAAAAAGGTGTAACTCTACTAATTTTGCGTGAAGATTTTTTTATTGAAGATTTGATTCATGAATATATTTTCAAAGTAATCTTTGGAAAATATATTTCTGAAATATAATTGCTTCTATTTGCTTCTAAAGAATTCTGGGAATATATCTTTGAAGGATTTGGTTCAAGAATTATGTTGTTGTTGAAGCTATAAATAGAGGACGCTGTCATTGAAGAAAATCAACTCAACTGAAGTCAGTTTTAATAGAGTGTTCTTAGGTGTTGAGTCTGTGAGCTGTGTGCTCTGTTTCTGTACACCACTCAATTGTTTAAAGTTGGTTTAGTTTTATTGAGTTGTAATCACTTGAAGCTTTTAAGCAAAAGTGACTGATTATGTTTTGAAGAGTGTCTTCATCTTTGTTTGTTTAGAGTCTGATAATCACTGGGGCAGTGATTGACTGAGGGAAGTGAGATGGGATCTCAGGTCTAGGAGTTCCTAGGTTGAAGTCAATACGGGTAGTGTCTAGGTGATAAGTTGTAAACTGGGAGTTTGCTGAGAACTTAGAACTAGGACTATCATAGTGGATTTCCTTCCTGGCTTTGAGCCTCCAGATGTAGGTGACGTTGCACCGAACTGGGTTAACAAATCAACTGTGCATCTTTACTTTCAGTCTGTTTTGTTTCTGCTTCTGAACCACTGTTACTGTGTTACACTCTGTTTTATTGCACCAGAAGTTGTGCTCTGTTTTACGAACAACATCAGGTCCTGCCAAGAATTTCACAAACCCTTCCAACTCTCACCAAATAAACAATTACTCTTGTTTAGCCCACTAGCATGCTCAAAATTGTGATTCTTGGGTTATTGGAGGTCAAGGGAACAAGAAAAGAAAAAGGGACTAAAGCTAGGGTTTTGAGAAGGGATCAAGCTAGGATTTTGGGTGGAAAGCTTGACAAGGAATCAAAGCAATTACTAGGTGAGTTCCCAGGGTTTTAGAACCCACCATGAGTGAGTTTGGGTGTGAATTTACCTTGAGCAAAGTTTAATGATTTTGTGCCCTAATTCCTATAGCTTGTCAATTCCTTGTTTATTCATGCTTTAAACTGTCAATTTGCAATAGAAAATCATCCCTAACATTGTTGGAAAGCTTGGGTAAGTTGGAATGGGTCAAAATGGTGAAAAATACGTTTTTGAGCAATTTATGAATTGTCAAGCTCGCTACAGCGCGCTAGAGATCGCTGCAAAGAGCAGACCATTTTCTGGTTCTGGTACAGCTCGCTATAGCGCAGGATTTCTCGCTACAGCGCGCTCGTCAGAAACAGCTTAGCTTGCTGTAACATCCGGGTGCCTTCCTGACGGTCTGGGCCCGCGATGTACTCATGGTCTTCTCCACCCCTGTTGTGTAGCAACAAAAGTAAGTATTTTTATATCGTCTCCACAGGGACTATTGCGCTATCTCGAACCGTTCAACAATCGTTATCGTTTTGAGTAAGGGTTTTAAAGATTGTTTGCATAAAAACCACACTTTGTATATAAGAACTATCGACATAATCTAATTTTGTTAATTGATTAAATGTTCATTGATCATGATTTTGTTTGGACAGAAAAATTCTATGGATTCATTAATTCCCTGTTATAATGATGAAAATGTTTCGTTAAAAAAAATATTAAAAAACAAATTTTAAGGTTGTAGTTTACAATAGTAACAGTATGCAAATGTATCTTGGGCCAGTGGCATTCGATGAAGATTTAGCCAAGATCCTACAATGTGTTCGAACCTACCCCTAACTCGCCTAAACTCTTAGAGGATAAAAAAATTATAATTACAATAATGTATAAAATGTGAAATATTAAACATAAATATGTGCCATTTACAATTGCCACAAGTCACATGGACGAACTCACAGGCGTTTGAATTGTTGCTGTGCCATTTACCCTGCCTCTACTCTGGAACGGAAAAACAGTTAACCTCTCAGAAAATGAACAGGTTTACGTATAATATATCCTCTAATTGTAGTTTTGGATAGGGATGGAATTTTATATATTAACTCTACTAATTATAAATATTACCACAAAAAAGGTGTAACTCTACTAATTTTGCGTGAAGATTTTTTTATTGAAGATTTGATTTTTTTATTTATGAATATATTTTCAAAGTAATCTTTGGAAAATATATTTCTGAAATATAATTGCTTCTATTTGCTTCTAAAGAATTCTGAGAATATATCTTTGAAGGATTTGGTTCAAGAATTATGTTGTTGTTGAAGCTATAAATAGAGGACGCTGTCATTGAAGAAAATCAACTCAACTGAAGTCAGTTTTAATAGAGTGTTCTTAGGTGTTGAGTCTGTGAGCTGTGTGCTCTGTTTCTGTACACCACTCAATTGTTTAAAGTTGGTTTAGTTTTATTGAGTTGTAATCACTTGAAGCTTTTAAGCAAAAGTGACTGATTATGTTTTGAAGAGTGTCTTCATCTTTGTTTGTTTAGAGTCTGATAATCACTGGGGCAGTGATTGACTGAGGGAAGTGAGATGGGATCTCAGGTCTAGGAGTTCCTAGGTTGAAGTCAATACGGGTAGTGTCTAGGTGATAAGTTGTAAACTGGGAGTTTGCTGAGAACTTAGAACTAGGACTATCATAGTGGATTTCCTTCCTGGCTTTGAGCCTCCAGATGTAGGTGACGTTGCACCGAACTGGGTTAACAAATCAACTGTGCATCTTTACTTTCAGTCTTTTAAATTTCTGTCTGTTTTGTTTCTGCTTCTGAACCACTGTTACTGTGTTACACTCTGTTTTATTGCACCAGAAGTTGTGCTCTGTTTTACGAACAACATCAGGTCCTGCCAAGAATTTCACAAACCCTTCCAACTCTCACCAAATAAACAATTACTCTTGTTTAGCCCACTAGCATGCTCAAAATTGTGATTCTTGGGTTATTGGAGGTCAAGGGAACAAGAAAAGAAAAAGGGACTAAAGCTAGGGTTTTGAGAAGGGATCAAGCTAGGATTTTGGGTGGAAAGCTTGACAAGGAATCAAAGCAATTACTAGGTGAGTTCCCAGGGTTTTAGAACCCACCATGAGTGAGTTTGGGTGTGAATTTACCTTGAGCAAAGTTTAATGATTTTGTGCCCTAATTCCTATAGCTTGTCAATTCCTTGTTTATTCATGCTTTAAACTGTCAATTTGCAATAGAAAATCATCCCTAACATTGTTGGAAAGCTTGGGTAAGTTGGAATGGGTCAAAATGGTGAAAAATACGTTTTTGAGCAATTTATGAATTGTCAAGCTCGCTACAGCGCGCTAGAGATCGCTGCAAAGAGCAGACCATTTTCTGGTTCTGGTACAGCTCGCTATAGCGCAGGATTTCTCGCTACAGCGCGCTCGTCAGAAACAGCTTAGCTTGCTGTAACATCCGGGTGCCTTCCTGACGGTCTGGGCCCGCGATGTACTCATGGTCTTCTCCACCCCTGTTGTGTAGCAACAAAAGTAAGTATTTTTATATCGTCTCCACAGGGACTAGTGCGCTATCTCGAACCGTTCAACAATCGTTATCGTTTTGAGTAAGGGTTTTAAAGATTGTTTGCATAAAAACTATTGGAATGTAAAAGCGGAAATAAAGACGACAAACAATAGGGAATAAAAGCGTTGAGATCGGAGTTCCTCAATCGAGCATCGAAAATAATCTAATAATCATGCATATGAATTCTAGCGTTTTAGCGAAATTATCACGTATCACTCGACAAAGTCATTCGTGTCCAAATACGTCGTGAGATCGATCGTATCGTTTAATCGACGATTTCCCAATCTATTAAACGATCCGAAAGCATTACGTTCCGACACTTTATGCGATTATCAAAATATAATTCTCTGTCTAGAATTCTTGTTTTAAAAGAAGATTATTCTCACCAAAGATTCAAAAGTATTCGTCAATAACATTTAAATCAAAACTTAAGAATGAATAGCAAGAATAAACTCAATATCACATAAATTGCTAAAATCATATATTTAAAGATCAAAGATTACATCTAAGCTAGATAAAGTACCTCCAATCCCAACAAAGGGAAGTTAGTTGTTCATTTTCATGACAACTATACAAAAGTGTAAAGAAGATGATGATTCAAAGCCAAGTTCTTGATTTCCCAAAGAGTCTTAGTTGATTCCACCTTCAATCATTCTTGCTCCATGAAGAACAGAGCTTCTAGCCCTATTTTCTGTCTAAAACTACAACCTAATAATAATTCTATATTTAATAAAAGTATGAAACAAAGCTTAAATACTAAAAGCTGAAAGTGACATCTCGCTCAGCGAGCTTGCATTTGCCCGGCGAGTTAAGCTTTCTTTGCCAGTGGTTTTCAGCCACGTCTGTAAATCTCCTTAAACCGCCCTTGATTTCGCTGGGCGATGATAATTTCGCTGAGCGAAGTCATGCTTCCCCTGCTTCTGAAATTCCCTGCCTAAACTCGCCATTCTTTCGCCTTGAGTTCGCTGGGCGTGTTGCCATATTCTGTTCTTCTTGTTTCTTTGCTCAAATCATGTCCTGGCTTGCATTTTCCTGCACAAATGGATGGGGAAAGAAGTAAAAGCATAATTTGGCATTTATTCATCAATTCTATGCTTTTCCTTGGGTAACTTGTAAAACAAGTAACTTAAAGTGCTTAAATTAAATATGAATTTTAACTCATTTCTGGCAGTTATCACTCTCCCCAACTTAAATCTTTGTCTGTCCTCAAACAAAGGACTCAAAAGAAATGGAAAAATCAAGGCTTTGGACAAAAGTACAATACATGCAAAGAAATGAAAAGTTTTCAGATGACAAAATTCAAATGTGGATTGCGCGGGCAAGTATGAAGTTTCTCATTAATCTAGATATATACTATGAATATGACATTAGTCCTAAACACAAAATTCACATCACACAATTCAAGTGAATAACATAATTAACAATGAACCACACCTAACACACTTCTTTGAAAGTAAATAAAACAAATTGAAATCATGAAGTGAGGGTTTTGAACACTCATCCGGCAAATCTGCTTACATCTTGATTAAGTTATGTGTCCATCCAAATATCATCTCAAAAAGCACAAAAGCATAGATCAAAAGGTCTTTGAGGGTTGTAACTTGGCTTGGTTTCCAAAAGGAATGTCATATGTGGGAAAAATTGAATTCAAAAGGCCAAGCATAGAGGAACATTCTTTCTATTTACACAACTTCCTCCTTTTTCTCATTATCAATCCTTGGTGATATACAAGTATTACTTTGATCTTGACAACTTTTTTTGAATTTTTCTCTTTTTTCTTTTATTTTTCTTGGTTCCTTTTCTTTCTTTTTTTCTTTTCTTTTTCTTTTTCTTTTCTTTCTTTTTTTCTTGTTGTCAAGATCAATTTCAAAATTCACCATTTACTTGACATTGGTTGAAATACCTCCCTTTTCTCCCCAACTTATACAAAATGATACCCTAATTGAATGTTCCCTATCAATAGGCAAGGGACAAATAAACATGATGGTTTAAGGTTCAAAATGAAGGTAAGAATATCAGAATCCAATAATGATTTAACTATGAACTGGATTTTAAAAACTTGGGCAAATTCACTAAGCATTGTGCTTATGAATATTGACAGATCATAGTTAAGGATTCTGATTCATTAGGCTCAATGGGGTTATCAAATACTCACTCTCTCACAGGGTAGGCTTTTTGTGGTCAAGTGTTTCTTCTCAATTTCAAAAGAATGCCTTGATCATTTCTGTGCTTCCATGCAATTAAAACAATTATTAGATTTAACATAAAACAACCGAGTGAAACAATGAATGCCGGTCTCCTGCATATATGTAAAGTGTGCGCTCTCGTTAAAAACGCGCAAATCCTCCGAGACGTGTACGAACGCTCGGGAGGCTGTTGTGAAGTCGCCACCAAAGTTTTTGTTTAAAGGGAACGTTGATAAACCCTTAAGTTTTTATTTGAAGGGAAACGATAATAAAACCCTTGACGATGAGGAAAAGGACTGGTCATCGCAACCATTGTCGGGTTCGGGAGTCGATTACGCAAGGGGAAGGTATTAGCACCCCTCACGTCCGTTGTACTCAACGGGAACCTCCTATTTAGCTAAAGCTTAAAATGTTTTTAAAATGTTTTGTGTGCATGCTTGTCTATATCAAAGGGAAAAAGAAAAAATGATAAAAGGGAAAAAGTTTGTTTTTTATTATTGTGCTTGACAAGATGACGATCTTGCTCCTACGTATCTCCCGGTAGTCGGAGAATTCAAAGCGTACGTAGTTCTTTGGTAGAAAAACGTATATGTTGGTTATTTTTAATGAACGGTGTTTTGACCGAATTCTTGCGATTAAACGTAGCTTGTAATGCTCGCGTATGGGAGACTTAAGCGTATAGCTTGTATGCTCGCGCATGGGAGGCTTAAGCGTTTGTTTACGAATCGCGTTAGAATTGATAAAACATGTTCGTTGGGGAAAAAGGGTTCGAATTGGTCGCTATGGGACCAAAGAGGGTGCAATGGACTCAACCGAGTCGATCATTGACCAAAGATGACTTAAACGAGTCAAGGGAGGGTTCGATTGATCCAACGGGATCAAGAACGGGTACAATGGACTCGGACGAGTCGAACATTGACCGAAGTGACTCAAACGAGTCGAAAAGGTTCGATTGATCCAACAGGATCAAGAACGGGTACAATGGACTCGAACGAGTCGAACATTGACCGAAGTGACTCAAACGAGTCGAAAAGGTTTGAATTGACCACAAAGGGCCAAGAATTTGTTTGGTATGGTCGGATGCGTTGAGAAAGGAATGACGATTGCCCGAACGACGAGACATACGTCACGCATTCGTTCAATCGGGGCAATGGAGAGACATACGTCAAACCATCCCTTTTTCATCCAAGTTTTTGGTGGAATTTTTAGAAATCCCAAGGTTTATCAAGAACACTTGGTTTTAGAACCCAAAATGAAAAGGTTTTAACAAAATTGTGAAAAAACGCATAAGTTCGGCTCAATTTTGAAAATGGTTTTGAAAAGTGAACAAATTCGGCTTAAGTTCACGTTTGATTTGAAAATCATGAACAAGGCTCTTGTTCAAGTTTGGTTTTGAAAATGATGAACTTAGCTTATTTTCTCAAGTTGTTTTGAAAGTTTGTGAACGTAACTTGTTTTGCAAGTTATCCAACAAAGTGTTGCTCGAACTTGCGAATCCTTCAAAATTATGCTAAATCCTTGATAAGGTTTGAATAAAATGAGTTTCAATCCACTTAGGTTCTGAGTTCTTGGGCTAGAACCTAAAAAATTGGTTGTTTGGGAGCTTAAACTCAGATTCTGAGTTCTGTCATGGTCGCACTGCGACCATGGCTTCGCACTGCGAACAATGCGAAATTTTGAGTTCAGAAGCTGTTTCTGAACTGTTGTTCAGAAACAACTTCTGAACAATCTCAGGACCTTTAGGGGAGTGAAAAGCTTTGAGATTTGGCAATAAAAAGAGCTGGACAAACCAGTTTAAATGTTTTGCAAACCTTGGGATTTCTTTGAAATTCAAAAGGGGTTTTTTAGAGCAAAAAGGATTTGAACAAAATTTAATATGCAAGCATAACTCTAAATGAAAGGTAAAGACTTAGAACACTTACAGAGATCCTAGCAAAGCTCCTGCTGCAAGGAAATGAAATGAACTTGAATTGGTTGGAGGTTCTTGCAAGGTTTGAATGTTGTTGAACAAAAGCAATGAACTTGTGAAATGCTTTGTATTGGAATTGGTTTTTTTGCTAGTGTTTAGTGCTGGTTTTTCTGGTTGTTGGTAAGTGCTTGTAAGTTAGAATCATGATCAATGTGCCTCTTGCCTTGCATCTCTATTTATAGGCCAAAACCAAATCAATTTTCATCATTAGAAATCCCTTAAATCCAGCTGATTTATGGGCTAGGATCAGGCTAAATCACTTTGCATTTAATGCAAAAGTGAAGAGGTGACCTTGCCTTGTGCCAAGGGTCAAGACCTTGATTGATTTCAGCCACAAATGCAGCTGAACCTTGAATGCAATGATGATGAAAAATCTGAAAACAGGGCTGGTTTGCAATTGGTTGTTCCTTGGGATTGGTCCTTGCAATCTTGATGGTTAGGCAATAAAAACGTGCACTGTGATGTGCAGAGGTTGGGGGAAACAAAAGGCAACATGTGGGCTGGTGTGAGGAGGAAGAAAAGCTGCTAAAAAATAGGGCAGCACTCATGGCTTTTTGCAAGTGAAAACCAGCTGGGTTTGACTGGTTTTGGGGGAGAAAGTAGGAAGAAAATCCACAAGCTGGTGGCTGGCAACCTTAGGGTCAGTAGCAGGTCACTTGGGAGGGACAAGAGCTGCCCAAGGGCAAGCCAACTTGCTTGACACATGCTAGGTTGGAAGAAAAAGCTTCTTTCCTTGGCATTAATGGCAAGTGCTCCAATTCTGGCTTTGCAGAGCTCAAATGGCCATGAATGATGATAAAAACAATAATAAAAATGATATGTAACAAAAAATGGAATTAAATCAAAGAAACCAAAAATCTGCAAAAAATTCGCAGACTTCGCACTGCGAAGTCACCATTTTTGAAATGTTGACTTTTTTGGTTGACTTTTGTTGACTTTGACTTTTTCTCTTATCTTTTTTTTTTTTTTTTTTTTGAAAATTGTTTTGAAAAGGCTTAGGACAAAATTAGGGTACAACAGCTGCCCCTACTTAATTGTGTCTTTGCATAGAGTGTGTGAGTGCCAAGGGTATCTCATGAACTCTTTGCGAAGATCAATTAAGTAAAAGAAGGACCCGAATTTTGTCCTTCGCGGTACGAAAAGATTGTAGTAAATAGTAAAATAAGTAAATGTAAGGTAAAAGATCGTCATCTAAACATCCGAGACGTGTATGAACGCTCGAAAGGTTAGGTGATTTGATCTGAGAGGTAAAATACTCGCCACCTAATTAGGTGATCTGAGCTGGCATGATCGTCACCTGATTAGGTGATCTGATCTGGAAGGTAAAAAGATTGTCACCTGATTAGGCGATTTCAATCTGGAAAGATAAAGGATCGTCACCTAATCAGGTGGCCTTAATCTAGAAAGATAAAGGATCGTCACCTAATCAGGTGGCCTTAATCTGGAAAGATAAAGGATCGTCACCTAATCAGGTGGCCTTAATATGCCATGATAAAGGATCGTCACCTAATCAGGTGGCCTTAATCTAGAAAGATAAAGGATCGTCACCTAATCAGGTGGCCTTAATCTAGAAAGATAAAGGATCGTCACCTAATCAGGTGGCCTTAATCTTCGAGACGTGTATGAACGCTCGAACGGTAAAATGATTGTCACCTAAACAGGTGATTTCAATCTGATATGATCGTCACCTAATCAGGTGATTGGATCTGAAAAAGTTGTCGCCTGAATAAGTGCTTAGACTTATCTGGGGAAATAGGACATACCGCTGTGGGGATAGTGTAATCGTCTCTAGGCATGGGTAGTACTTAGATTGTTGAAAAGGGAAACATGATTGTATGATGCATGACATGCTTCATGTTGTTTTATGCAATATGTTATGCAATATGGTATGATATGAGGTAGACTCAATCTGAATTTTGTTTGGGAAAACTCAGTTGGGGCATCCTAATGGCCGTGAGCAGGTCACTTGGGGATGATGATAAGTTGGGAAGAAAACCGCTGGGGTTGTTCTAGGAGAACTTACTGGGGAAGCTCTGGAATGGGTTCACTGGGGAACACTAGAGATGATTGATGGATGCTGGTGAATATGTGATACTCACTGGAGAATATTGGTTGAAGATGCATGACATGATTATGAGATGCATGTATGAATGATTTGGATATGCATGTATGAATGAGTTTGATATGATGCATGTATTATGAATGATATGAGGGATGACAGACGTCATGTTGGACGCTGGGAATTATGATTGGATGCCGAGCAAAGCCGGGCTTTGGTTGGAATTGTATTTGGATGTGAGTAGATGCCAAGCATGGTTGGGCTTTTATTGGGGATTTGTGTTTGTGATTGCCAATGATGTTTTTGGGGTTGAGACTCCATGGGGAATGTCAATAAGACTTGGGCTTCATGGGGATATAAGGATCATTTTGGAAGCATGATCGATATCCAGCCTTGGTTGATGGAAGAGATGTTTGGGGTTGCTGATGACAATTGGACTTTTTGTAGGGGACCGAGGAATGTTAATGATGACTGGGCTTTTTGTGAATTGTGGGGAGAGTGCCAAGCATGGTTGGGCCTTTTGGTTTAAAATTGGGGGGTGCCAATGAAAATTGGGCTTTTTGTTGGGATGCCAATGAATATTGGGCTTTATTGTTGGGTGCCAATGAATATTGGGCTTTGGTTTTGTTTGGATGCCGAGCGAGGTCGGGCTTTTATGATTGGATGCCGAGCGAGGTCGGGCTTGGATGTTTGGATGCCGAGCGAGGTCGGACTTTGATGGTTGGATGCCGAGCGAGGTCGGGCTTTTGTGATTGGTATGATTCATATGAAATCTGCGCATGCAATTTTAATGCTCCCATTAATTCGAGATTGCACTGAAAAATTCGAAACAAATACCAAACACAGAAAAAAATTATATCGTACAGCTCAAGTTAAAAATATGTTTATCAATGAACCCACCTATCACTCATTTAAGTAAATGAACAAATTGAATATTAATGTGAGGGGTATTGAACACTCATCCGGCAAGTTTGCTAACATTCCGATCGAGTTATGTGTCCATCTAATCATCGTTTCTAAAAGCACGAAAGCATTGATCACAAGGTCTTCGAGGGTTGTAATTTGGCTTGGTTGCAAAGGAAATGTCATATGTGGGGAAATTGAATTCAAAAGGCCAAGCAAGAAGGAACATTCTTTCTAATTTACACCTTTCCTTGTTCAAATCACAACTTTTGGTGATTTACAAATGCTTTCTCTTCGATCTTGACAACTCTTTGATTTATTGATTTTCCTTTTTCTTTTTTCTTTTCTTTTTCTTGGTTTGCTTTTCTTTCTTTCTTCTTTTTTTTCTTCTTGGTTGTCAAGATCTTTTACGAAATTCACTATTTCTTGATCTTCACGACCTCTTTTTTTCAACTTAATCAAAGGTGGTACCCTAATTGAATGTTCCTTCCTCTTTTGGCAAGGGACGATAATCATGACGGTTAAGGGTTCAAAAATTGAAAGAAAATATCAGAATTCAGTGATGATTTGACCATGAACTGGAATTTTTTTTTTTTTTTTTTACAAACTCCGGCAATCTCATTAAGCAATTGAGCTTATGAAAGTTGGCAGTTCATAGTTAATAATTCTGATTCGTTAGGCTCAAAAGGGGTTGACATATACTCACTTCTCACAGGGTGGGCTATTTGTGGTCAAGTGTTTTCACTCATATTCAAGAAATGCCTCTATCATGCCAATGCTTTCATACAATTTAAAACAACGTTTAGATTTAACATAAAAAGATCGAGTTAACAAAAAAATGCCGGTCTCCTGCATATGTATAACGATTTTGAGGCTTCCTCACATTTTGGCTGGTTCTAAACGGTTCACTGAATAAACACATTAAAAACACAAATGGTATGATATAACTTTCGTGCTAAGTATATATTCTCATTTTAAGTTTAACCACGAGAAAAACGGGAAACATGCATTTTTGCTTTGCGCAAATTAATCAAATTTTATCATTACCATTCATCTATGGCTAAATCAATTAATTTTGGATCAATCCATTGTGGGAAGATTTGTCAAATTTAAATTACCAAGGATCTATAGCAAGGAATTTTGACATTTAAGCATATTAAAATTAAACAGGCATGAATGATGATGATTCGAAGGCCAGATAATAAAAAGAAAAAGTACTCAAATAATAAAACAACAGAGTACAAATATGGATACAAAATATTAAACATAGGAAGCTCTAAAGAGTGTACGAGAAAATAAAATAACATGAATAGCAAAAGCATAAGAAAACATCAAAAAGGGGAGCCACTCAAGGAGTGAGAGCCTCATCGTCCTCGGTCTCCTCATCCTCCTCCTCCTCGTCCTCATCATCATCATCCCCTCCATCATCATCTCCCTGGCCTCCAGCCGCCGTACCACTGCCTCCACCCTCCGAATACTCGGGCCTATCCCTGGGCCAAGCACCATAAGCTGCGAACATCTCTGGTGTCGGTATCTGGATGGCGGGATCTGTTGGCCTACCCAATTGTATCTGGAGGCGATACATGGAATCGTGCATCATGGTCATGTATCTATGGCTGGAAGCATTCTGCTCCCATGTGAAAGTACAAGTGTGATGACCCTGTGATGCAGGTGGGGGTCTGGGCCGTGGCTGCTGCGCCCTCGCCGCTCTCCTCCCTGTGCAATGTCTCGCGATGTAGTCATCCATGATCGGATTCTTTATAGTCTCGGAAACATGAGGGGGGATGGCTACTCGTGCCTCCCGGCAGAGTCCCATAATCAGACCCGGGAAAGCGAGTGGGCACATCTTCTTGGCCGGTGGTTTTATGCCACTCTCGACCACTATCTTAAGCTCCTGACAAATCACTCTGGCCACATCTACTTGCTTGTGGGTGAGGATGTAGTAGATTAAAGGTGTGACGTCTAGAGTGGTGGAGGACGTATGGCTTTTCGGCTTTATATTGTGAACAATGAGGTGGAAGATGACTTGGGCATAGGTAGTGAGGTTGTTTTTGAGGGCCTTGGTAGGCTGCCCCGCCGCATTGAGTTCATAACCTCTCCCGGATTGGAAAATGGTCTGGGCGTAGAGGTCGTGGTTCCAATTGCCCCGGTTTTGGTGCTTATGGAAAGCACATAGCTCATCGTTATCAATTTGGAGGGGGTTGCGGAGATAGGTGTTGCTGGCGTCGCGATCGAATCTAATGACCCGACCACGAACCATGGTTTGGTAGGTGAATTCTCCTTCAGGATCCGCGGGAATGGCATTCGCATAGAACTCCCGGATAATGTCGTAGTTCAAATTTAGCGGAGGATTCACCAAAACTCCCCAATGGCGGGAATCAATCAGCCGTGCCAACTCTCGATAGGTGCCCCGCTCGCTTATGGTAAACTGCCTTTCGGCCCAGAACGTTCTGCTGAGAAGCTCCTCGTACCTCTCCTGATTTCGGAGGTTGAGGAAGCGGGAGGCGTCGTATGCCCCTTGGGGTCTAGATCCTGATGATTCACCCCTTGATCGTTTTCCGGTTGGTCTTGGCGCCATCTACAAGAAAAAAGACAAAGTCAGTAAACATCATACATGATTACGAGCAATATGAGGTGAAAACAATTAAACTGGAAAGGAAACATGGAAAAAATAGGGGTTCTGTTCTGCCATTTTCGCACTGCGAAGGCATGGTCGCAGTGCGAAGTTGCTCGTGAAATTCTGGGTTGCCCAGAAAAGGGGTCGCAGTGCGAAGTTGAACTTTCCTCTGCGACCCTGACAGAAAAAACCAAAATCCCCAGAAATCTACCCTAAACTCTCAAGCTAAGCTTTATACAATGCATGTTAGACAGATGATTCGAATAAACTTAATGGGTATAACAACATTTAACACAGGAACCAGTTTCAATTCAATTTCTCAAAAAGGGGTAAAATAAAAATTCGTGTAAAATCACTAAAAAATGGAAAGGAATGAGTCTACTTCAACTACCCATAATGCACATTTACTAAATCACAACCTATCATAGCAAGTTAAGAAGGAAAAGAAGCTAATTACAAACTTAAACCCTAAAATGGAAGTTTCAAATTTTTTTTTAAAAACCTAAATCCCACATTGTTGTAACATGAATCAGAAGTAAAAGAAGAGAAAGAGGAAGAAATCGTACCTTGCTGTTTGCACAAATGGGAGATTAAAACTTGAAAATTACTAAAAAAGAAAGATTTATGAAGGAAAAATGAAATGGGTATGTTTTTGAAGAGTTTTTATGAAAAGAGATGAGAAGTTTTGAGTTTTTAGATGTTTAATAAAAAATAACGGTTGGATAAGAGAGAGAGGGAAATGGGTGGTTGGGGGGAGTTATGGAAGGTCAGCAGTTTTGAAAACTGAGCTGACAAAATTCGCATACTTCGCACTGCGAAGTAAGTTTGCTCTGCGAACCTCAGAAGTAAATTCGCATACTTCGCAGTGCGAAGATACCTTTGCTCTGCGAAGTCATCAAATTCTGGAATTTTCAAAATTACTACCTTTCAACAAATTGGTCCTTTACATCCCCAACCATGGTTATTAAAAAGCAGTAATAAACAAAAATTATTGATTGCCCCTGACAAAATGAAACAAAATGCAACAATCATGAATGAATGCGAATGGGTGATATGCAAAGGTACGGTATACGGAGGTTCGAAACTTCCCCCATCCTCACGTGTAGGCTCTAAAGATGAGATTTTCTAAAAAGGTCCCTAGATTCACGGATCTCACATGGAATTAAGGTCGTCGATTGCGACACGCATGACTTCAATTCATTCCATGTGAAAATCTCCTCTAGGCGGGGTTGGGCATCCTACCTCACGGACATACGTCAACGCGGGCTTCCGCTCACAACCCCTTCCTAACTTAATTTTTTCTCAAGCTCGGGTAGAGAGCCTCACACGTCCGGCATTAACCCGAACAATGTGGAGTAACATCGCTCAAGTAACATCCCCGCATTTGATATATATGATATGAATATAAAGCAATATAAAGCATTTATAACATAAAGCAAGAGAATGATATAAACAAAAGAAATAATAGCATGCACACAAAAAGAGATAAAAAACATTTAGCTTAAAAGCTAAATAGGATAGGCTTGACTCGCTAGTGGGAAATTTGTCCCCAGTGAAGTCGCCAGCTGTGCGCTCTCGTTAAAAACGTGCAAATCCTCCGAGACGTGTACGAACGCTCGGGAGGCTGTTGTGAAGTCGCCACCAAAGTTTTGTTTAAAGGGAACGTTGATAAACCCTTAAGTTTTATTTGAAGGGAAACGATAATAAAACCCTTGACGATGAGGAAAAGGACTGGTCATCGCAACCATTGTCGGGTTCGGGAGTCGATTACGCAAGGGGAAGGTATTAGCACCCCTCACGTCCGTTGTACTCAACAGGAACCTCCTATTTAGCTAAAGCTTAAAATGTTTTTAAAATGTTTTGTGTGCATGCTTGTCTATATCAAAGGGAAAAAGAAAAAACTGATAAAGGGAAAAGTTTGTTTTTATTATTGTGCTTGACAAGATGACGATCTTGCTCCTACGTATCTCCCGGTAGTCGGAGAATTCAAAGCGTACGTAGTTCTTTGGTAGAAAAACGTATATGTTGGTTATTTTTAATGAACGGTGTTTTGACCGAATTCTTGCGATTAAACGTAGCTTGTAATGCTCGCGTATGGGAGACTTAAGCGTATAGCTTGTATGCTCGCGCATGGGAGGCTTAAGCGTTTGTTTACGAATCGCGTTAGAATTGATAAAACATGTTCGTTGGGGAAAAAGGGTTCGAATTGGTCGCTATGGGACCAAAGAGGGTGCAATGGACTCAACCGAGTCGATCATTGACCAAAGATGACTTAAACGAGTCGAGGGAGGGTTCGATTGATCCAACGGGATCAAGAACGGGTACAATGGACTCGGACGAGTCGAACATTGACCGAAGTGACTCAAACGAGTCGAAAGGTTCGATTGATCCAACGGGATCAAGAACGGGTACAATGGACTCGAACGAGTCGAACATTGACCGAAGTGACTCAAACGAGTCGAAAAGGTTTGAATTGACCACAAAGGGCCAAGAATTTGTTTGGTATGGTCGGATGCGTTGAGAAAGGAATGACGATTGCCCGAACGACGAGACATACGTCACGCATTCCTTCAATCGGGGCAATGGAGAGACATACGTCTAACCATCCCTTTTTCATCCAAGTTTTTGGTGGAATTTTTAGAAATCCCAAGGTTTATCAAGAACACTTGGTTTTAGAACCCAAAATGAAAAGGTTTTAACAAAATTGTGAAAAAAACGCATAAGTTCGGCTCAATTTTGAAAATGGTTTTGAAAGTGAACAAATTCGGCTTAAGTTCACGTTTGATTTGAAAATCATGAACAAGGCTCTTGTTCAAGTTTGTTTGAAAATGATGAACTTAGCTTATTTGCTCAAGTTGTTTTGAAAGTTTGTGAACGTAACTTGTTTTGCAAGTTATCCAACAAAGTGTTGCTCGAACTTGCGAATCCTTCAAAATTATGCTAAATCCTTGATAGGTTTGAATAAAATGAGTTTCAATCCACTTAGGTTTGAGTTCTTGGCTAGAACCTAAAAAATTGGCTGTTTGGGAGCCTAAACTCAGATTCTGAGTTCTGTCATGGTCGCACTGCGACCATGGCTTCGCACTGCGAACAATGCGAAATTTTGAGTTCAGAAGCTGTTCTGAACTGTTGTTCAGAAACAACTTCTGAACAATCTCAGGACCTTTAGGGGAGTGAAAAGCTTTGAGATTTGGCAAAAAAAGAGTTGGACAAACCAGTTTAAATGTTTTGCAAAACCTTGGGATTTCTTTGAAATTCAAAGGGGTTTTTTAGAGCAAAAAGGATTTGAACAAAATTTAATATGCAAGCATAACTCTAAATGAAAGGTAAAGACTTAGAACACTTACAGAGATCCTAGCAAGCTCCTGCTGCAAGGAAATGAAATGAACTTGAATTGGTTGAGGTTTCTTGCAAGGTTTGAATGTTGTTGAACAAAAGCAATGAACTTGTGAAATGCTTTGTATTGGAATTGGTTTTTTGCTAGTGTTTAGTGCTGGTTTTTCTGGTTGTTGGTAAGTTCTTGTAAGTTAGAATCATGATCATGCTGCCTCTTGCCTTGCATCTCTATTTATAGGCCAAAACCAAATCAATTTTCATCATTAGAAATCCCCAAAATCCAGCTGATTTATGGGCTAGGATCAGGCTAAATCACTTTGCATTTAATGCAAAAGTGAAGAGGTGACCTTGCCTTGTGCCAAGGGTCAAGACCTTGACTGATTTCAGCCACAAATGCAGCTGAACCTTGAATGCAATGATGATGAAAAATCTGAAAACAGGGCTGGTTTGCAATTGGTTGTTCCTTGGGATTGGTCCTTGCAATCTTGATGGTTAGGCAATAAAAACGTGCACTGTGATGTGCAGAGGTTGGGGGAAACAAAAGGCAACATGTGGGCTGGTGTGAGGAGGAAGAAAAGCTGCTAAAAAACAGGGCAGCACTCATGGCTTTTTGCAAGTGAAAACCAGCTGGGTTTGACTGGTTTTGGGGGAGAAAGTAGGAAGAAAATCCACAAGCTGGTGGCTGGCAACCTTAGGGTCAGTAGCAGGTCACTTGGGAGGGACAAGAGCTGCCCAAGGGCAAGCCAACTTGCTTGGCACATGCTAGGTTCGAAGAAAAAGCTTCTTTCCTTGGCATTAATGGCAAGGTGATCCAATTCTGGCTTTGCAGAGCTCAAATGGCCATGAATGATGATAAAAACAATAATAAAAATGATAAGTAACAAAAAATGGAATTAAATCAAAGAAACCAAAAATCTGCAAAAAATTCGCAGACTTCGCACTGCGAAGTCACCATTTTTGAAATGTTGACTTTTTTGGTTGACTTTTGTTGACTTTGACTTTTTCTCTTCTCTTTTTTTTTTGATTTTTTTGAAAATTGTTTTGAAAAGGCTTAGGACAAAATTAGGGTACAACATAAAGCACTTGAGGATTCCTCACATTTATGCTAGTTCTAAGTGGTTCACATAATAAGCATGTTATCGCGTAAAACTGTATGAGATAAATTTTTGTGCAAAGTACTCATTTCAAATTCAAGTACACACCTAGAAAAGCAAGAAACAAGTACCTTAGCTTTGCACTTTGTCACAAATTTTATAACATAATCACACACCTGATACTTTGCAGTTAAAGAGCTTATCAGTAAGCTTCGCTCCGCGAAGTAATATCTCGCTCCGCGAGAATGACAGATTTCAGAATTTTCAAAAATGCATCATTTCAAAAGACTTGTCATTTTTAGCTTCACCTAAGGTTACTAAAAAGCATTAATAAAGCAAAAATACTTACAAAATTGGGTTGCCTCCCAACAAGCGCTTGTTTTACGTCGTTAACTCGACGCCTGTTTTGTTAGGGTGGCCAAAATGAGACGGAACGCACATCAGCCTTTGTATTCCTTTGCTTTGGGAGGAATTTCATGAACTTGAAGTATAACTGATGTGGAGTCCATAACCTCCCTATCCAGAGTTTGATGAACAAGGAACAAATACTATCTTTTACAAACTCAAGTTCTGCCTTGCTCACTTTCATCCCCTTCTTTTCACAAGTTTCTTCCTTGTTAAGAAACTGTTCCTTTTTCTCAATATCCATCACTTCTTCACTATCAACAGTTCTGGCCTCTTCAGAATCTGACCTTTCTTGAGGAAGTTCTACTTTGTGTGGTATCTCTATTTCTTCCACTAATTTCCTTATACCACATCCTTCTAACATTATCTCTTCCTCACTCTCATCAACATCTTCTTCAACAATCTCTCTGAATTCAAAAGTGGATTGATTGTTGGTTTGAACATCCATGATTCTTGATGAAAAATTTAATTGAACTTGCAAAAGTTCCAATTGAATTGATAAAGCTCGCAATCTTTGGTTGGTATTTTGCATGTTGATCATGGATTGTTGCATGAACATATTCAAAGTATTTTCCGTTCTTGACATTTGTTCATCTTCAGAAGGATATTGTTGATACTGTTGATAGGATTCATACTCGAATGGAGTATAGAAGTTGAAATAATCATGATCAGCCATAATTTCGTTTATGTTGAGAATCTGAAACGAGTGTAACTAACAAGAAAATTTTCTTTGTATAACAAAGGGTTAATGCAGACAAAATTTAACAATGTACAAAGAGAAGAAAAATATTAACAAGATATATACAAATGCTCAAAACAATACAAATTGTTGCGATGCTCAAAATATCTAAACACTAGTCCCCGGCAGCGGCGCCATTTTGTTAGTTGTGTAACAAAAGTAAGTATTTTTATATCGTCTCCACAGGGACAAGTACGCTATCTCGAGCCGTTTAACAATCGTTATCGTTTTGAGTAAGGATTTTAAAGATTGTTTGCATAAAAACTATTGGAATGTAAAAGCGGAAATAAAGACGACAAACAATAGGGAATAAAAGCGTTGAGATCGGAGTTCCTCAATCGAGCATCGAAAATAATCTAATAATCATGCATATGAATTCTAGCATTTTAGCGAAATTATCACGTATCACTCGACAAAGTCATTCATGTCCAAATGACGTCGTGAGATCGATCGTATCGTTTAATCGACGATTTCCCAATCTATTAAACGATCCGAAAGCATTACGTTCCGACACTTTATGCGATTATCAAAACATAATTCTATGTCTAGAATTCTTGTTTTAAAAGAAGATTATTCTCACCAAAGATTCAAAAGTATTCGTCAATAACATTTAAATCAAAACATAATAATGAATAGCAAGAATAAACTCAATATTGTTAGCCAAAAGTAAGTATATTTTTATATCGATTCCTCAGGGACTAATGCGATATACCGTTCAACATCGATTATCATTTCAAGTTAAGGGTTTTAATCAAGCGTTTGCTAAAACTATTCGACTTTAAATACATTAATAAAAACAGAGAGTAATAGGGCGTAAAAAGTGTTAGGATCAAAGTTCGTCAATCAAACATCGATTATATTCTAATGATCATATATATGGATTCTAGCTTTTCTTATATACGATATTATCACGTATCACTCGACAACATCATTCGTGTCCAAATGACGTGTGAGATCGATCGTGTCGTTTAATCGACGATGTCTCAATCTATTAAACGATTCGAAAGCTTTACGTTCAGACACTTGTGTGATTATCAAAACCAAATTCCATGTCTAGAATTTCTTATTTGATAGAATATTATTCTAAACCTAGATTCAAAAGTATTTTTCAATATCATTTAAACCAAACATAATAATAAAAGCAAGAATAAACTCAATGATATATAAAAGGCTAGAATATATTTAAGAGATCAAAAGTTTACATCTAAGAGTGATTGATTACCTATAATCCCAACAAAGGAGATTAGTTGTTCATTTTCATGACAACAATACAAAAGTGGAAAGGAAGATGGAGATCCAAAGCTAAGACTTGATTTCTCAAAGTTTCTTAGTTAATCTACACTTAGATCACTTTTGCTCAATGAAGAATGCCTCTTTTTAGCCCTATTCTCTTTCTGGAAGTCAAAGTTATATCAGAAAAATGAGCTAAAAGGCTTAAATACAAACTGATTTTTATAAGGCTCGCTACAACGATGAGTTGATCGCTGAGCTAGATGGAAGATTTCTTGGCCTGTGGGTTTGCTCCACGTTAGCAAACGGGGTTCAAACCGCCCTTGTCCCTATAGCAACCAGATCCATCAGCTGTAGCGATGCGATGGAACCTTAGTTTCTCCCTGCCTAGGCTCGCTGTAGCGACCAGATCCATCGCTGTAGCGATG